>ML675690.1:12870020-13119750 GCA_007922155.1 Mesoclemmys tuberculata
ATCGGTGTCACTCCAGATTCGCAGCTGGTGTGAATCGGTGTCACTCCGTTGACTGTATCAGAACGACACCCTTTTACACCTGCTGAGCTTCTTGCCTCTTGTGTCTGAATAAGAACTTTCTTCCTTCCCATCCAGCTGCTTCTTCTGCTCCAACGCCCCAGTCCTGTGCAGCCGGCGCTAGTCTGACCCCACAGAAGTGACCATGTTCATTCAGTCTCCACCTAGCTATGTTTTTGTGCATGGTCTGGGACTGATTGTAGCAAGTCCTCAGCCTCAGACTATAGCAACTGGATCAGATCTGAGGCCCATCCAGTCCAGTGACAGTGGCCGGAACCAGATACTCAGAGGAAAGCGTTAAGAAGCCGGCAGTGGGGAGATGTGGAGAATCTGTCCCCCCGGTGATAGCTTTCATCCTAGTTTCTACTAGTTAGAGAATGGCGAAGCCCTGAAAGGCGAGGTCTAATATCCCTTCCAAAACTGTTGTTGTTAACGAGGATAAATTAATGTGATGAACGTCTTATTGAATCTTGTTACATTCTCGACCATGATCTGTGCAATGTTCAATCCCCGTGAGCCGTGGGGTAAACCAAGCTGCTGTTCTGTCTCAGTTATGACAAGAAACCTCCCCTCTTCCCACTGTTCTGCAGCAAAGCATGAGAGAGAACAAAGAGAAGCAAGCGCTGTCGGACCTGATGATCAAGCCCGTGCAGAGGATCCCGCGCTATGAGCTGCTTGTCAAGGTGAGGCAGGGTGGGGCCAGCACGCGCCGATGGTACATCCGCATTTCCAGAGTGGCATGGCAGCCCTGTGAGACTACCCGTGTGCTCCCGGTCTCCCCGGCCTGCAGCTGATTCGGAAAGCTGATTCGGAAAGATGTCACGTCCTCACTGGTCCGTTCAGGGTGATTTATTAAGCGCCAGAAGCGCTTCACCCAACTGACCTTTGACTTCCCTGGCCTGTCTACACAGGTAAACGGGTGCCTTTTCGGTTGAGTCAGCTAAGCGGGCATAGGCAGTTCCCTGGGCACCTATGTAGACACGTTGTAATGCCCTTTCGGTTGTACTAGCTGAGTGTGTTCGAGCCACAATCAAACCAGAGCACTGACTTGGAAGGTGTTTAAAGGCACTGAACTGTCTACACAGCTGTTAAGGAGGGTTTCCGGCCACGGCTGGCTGACTGAGATAAACCCACTGAATAAAGGTTCTTTCTCCCCATGTAGACAGACTCTCCGCGCCTCCAGTTCTCTGCCCTCTTTACGCTGGGGATAGTAACCTCTCTCTTGCCCAGTGGGGGTGGTGAGGATTCACGGTTGATGTGTGTGTTATGAGGCCAGATCATTAGAGCCTTCCCGAATCTCTACCCATGTCTGCAAAGAGGGTTCTGCTTGAGCCCAGATGAATAAACCCTGAGCCAAGGGTTTCTGTCTGAATGGTTGCAGGGGGGGCCTGATCAGGAAGGGACAGGGATCAGTTCACTGTACTCATCCACAGCGGGGCTTTTTGCTCTTTTATGTGTCTCGAATTCCGTGAAAGAGGAGACTCCCTGGGGCCTCTTGGGAGTGCTGCGTGCCCATGCCATGCTCTCTGTGCCTTGCTGGGCCACAGGCATTAATTGAGGCTTCTGACAGGAGCGTGCAGTGGGGTCCTGGCAGTGTGATGGGGCCCTGGATGGAACCGAATCGGGATGGCTCAGTAAATCTTTGCAGGGTAAAGGTCAGTTTGCAGAGGAAAGGGGCTAGGTCACCCATGAAATCCATGACTGCCCTGTTCCCCCACCCCATCGAGGGGCTGGGTGCCAATGATTAAAGACACTGCAGCGAGGACCCTATCAGATGAGCCAGTGGATGAGCTGGGAGAAAGCTGGGGAGAGCAGTTAGCTCCTAAGGATCTGGTAAGGGATTAGGTCCATCTAGACCTTAAAGCAAGAGCCGTTTGTAAGGCCCATGTTAAACCTTGGCTGGTGAAACCAGGGATGATGAGAGGGGCTGGTCTATTTAAATCCTGAGGTTGGCAGGTACCTTTGGTGCGGTGGAGCTAACTGTGCTGGGATGCAAAGCTGCATTTGCACGGCACAAAGGTGAGAGGGAGTGGATAATTAGCCCCGGTTACAGCGTTACAATGGGAAGCAACATGTACCCAAAGCAGGCTTTCAAAGGCTGCCAATTTCCTATGGTGTTTAGTAGCGCTTTGGGCTTAGTGCAGTAAATGGAGCCTTGGAAAAGTGTTTCTTCTCAGGGAATTAGAGGCAGCTGGGATCCAACCTGCATTTTGGCCCTGCAGCCTTCCTCCTGAGAGGTGTGTGCAACACAGTTCAAACCAGTCACGCGCGGGGTATTTTCTGCACATTAAATGTCAACACTGATACAGAGCTTATGAATTTTAATCTCTGCTATTGTTGGCCCGGGGGCTGGAGACGAGAAAGCAGCTCTTAGAATTGCAGCTGCAGAACGATTGGCCCCCAGGGCTTCACGTTATAATACGCTAGCTAGTGTGTTTGTGTGCCCACTGCCGTCTACTGGATGGAGTCAAACCTGCTGTACTGTGTGTCAAGCCCTGTATTTCCAACAGCCAGCGGAGAATCTTCTTATGTTAGCGGCTTGTGCTTTTGGAGGTGAACAGTCTAAGCTCTCTCCTGGCTGTGACTGGCGATGGGGAAGTTCTAGGTGGTCATGAATTTGATACCATACACTGGTAGAGCAGTGTAAAGGGGTAATGTCAAGGAGTAAAGGTTAAGGGTAGGCACATAGATTGTAAACTCTTAGGGGCAGAGGCCGTCTCTTTGTTCTGTGATTGTACAGTACCGGCACCTGATCTGTGATGGCGGGTCCCAGACACTGTGCTAAAAAAGAAAGACAGCCTCTGGTATAATTGCGATGAGCGTGTTCGACAGGCTGAAGCCCATAGATAGAGATGGGCCAGACCGAATCTCTGGATGTATAGATCCGGTCCGGACCAGATCCCTGGATTCAAACACTCACACGCTTTCATCCAAAGGGTGTAGTTTCGAGGGGGATAGAGATGGGAAGAATCCTGGAAAGGAGGAAATGGGGAAGGAGAGAGAGAGAGAGAAATTGACGTTCGTATGCAAGAGCTGCATTTACTCCACTGCCGTGGATTCCATGGATTTTCCAAATTACTATTGCTAGCTGCTGAGAGGAGGGCAATATAGCCTCTTCCTCACTATCGTCCCTCAAGCAGCTGGAGAAGCAGATAACGAGATCCACGTGCATGCAGGCAGTAGTTGAGTGAAGCCCATGCATATGAAATTCAATCTCTCCCCTCCTTCTCCATTCCCTCTTTCCCAGGATTCTTCCCATCCCGATACCCCTTTTTTCTCCCCAGCTCTTCCCGCCTCGCCATTCCCTCGAGGAGATGCCCTGGCTAGAACTGAGAACAGACTTTGTCCCTCAGCCTTTCTTCAGCTGCTTCCCCAAGTCCAATGTTCTTTTCACAGTAGACCAGCCGTCCAGTCCAGTGACTGCATTGGCAGTGAAAAGCATTGCCAGCCTCACATCAGTCTTTATCAGGGCTCTAGGTTTCACATTGAGCTGAAAGTCTCATCCATGAGCAGAATTCATAGAATCATAGAAAATGAGGGTTGGAAGGGACCTCCAGAGGTCATCTAGTCCAACCCCCTACTCAAAGCAGGACCAGCCCTCACTAAATCATCCCAGACAGGGCTTTGTCAAGCCGGGCCTTAAAAACCTCTAAGGATGGAGATTCCACCACCTCCCTAGGTAGCCCATTCCAGTGCTTCACCACCCTCCTAGTGAAAAGGCTTTTCCTAATATCCAACCTAGGCCTCTCCCACTGCAACTTGAGACCATTGCTCCTTGTTCTGTCGTCTTTCCCTCGATCTGCTGGCAATGCTCGTACTAAGGCAGCCCAATATGTCATTAGCCTTCTTGGCAATCAGGGCACACTGTTGACTCATATCCAGCTTCTTGTCCACTGTAACCTCCAGATCCTTTTCTGCAGAACTGCTGCCTAGCCAGTCGGTCCCCAGTCTGTAGCAGTGCATGGGATTCTTCCGTCCTAAGTGGAGGACTCTGCGCTAGTCCTTGTTGAACCTCATCAGATTTCTTTTGGCCCAGTCCTCCAGTTTGTCTAGGTCACTCTGTATTCTATCCCTCCCTTCCAGGGTATCTATCACTCCCCCTAGCTTAGTGTCATCTGCAAACATACTGAAGGTGCAATCTACCCCATCCTGCAGATCATTAATGAAGATGTTGAACAAAACCAGCCCCAGCATCAACTTCTGGGGCACTCTGCTTGTTACCGGCTGCCAGCTAGACATGGAGCCATTGATCACTACCCATTGAGCCCGATGATCTAACCAGCTTTCTATCCACCTGTTAGTTTATTCATCCAACCCATACTTCAACTTGCTGATAAGAATACTGTGGGAGACCATATCAAAAGCTTTGCTAAAGTCAAGGTATATCACGTCCACGGTTTTCCCCACATCCACAGAGCCAGTCACCTCTTCATAGGAGGCAGTTAGGTTGGTCAGGCATGACTTGCCCTTGGTGAATCCATGCTGACTGTTCCCAATCACTTTCCTCTACTCCAAGTGCTTCAAAATGGATTCCTTGAGGACCTGCTCCTTGATTTTTCCAGGGACTGAAGTGAGACTGACCGGTCTGTAGTTCCCGGATCCTCCTCCTTCCCTTTTTGGAAGATGGGCACTAGATTTGCCTTTTTCCAGTCATCCAGGACCTCCCCCATTCGCCACGAGTTTTTGAAGATAATGGCCAATGGCTCTGCAATCACCTCAGCCAACTCTCTCAGCAGCCCGGACACATTGCATCCAGCCTCGTGGACTTGTGTGTGCCCAGCCTTTCTAAGTAGTCCTGAATATGTTCTTTGTCCACTGAGGGCTGCTCACCTCTTCCCCATACTGTGCTGCCCAGTGCAGTAGTCTGGGAAATTGTCTGTGAAGACAGGCAAAAAAAGCATTGAGTATTTCAGTTTTTTCCACATCATCTGTCACCAGGTTGCCTCCCCCATTCAGTAAGGGGCTTGTACTTTCCCTGACCACCTTCTTGTCACTAACATACCTGTAGAAACCTTCCTTGTTACTTTTCACGGCCCTTGCTAGCTGCAACTCCAGTTGTGCTTTAGCCTTTCTGATTTCACCTCTGCATACTCGAATAGTACTTTTTCCCTCCATCCTCCTTCCCCCTGATTGGTCCACCGGCCTTTCATTCCTCAGAGCTATACAGGAGAGATTTCTTGTTGGCACTCAGAAAAGTGCGCCCTCCCATAACCCCTCTCAGTCCTTGCCGTCAGTGTTCCAGTTCCTTCACACACTCCTGCGATTGCCCCATAATCCATACAGACCATCCAGTTGCTCCTGATGGATGACCCACTGGCCCTGTGTACCAGCCAGCCCATCTGCTCTTCCAGTCTCTCTCTCCCGGTGGTAGGAAACCTAAGTCAAGGTTTGTCCTTCCTTCTCTAGGAAGCTCTGGTTAAGGGCAGTGGCTTCAGGAATCCAAAGTTCAGCTTCAGAAAGTTTTAAGCTCGCTTTTTTCTTTTTGCATTTCAGTCGGCTGAACAACGCAGTACAATGCCGCTTTAAACACACACATCCTGGCAATAGTCCCCGTTTGATCTGGGGTTCCTAGAATGGCACATAAAGCATTCACGCTGGAGAATAAGGAACCCAATATTACAGACCTCACTTAAGCCCCAACTTGAAATGCTGCCACCTCAGGGGTAAAATACAGTAACATAATGCAACAGCTTAGTCCAGGAAGTGGGGGGTGGAGGGGAACCGTTGTATCCAGCTAAAACTACAGAAAAGGTTTTAAAGAGAAAACCGTAACTAGCAGAGCATGAAATTGGCCAGCCAGGGTTAATTATAGAAGCTTAGGGTTGGAAGGGACCTCAGGAGATCATCTAGTCCAACCCTCTGCTCAAAGCCCAACTAAACCATCCCAGCCAGGGCTTTGTCAAGCCAGGCCTCAAAAACCTCTAAGGATGGAGATTTCCCTACTCACATGAAATGAGGTGTAGGATCTCAAATGACCACGATTAGTTAGGGCTTCTTGTTTTATGGTTTGTCTGCAAGACAGCGCCTACGGACGCAAAGTGCCCCATGCAGCATCAATTCAATGCCTCTGTAGGTATTTATAATCTGTCATCTCCCTGGCATGAGCAGTCCTGGCTCAACAAGGCCACTTCCTACAGCAGCTGTGGTTTGCCTCGCTGGCAGTCGCGGTGAATCTGACCTTGTTTAATTTGTGAGGTTCTTGTAGACAAGATCCCAGCCCCGTTTTTGTTAACGTGCAACATGTCGGCCTCTTGTTTTGAGCCTTAGTAATTACCTGGTTCTGCTGCCATCCATTTGTCTGCCAGTGCTCTTCTTGTTGATTTCCATACCCACAACGCATCATCCTAGATGACATCAGTGCCACTAATTTAGTGGTCACCCTAACCTAATTATGGATATGTTTTAACTGGCTGGCTGCTAATGAAAATAAGGGATCCAAGCCAATCCACTTCCCATGTCTTGTCTCTGTTTCAGTAATGTTTCCAGGCAAAGGGAATGATCTCACTGCTCCATGTACAAGCAAAATACTATTTTTGTGCTACATACAGACCCAGACATCTGAGATTTCCATAGTGAATTAAGCCAAGGGGCATTGCTGAAGCTGTCAGTGTAGAGATACTGTGCAGACTAGGGGAGAAGTGTAATTCACCCAGCTGGGGATGGTGTTACAGAAGAAATAGGAAGAGTTTTTAACTAGTGTCTACAGGTGGTAGAACTGGTTGTCAGTTCAAGTACCAGATAATCTAGAGAGCATCCTTAAAGTTGTTAGAGATCAGCTGTGAAATCTGATTTAGCACTAGCTGCTGACCAGGAAAGTTAAAGACCTTCCTTGAATTTTTTATCCTCAGCTCTAGATTATTCCCTTTTGGGGATTTAAACATAACTCTGCCGAAAGGATCAAATGATGACTGTTAAGAAACAAGATTATATTTACTTTAGCAAAACATAAAGCAGTTGACAGGGCTTGCTACCACAAAGGCTTTTATTTCAGGATCTCTAAATTCTCAGTATTTCAGTTCTGTAAATAAAACAAGCTGTTATTCAGGAGTAAAGCAGTTGTTTGCCACAAATTTAGATTGCTCAGTCTGTTTAGCTTGTCAAAGAGAAGGTTATTTCAGGACAGTGAGGAAAGGTCTTGTTCATGGTTTATAGTTACCTATCTGGTGAGAAGATTTCAGATAGGAAAGGGCTTTTAAATCTAGCAACAAGCCTAACAAGATCCAATACTGGAAGCTGAAGCTAGATAATTTCAGACTAGAAACAAAGTGCACCTTTTAAAATTGGGCATAATTAACCATTGGAAGAATTCACTTAGTGGTGGTCATCTGCCAAACCGAATCTGAGCAGAGTGTGTTAGTTCAGAACACCAGCTCTGCTTGATCCATTTAAACTCATGGGCGCCAGTATTCACAGCCCCTCTGAAAGCATCTGTGCAATGGCTTCCACCATTCCCCATTCTGTTCCCCATCTCTTATCTCATCCTCAGCTGCAGGGTCTCCTTCATACTCAGGTTCAGCCACTCAAGGCTCGGCCTCTCGCGCTAGATCCACTGCTTCACTCCCAAAGCATTTCATGCTACAAGCAGCTAGCCTCCAGCTCGCTCCTGGCTAGAGTGCTTGGTGGATTGTTAACCACAAGCTATTAAGAGAATGAGGAGACCATTCGGGAAGCTTCTGTGAGAGGCCTGAATGCTCAAGGTTTCCATCTGCTTTTCTCCCAAGAACTTCATCAAATTTTCTTCCCCTTTGCTTGTTCTGGAGCCCAAATAGACTGTGAGAATGCCTGCCAGCCGGCTTCTAATTCTGCTGTTCTACATCACCTGTTCTCTAGCTCCAGCCACTTCCAGATCCCTCCATAGTTTTGTCTACGTGCTGCAGCTGTGCTTTCCAACCAGCCAGTTTCTGTTTGCTTAGCAACGTGGTTTTCAACCTTTTTTCATTTATGGACCCCTAAATTATTTCAAACGGAGGTGCAGAGCACTTTGGAAATCTTAGACATAGTCTGTAGACCCTCTGGTCCACGGACCACAGGTTGAAAACCACTGCTCTATGGTAACACCACCTTTCATGGACCCCTTAGACGTAGTCCGTGGACCCCCCAAGGGTCCGCAGACCACAGGTTGAAAACCACTGGCATACCACTTTCCAGCAGGGTTTTTGCCTTTGCATTTTAATTCACTCCACCTTAGCTCCACCTCTTCTCTTAAAGGGGCATTGGCAATTTTGTTACATATATTTTAACAGCAGTGTCGATTCTTTTGTATTTTAAATCTGTCATCAAGCTCACCGTATTTTCCCCTTCCACTGCAGGATCAAGCCCTACATCCTCCTCTAGCCAGCTCTGCTTTACAGGGCCTGTATAAAAGGTGCCTAGGATCTTGCTTCTAGCTAGGAGCGAGCCATAAGTCTGTACAGTCTGCTTGGATGTAGTCAGGAGCCAGAGGATGCCCAAACGCTGACTGGGCACATCCCCCAAAACAATTCCCCTTTGACAGGGGTTCAAGGCTCCTTCTGAAAGCCCAATGCCAGGCAGTGCCTGGGTCCAAGTCAGCCCTGACAGCTCTTTGCCCAGCGGCTGGCGGATCCATTTATTGCAGGAGACCTCCGTGCTCCCTGACAGCCTGTTAGCAGGGGGAGAAGGAAGCTAAAGTGGGGAGAAGCAGTGACCAGTTCAATGGATGGCTCGTGGGAAGGCCCAATGAGGAGCGAGAGAGGTGCAAGGGGGACGCAGCACAAGCGGTTGATAAAAGGCAGAGCGGCCTGGTGACAGAAAGTATGCACCCGCCGCAGCCTGATCGATCTCTGACCAGACAGCCTCCTACCCGCCTGGGGGAGCATGCCTCCCGCTGCTCCAGATCAACCCCCCCGAGGAGTGGCCAGGCTCACTGCAGTCCCCAGCACTGGCATCTCACCTGATTAATACCTATGGGCAGCAGTAAATTACCTCCAAGTACCCATCAGCCGAGCGTTTTCCTTCACATCCGGCCAATTAACCCGCGGGTTTTATTTGCTTTAAACGACTCACGTCCTGACAGCCGGCAGAGCAATGAAACCAGTCGGCCTTTCTGCTCAGCATCACATTCTCCTCCACCTTGCACTGGCTTCATTCTGCAGCAGCTTTCCCTGGCCTGTTCCTCCGGGGGCACAAATCCAGGTGGGGCTGGTCCAAGGCAAATATGGGCTGGCCTCGCGGGGCTGTCTGTGCCAAGGCATTGCCATGATCAGAGCCGAGGTGAGAGGTGACTCACCCCAGGAGCTAGAATTTGCCCCCAGATCTCCTGCCTCGCACTCCAGAGCCTTCGCCACAAGCTGTGCACTTGGCCTTGTCTCTGTAGCGTACCGTTGCAGTGGGAGTTGGGCTCATCAACAGGCAGGCTGGCTGTCGGCGTCAGCTCCTCTGTAATTCACAGCACAAACAGATCAGTGACTTTTGCATTGATTTTGTTTAGCCAGCACCCTGGGGGCAATGATTCACACATGCCGCTCTGGAAGCTAGCTAGATTTTCTTCCTTTCGGGTACCTGATCAAGTGTGCAGCAGCAGAGCTTCGAGACCCTGTTTCCAGAAGAGTTTGTAACCTTGATGTGTTCAATTATTTTGAACTGGTTGTGGGAATGTGACAAGCTGCTAAACTTTAACCCTCTACTGAAAGGAAGCAGGAAGCAGAGAAGAGCATTTTCCTGTGATACCTTTTTGTGTATCTGGGGGAGATACAGAACCTCAGCTCTGACTGCAGGGACCAACCTCATAAGCCTGGCTGGATTTGAACCTGTGACATGCAGATGAAAGCTTGCTAGCCATTACCAGTACTGCCAACTCCAGCCATTCAAAAATCATGAGCCAGGCCCACAAAGTTCACAGGGCTGGCTTTAAAATCCCAAGCCTTAAAAAATAATAAATTTGGGATTCTTTATATTTGTCCTCTGGTTTTGTAACCTTTAGGGGTCATGTTTTCAAGCTTTTCCTATAATCACATGGGCAGGAAACATCCTTAAAAAATGTCAAGCTGAGATTCTTACGTATTCCCATGACTTCATGAGCTGGTGCTTTAAGAAAAACACCAGCTATTGCAAAGTTTGCAGTAGAACTCCCGAGAATTGGCAACATTGCATTTCTAATCCCCTTAACCATCAAGGCTCGCAAAATGCTGAGGTGGGTTTGCATTCTAAAACCCATTGACAATATAGTTTCACACACACCTCACATCCCCTCCAGCATAAGATATGCCACACCTTAACTTTCATTTTCTCGTATGCCCGAAAGAAAACAGCCTGAAACAATTCAAAGGAACTTCAGTGCTTCCTAGTGAGTAACTGATAAGGAACAGCTTTTGATTGATGTTCACGCACACTGGTGCACAGATTGTGATGCATCAGATGTTCGTTCCCCTATAAAGGCTACTTTAATGCATCTTTCTAGCTTGCTGTTTCAGGCAGCTCCTCTCTTTATACAATACTTTGCTGATCTCTTTCAGCAGAACAGATGGAAAGATGAATTGTTTGAGTCCAGGGTTACGCTCTTTTCAACCCCTATAACTGTTTTATGACACAGGCTGTTGTGCAGCGCATAACCCTAACTGTAAATTAGCGGTTGATAATATTTTCGCTACTGTGTCCATTGCTGGACATTTTATTTCAGTAATGAAGCAGATTGGTTTGTTACGGACTAAAGGAAAGTCCCGTCTCACGACTGGCAAGGACTAGTCCTGAAATGAGCCTGCCAATTTTATCTTCTCATAAAATTGCTGAAGTCTAGAGCAGTGATCCCTCTCTGATGGTAACGGTGCTTTATATGTTCGCCGATTAAATGATCCTCACGGTACCCCAGGTGGCAAGCAAGCATGTGCAAATGAGTTTATTGTGATTGGTTCCAGCTGAGTTCTGTGAAAATGTGATTGCCTTGTGATGATCCAATCACATAGCATATGCAGATCTTTGCTTCCTGATTGGCTTATAAGAGATGCGTTATATAGGGTTTTTTTCTAGAACCTTCAGCCCCCCATTGCAATGTAAGGAAGAGGAAGCTGGTACCTTTTTTAAAATGGTGTAATCATAATGGAGAGATTTGTGTCTGATTCGGAAGAAGACGTTCAGAGCGTAGGAAAGAATAGATGCAGCATATGGCGCTGCATGAACATCAAGAAGCTGGTGGGCTGGAGTTTGAGGGAGAACAGTCCTGTCCACCACAGCAAGAAGGGATGAAATAAATGACTGGCAAAACCCTCTCTGGAATTATCCTTTCAATTTTGTCCTGCTGTGGGATGTCCTGTAGGAAGGATCTCAGCATATGCACTTCTGAGAGCTTGTGACCTGTTTCCCACGCAGTGTAAAGCCAACGGTCTTTCACAAAAGCAGCTCATCTCATTCCATGTCATACCCTGCCAGATGCAACTGTAGGTTTACTCGCCCCAGTGCCCTGTCTGCTGGCCTGCAGCTGACCGTAGCTGTCGGCTCTGGGTCCCCCTTGGCTTGGTATTGGAAATGGTTTGACAGCCCATACAAATGTCACAAAACTTTCTTCAGTGACATTACAGGAAGCGGGACTGAGACTTGGTGCCACCATGTCTGTAATGCTGCCAGAATGTCTGCCCCAGCTATGCTGGCAGGCAAAAAGTGTCCAGCATGGATTCAGCAAGGTCCGTCACAGACAGCGAGGCTTGCAGAATCATCAAATCATAGAAGATAATGGAGGCTATCTAGTCCAGCCCCTGCTCAAAGCAGGGCCAATCTCACTTACATCACCCCAGCCAGGGCTTTGTCAAGCCGGGATTTAAAAACCTCTGAGGATGGAGATTCCACCACCTCCCTAGGTAACCCATTCCAGTGCTTCACCACCCTCCTAGGGAAAAAGCTTTTCCTAATATCCAACTTAGATCTCCCCTGCTGGAATTTGAGACCATTGCTCCTTGTTCTGTCACCTGCCACCACTGAGAACAGCCTAGCTCCATCCTCCCTGGAACCCCCTTTCAGGTAGTTGAAG
The DNA here is from genome assembly GCA_007922155.1 of Mesoclemmys tuberculata. NCBI lineage: Eukaryota > Metazoa > Chordata > Testudines > Chelidae > Mesoclemmys > Mesoclemmys tuberculata. The sequence goes on from ML675690.1 coordinate 12,882,055, forward strand.
GCTGCTATCAAATCCCCCCCTCACTCTTCTCTTCTGCAGACTAAACAAGCCTAGTTCCCTCAGCCTCTCCTCATAAGTCTTGTGCTCCAGCCCCCTAATCATTTTTGTTGCCCTCTGCTGGACTCTGTCCAATTTGTCCACATCCTTTCTGCAGTGGGGGGCCCAAAACTGGACACAGCACTCCAAATGTGGCCTCATTAGTGCCAAATAGAGGGGAATAATCACTACCCTAGAGCTGCTGGCAGTGCTCCTACTAATGCAGCCCAATATGCTGTTAGCCTTCTTGGCAACCAGGGCACACTGCTGACTCAGATCCAGCTTCTTATCCACTGTAACCCACAGATCCTTTTCTGCAGAACTGCTGCCTAGCTCATCAGTCACCAGTCTAGCTGTGTATGGGATTCTTCCATCCTAAGAGCAGGACTCTGCACTTGTCCTTGTTGAACCTCATCAGATTTCTTTTGGCCCAATCCTCCAATTTGTCTAGGTCACTCTGTATCCTATCCCTGCCCTCCAACGTATCTACCACTCCCACAACTCCCTCAAATCCCCTAGGGAAGTTCTGCAAAGCTTCCCCACCATATCTAACACCAGTTGAGCCGTTAGCCTCATTGGGAGCGCTGGTGCAGATGGGATCCCACTTCCAACACCGGTGGGATCCTACTGCTGACATCAGCATTGTAAGTGTTGTGTCATCGAATCCTGCTCAACGTGGCATTTAAAATGCCAGTGTTAGCCGCCAGTCCTTCTACACTGAGGTTTTGTCTCCACTGCTAAAAAAAAAAAAAAAAAGCGAGGGAGGGAGAGAGGGTTAACAAGGAGGTACCTAACATACTGTAGCTATCTCACTGCGAAATCCTAGTGGAGACAAGCTCGTTCAAGTTTTTACCAGGAGGTAGCTATGTAAGATCAACACTATACCCCCTGTCCTAATGACCTACCCTAACTTACCTCATGGCAAAACTACAGAGGATTAGGGATGGCTATAGAGCACCGGACTGGGACTTAGAAGACCTGGTTCTGTTGCCAGCTCTGCAACTGGCCTGCTGGTTGACCTTGGGCAAGTCGCTTCACTGCTCTGTGCCTCAGTTTCCCCATCTGTTAATGGAGATAACGATACTAACCTCCTTTGGAAAGCACTTTGAGATGTCCTGATGAAAGGTGCTATGTAAGAGCTAGGTATTATGACGAATTATTGCTACTATTAACACGTCTTAAGTAATCCCATGGTAAAAGCACACCTTTTTCTTTAGCAGTGACGGTAGAACATGAGGTGACCAACATTATTAACAGTGGTGGAGCTGAGCTGGGGTGTGGTACAACGGTGGTACATTTTTTCACCCAGCTCAGCGGGTTGGTTTATTCTGAACAGCAGCGTAGTGCATTTCCAGAGTCCAATCACCGGGACCTCCCCACGTATTACCCAGACAACTGCAGGTGGATTGCGGGCACTTACACGTTACCCAGACAATGGAAGGCGAAACCCCAGGAGCTTACATGGTAGCGAGGATCCAGAGCGTGCCTGACAGGTCACCCAAACATCATCAGCAGAAACATGTGCTCTTACAGACCTTGCATGAGAGACCATGCTGGGTTACCTAGACAGCACGTAGGGCCTTCCAGATTCCACCGTGCCTGGCTCAATGTACTGTGGTGTTAACGTTTTCGGATATTTCTTCCCCTAGGACCTTCTGAAGCACACACCCGAGGACCACCCCGACCACCCGTTCCTGATAGACGCGCAGAGAAACATCAAGCAAGTGGCCGAGAGGATAAACAAAGGGATGAAGAGTGCAGAGGAGGTGGAGAGGAATGCCAGGGTAGTGCAGGAGATCGAGTCGCACATTGAAGGGATGGAGGATGTACGTATGCAATCTCCCTACCAATCACCGACCACCCGCATCCTTTGTATAGAGAGGCTGCGGGCCCCGTGTAGCATCTTCAAGGGCGTGGGCTGGAGGCTGGTTAAAGATGCAGCCCTGGCGCAGTCCTAGATGTTGGCTGAGCTGAGATAGTTGACAGTTCAGGCCGAGCGCTGCTTCAGGGAACACAAGCCCCTTCAAACCTCGGGCTCTCTCTCCCTCTTTTAATCCTGTGCTGAAAGTTTCAGCCTCTCATTCCCACTGTGATGAGATGGGGCCCAGACCAGACCCCCGTCCAAATGCACCCTGGCTGTGGGGGCCTTGTGGGTCTGGACTAGAACTCAGTGGCTGCTCCCGAATTCTGCCATGGGCTGAAGCGAAACCTTCAGTATGAACTTCCTTGAACTCTGGGAGAGTTTGATTCCAAGTCTGAATTTCACAGCTAGACATGAGCACTGGGGAAGGGGTAATTGGACACCAGCTGCCCCTCTCCGTTCCCCCAGAAACTCGGATACTTCGGACTGATTTCTCCTAGGACAGCCCCTGTCTTCTTGTCTCAGGGCCACCCCAGTCCGGCCCTGCTTCTCTCAATCTAGCCTGGTTTCTCCTCTCTGTAGCCTACTGCTGGAAGATGGCCCAGGAGCACAGAGTTGCACTTCAAACCCTGCTACTGCTGTGACGTCCTGAATCAGTGCTTACCATGTTAGCAGCAAGGGTCTTGTGCACTTTATCCTGCCCACACTGATCTTAGCACCAAGAGTGACACAACGCCCGGTGCCTCTGACCCACTCTTTTTGTTTCCGTCCTTGCAGCTCCAAGCCCCGCTCCGGAGGTTCTTGCGCCAGGAGATGGTGGTGGAAGTGGTAAGAGCCGCCCTCTCTGTCTAGCTCACACGCCCTCCCCGCTCATCATCTCTGCCCCTTCCCCCCCACCTGCCCCCGATGTGTGTGCATGGCCCCATGACGCCTACTTTTCTCAGAGGCAATGGGAGCTTTCAAGGTCCTCTTCCAGGCCTGCTGAGCGCTTGTAGAGAGGCGTGCAGAGCGACAGCCAGGTGCAGCACACAAGACTCCCGAGGGGAGATCTCCGACTTACCAGGCTCCTGGGTCATGCACGCCTTTGGTGCTTGATATGGACACTGACTAATAATTGCAAGGCCTGGAGCTCTACCCCGCTGGTGCTGTGCTTTGGCTTTTGATGAGCTTCTTTCTGTCATGTAGCGTATTCCCGTTAGCAATGTAGTGCCTGAGTGACGGTCCCCGAGAGAGCAAAGGCCCTGTTTAGCTGCAGTTCAGGTACAGCAAAGGCAAAGTGAGTGTCCTGAGATTGCTCTTCCTGTGACTTCCTGGAAGGGAAAATCTGCTTTGGGAGGAGGCTGAACGTATGTCTGGTCCCCATCATCCCAGTGTCTAACCACCTCACTATAATGTATGTAGCATCATGACACCCCGCAGGAGGTAAGGCAATGCCGCTGTCTCCATTTTACAGATAGCCTCCTGAGATGGAGAGACTTGCCCAACGTCACCCAGGAAGTCTGTGGCAGAACAGGAATTGAACCCAGATCTTTCTCAAGCCCTAGGCTAATGCCCTAACTTACTGGGCCATCCCGTCTCTCTGATGCCAAGCCATGCTGGCAGCACCATTACTGGTGCCAGTTTATTGTCAGATGGGTGGCATTCAGGTAGTTAGGTGCTGAGACCGAGCATGAGAACTGGGACGGGTGGGTACAATGGAATAGGAAAAGAAGATTCAAGCATTCTAAGCTTATAGAAGACAGAACATTGGGGGCCTGGGCCAAATTCCGTCTAAGTCAGGGAACAGATTCCCTTTTATTTTAAGGGGGTTGCATTGTGCGCTGATTTTTCTAGCAGTGTCCTTGACAGCAAATAAAACCACATCATCCATACAAAACCCCCCCTCCAAATACCCCAGTCACATTTTATATTGGGCTTCTGTTTATAAAGTGTTAATAACCATTGAAATGGTGCATCCTCCATCGCTTGAAGTCTTTAAATCCAGACTGGATCGCTTTTTTAAAGAGGTGCCATTGCTCAAACAGAAGTTATGTGCATGCTGTGGAAATCAGTGTGTGAATTTCGCTGGCCTGTTATGCAGGAGGTCGCCCTATGTGATCCTTTCTGGCATTAAACTCTTTGAATCTATAAATTATACCATAAAGACCTGATCAGGTGGGAAGAGCCAGAGATAAGATTTATCCACGTGATTCCTGCTGCTCTCCGACTCCTCTCATGCGGTGGAGGAGTGTGACTCCACCTCAGTTGCGGTGGAGGAGTGTGATTTATTTAAAGTGATACGCAGCCACAGAGAAAATCCTTTGTTCATCTAGAGGACACGGCCACTTTAAAAACAGCCCTGCTTGCCACCTCCTTCTCGCCCTTATGTGATGAAACCCGTGGCTTTTCGAACAGGCGAAAGATGGCTCTTGCATTTCCCAGTCAAGTAGTCTGTGGGCTGTTTCCATGGCAACTCAACACCAGCCTGTCAGCGCTGTTCAAAATAAAGAGGCCTATTTTCATCCGAACCGTTAGCCCTGCTTCCCCAGCTCAAGCAGAGATCATTTGGATTTGCCTAGGCAAGCGAGCATGCCACGGTTCTCAGATCACATCCTGGGATCTCCTCCGCAGAAACTCTGGCAAGAACCAGGAGCTGGGCAAGCAGGAATGACCCAGGTTATTCAAAACGATGGAAAAGGTTTTATTGCCGTGTTAAGTGGGATGCGAAACTGGCCAAGAGTAGAGAGAGAATGGTCGAGAGCTCAAATAACTCAGTGCAAACAATATTAGCCATTGATCCAGCCCCGTTTGACCCTTTGCAAGTTGCTCTCAAGTTAATTCCCCTGCTTGTTAGACCTCACAGATGCCAAATAGGTTTTGCCAGCCAATTTTGGCCAGTAAGTTGTTCACGAACGGTGAATGTCATATGTTGCTGCCTTTGGTAGTGTCTTGTTAGTTGTCTAAGTCACATGATGTTATTTCTGCCCTGCCCCAACTGAACAACAGACCTTTTTTAAGCGGTAAAACAAGAAGTCACAAATCCCCAGGTTTTCCGGTACAAGATTTCGGACAATACTAATCTGTGCTGTGATAGGTGCAACTGTCAGGATTTGCCAGCATTTTCAGCAATGCTTGATGAACATCCAGAGATGTGACTGGCCAACATCCCCCCCACCCCACCCCTGATGACAGCAAACTGAATGTAATTTGCAGCGGTTGATCTCTTGACTAGCTCTGAACAAGAGGCCTTAGGGCAAACGCACATTGGTGGTGGGAAGGGCAGTAAGAGGTCTTTCCCTTCACCGATCTCCAGGATGACTCTGTGGTCCTACTCTGGTTACTTATTTGTGTTACAGTATCACTATCCGGATCGGGGCTCCATTGTGCTAGGTGCTGTACAAACACATGGAAAACATGGTGTCTGCCCAAGAGCTTGCCGTCTAATGGGAGCAAAGGCCTCAGACCTTAGATGCCACTTACAGTAGGTTATTGCAGTGGTTAGAGTTCCTGCCGTAGAAGAGTGTTCTTTTCCATAGCTCAGTAACACCAGCCCAGCGCAGCCTAAGAATCAGCCTAAGGTGCAGCCGTACGTTTAATCAGTAACACAGTGTGCTGCCCAGTGGATCTCGCCTATTGCGGGCTTGCAAAGCAAGGACAGAGAGCCGGTGATGTCTCGTTGTCCAGCGTGGCTCCCAGATGGCTCAGGCACCACAGACGTGCTTCAGGCCATGACGAGCAAGGCGGCTTGTTCGGACTGGGTCTGTCCTCCTTCTGGCCTGTGGTCCTTGCTTCCATCTGTCCGTCATTAGGCCTCTCTTCTCCATTCCCCTCTGCTCTGGGAGGCTGCGCTCAGCAAACCCTGCAGGCCAAGTTATGCAGCCCTGTGTGTGTGTTGATCACACCCTGCTGTTTTGTGGTGGCATCTTTCAAGCCTTGAGTCAGCTCTGCGAGCCGAGACGGAAGGCTTACATGCAAGGCTACATGCAAGGCGCCAAGATGCAGGGGCTATTGCGGAGAGTCAGGTCTTCTGGATTAACTGAGCAGCACATCTGACCTGATGTGCATGTGAAAGTTGGCCTCTCCCCACCTCAGTTCCTTTGCAAATGGACGGTTTGCCAGCCTAGCCTGCCACTCTGCTGCAATCAGGCTGAGACTGACGGTTTGCACCCTGTCCTGGCTAATTCTGTATGTGGCCTGCAGGTGCTACTGAGCAACAGATGTGGGGAAACTGAGGCAGGAGGCGCCTTCGTCATGGTTTTAGCTTCAGGCAGGAAGTGGTGATCAGTCAGTGCACCTGGGACTTTTATACTCAGGTCACCCAGCAGCTTGTTCTGGACTTCAGGAAATGTAATATACACAGGACACAAGGCTGGCAGTGTCACATCAGCACCTACCAAAGGTGGCTGTTTATTAACGAGGGATCAGCCATTGCAGTCACTGGGTGCTGAGCCTGGAATAAGGTCTGAGCAGAAAGTGAGCGCCAGTATAACTGAATTTTAGATGCTGGCTCGGTTGCACTAAGAAATACTGTGGCAACTGTATTGTCTTGCCAGGCAAATAAATCTGAGCTTTGCTTGCTTATGGACAAGCCATTTAAAAATGTCTCTAGACTGTATCCCTGCAGTCCAGTGCTGTGTGGATAGAAAGAAACATCGGGCAGGGTCGGGGGATGAGAATCGTCCTCGCCTTCCCAGACTCTTCACTTTGATGTGGTATCAGCCAGAACCTGTTTTTCCTTTCAACATGCTGCCGGATTTTTTCTTTGTATTGCGATCGCCTGGGTTTCAGGACTGAAAGGGTTAATTGCCCCCCCCCTTTTGTCCCGCAGAAGGCAGTGGGAGGGAAGAAGGACCGCTCGCTCTTCCTCTTCACAGACCTGCTGGTTTGCACCACTCTGAAGCGCAAGTCAGGGTCTCTGCGGCGCAGCTCCATGAGCCTGTGAGTAAAGCGGCCGCTGGCCTGGAGAGAGGGTCAGGGCTCGCCCACTGCCGCCTGCCCTGCGGATGCGGTCACACAGCTGCATTTGCAGGGATGTTCCTGGCTTCTCCCCAGCCCTGCCGTCCCTGAGCAGTTTGAGCTTCTGCTGTGAATTCTGGGGGATCGGTCCAGACCCAAGCCCCGGGTGGGATGAAGGGATCCTGACCCAAACATGGTGGTCTGGCCACTCCTCTGCTGACCCAGATGGCTCCATTTCACACGGCCCTAAATCCAGCTGTGAGCGATCAAAAACGAACCACCCTCTGAATCAGAAAAGTTGGGGGCTGCGGGATTGGGGGGTGCAAGGAACTAACCCGTCTCCACCACCACCTCCATCTCCCCTGTGTTGGTTCTGATCCAGATGGGTGTGTGACTCTGTTTACGAATCCAGCCCCTGTCAAGACTGAAGGACCCCCACAGAGAACTGCCCTGTGGGCCGTGTTCTGTGCGTACCCAGGCCAGGTCATCGGCTCCAATGGGGTAGAACAGGCAATGCACAGGGCAGAATTGGGCCCCACATGCAGTCCAAAGTAATCTGGGCAACTCGCCCACTCCAGCTCCCACCCACTGATTTATTTGGAGCAGGGCAGATCAGCGGCTCACACGTGGTACGGGCACAATCCTGCGAGGGGCTGAGCCCCATCGCAGTGCCCAGACCTTCCGGTTTGCCCAGTGCCCAACCCTTCGCGGCCACTGCTCTGCTGTGGTGGCTGGAGCTGGCTGGCACAGACCAGAAAGTGGGCCGAGGTGGGTGAAGAAGGGGTGGGCCCCAGGCACTCTGGTTAGCCTGCACCGTGGGGGTGGGTTTCCTCTGGAGTTCTGGCCTTCGTCTCCCAGCAGATCCCTAGAGCGAATCCCCATCACTGTGGGTGCCAGGGGCTATTGCAAAAGCCCCCCTGCCTCACCCCCCATTTACACACACACACATCTGTAGAGGTGAATGAGGCCCATGGACTCCCCAGTGCATTGAGAACACTCAATGCCAAACAGTGCCTAATTCCTGAGCGAGGGATGTCAGTTTCCCTTCCTCCTCTCTGTTCCCCTCTGGCTTCCTTTCTTCGAGTTCTTGCTCATGTCGATTCCAGGCAGGTGTGCACATGGCGAGTGCACAGACATCAGAAGGTTTTTTCCCTAGCAGTACCCGTCGGGTTGGTGCGAACACCCCCTGGAGCCACGCCTCCAAGGCGCCGTATATATGGCCCTCCCGACACGCCTCTTCAGTTCCTTCCTACCGCCCCTGGTGGTCATTGGAGCGTCTATCTTCTCTGGCTTCGGCAAGCGTTTTCCCCAGGGGTCTTTTCCTGTGATTCCTGTAAATAGAGTAGAATTAGTTATTAGTAGTTAACTAGTTAGCTGAAGTTTTCTTTGGGGGTGTTCCGCCCCACGTCTTTTCTCCCACCTGGGAACTGGGGCATGCCTTGCTCCTAAGGATTCAAACTGTGGGGGGGAACGGCCAAAAACCTATGCCAAAGGGCGAACCCCACGAATCCTGCCTGAAGTGCCTGGGTGAATCCCACCAGACTGATTGCTGTAGGATTTGCAGGGGATTCCCTCCTAGGACCAAGAAGGAGAGGAACATTAGACATTTAAACCTTAAACACCTCCTCAGGGAGGCAGCTCTCTGTCCCCGACTGGCCCCAGGCCACTTGGAACCAGCAACCAGTACCTCGGTGCAGAGCGCATCAGCCTCTATTGGAGAGTCTACAGTGAAGGACTCAGCACTGAGAGGGTCCCGGCACTGGCGTTCCCAGATGCACTGGCGAGCCTAGATGCAAGCCTGCCATGATGCAGCACTGGTCGCCTTCTCTTTGGCACCGTCTTGCTCGGCACCGCCGTGGTCCCCGCGCTCAGTGTCATCGGACTCAGAGGTGGAATTAGAATCATAGATGAGGGTTGGGAGGGACTTCAGGAGGTATCTAGTCCAACCCCCTGCTCACAGCTATCCCTTCACAGCTAAGGGGATAGAAAGAAAGTACTTTGCCCCCTCCAAAGACGTGAGTTCCTCTTTGCCCGCCCACAGCCAGGGTCACTGGCTGTAGTGGCAATAAACAAGAAAGAGAAGCAGGTTGACCTTCAACAGCCTGGGTCTACAGCTGAAGGTAGGCAAGGCAACCTTGTCCCCCACCCAAGGAGTGGAGTCTATGGGCACAGCTGGTCCAGGCCAGGATTCCACTGCCAGTCTTGCTTCCTGACCGTTTGCTCCATCACAGAGGACTTCAGACACTTTCCCACCACAACGGCTGCTGGATGCTCCTAGGTCACATAGCCTCCTGCATGTAGATGGACCAGCAGGTGAGGCTGCGGCCTAGACCTCTCCAGGCTTGGCTGGCGTCAGCTTAGCGGCCAAAGAGAGACAGATCAGACAAGGTAGTTTCGCCTTCTCCGGAGCCCAGCCGTCATTGTGTCCAGTCACAGACCCATCAGAGACCCCATGGGGTGGGGCGCGCATCTCGGGACCCTCAGAACTCAAGGCCTCTGGTCCCGAGCAGGGCTATCGCTCTGTATCAGCAGCAGGGAATCTCAAAACCGAATTTACAACTCGTTCGCCATCAGTGAGATGTTTCCGAGGTGGGCAACGAGGAGGTCAGTTGTAATTCCACCCCGATCATGCCTTGCGCATTATCAGCAGGTGCCAACGCCCCAGCACCATCTGACGAACGGCCAGGCAGCATTGAAAGCTGCTAACAGCCTACTGCACCCCCTTCATGAAAGGATCCTCCAGCCTCTGCTGGCGCAGCACCTAAGGAGCCACAGGCCTGTCATAAGAGTGGCTCAGGCCTTCCTACAGGCAAATAATGGCAGATAATGGAGTGAGTGGGTCATGAGCCAATGGAGGAAGGAATAACACCCTGCCTCCCATCTCACCCATAGGCCACAGTCTGCCACAAAAGGAGCGGAGTCGCTTAAACCGCCTAAGGACGCGTGTCCTTTGGGACCTTTGCGTTACCGCAGGCTGCGAGTGCGGAGAAATACAAACTGCGGGCCATCTTGTGGAGGAATGCCCACTCCACCGCTGCGAAGGAGGAGGGGTTCCCTCAACTCTCCTGACCGGCAAAGCACTGGAATGGCTGAGATCTGCCACATGCAATTGCTAAATAAGTGCTCGAATGGAACTCCAGACCACACACAAGAAGCAGAAGACACGGCAGAGAGCTGAAAGCGGTTCGCCAAGTACGCCCAAGGCAGATGCGTCTCAGTCCTGACAGACAATACAACCGTGATGTGTTTTATATAAACAGACAGGGTGGAGCACGCTCCTCTCACACTGTGGGATTGCTGCACAGCTCACTCCATACACCTGGAGGCATCTTGCCTCGCTGTATCTCAGAATGAGCTGGCGGACCATCTCAACAGATCCTTCCGCTGCCCCGGCTGAGCTATTCGCCCGAACGTCATGAAAAGCCTGTAGGGAGTTCCCCAAGTAGATCTGTTTGCAATGAGTTTTGTTCATTCCCGGGCTCGATCGCAGACGCGTTCCTCCGTCCTTAGAAGGGGCACCCTGCTTTACGCGTTCCCACCTTTCCCACTCGTTCACAAGGTCCTGCTTCAGATCAGGAGGGACAGAGCATCCGTCCCACGGATAGCCCAAGCCTGGCCCCAACAGCATTACACACGACGCTGCTGGAACTGTCACCAGTCACTCCGATCACCCTGCCTTCGGTGCTGGACTGATCACGCAGGGCTACGGGCGCCTCCAACATCCCAGCCTGGAGTCTTTGCACTTCGCAGCGTAGAAGCTTCATGGTTAAATCCCATGGACTCCGCGCACTCGGGGCCTGTCAGAGGGATCCTCCTTGGCAGCAGAAAACCGTCCACCCGGGCTATGTACTTGGCCCAGTAGAAGAGGTTTTCCGGTTGGGCAATGCGGAAGGGCACCCAGCCAAAGCAAGCAGCGCTACCCTTCATTCTGGATTATCTGCTGAGCCTGAAGCAGCTATGTCTGGCCGTGTCCTCCATAACAGTGCACCTGGCGGCGATCTCTGCATCCCATCCTGGGCTGGGGGGTCGATCAGTCTTTGCTGATCCGACAGCGACCCATTTTCTCAAGGGCCTCAATAGGCCATGCCCCCAAGTTTGCCATCCGGTACTGGCCTGGGACCTTAACCTGGTGCTCTCCAGACTGATGCCCCCTCGCCCCTCTTTGAGCCCATAGCAACATGCCCCTCCTGTACCTCTCGTGGAAGGAGGCATTCCTGGTCACCTCAGCCAGGAGGGTGTCTGAGCTCGAGATCCTCCCCTCCGAGCCTCCCTACACCGTGTTCCATAAGAACAAGGTCCAGTTGTGCCCACATCTGGCCTTCCTTCCTCAATTGCTATCCCAGTTTCACACGGGCCAGGACATCTTCTTCCCAAGTATTCTGTCCTAAGCCGCATGCCAGTAGCAGGGAAGGAAGCCTCTCTTCCCTAGATGTCAGGCGGACGCAGGCGTTCTACATCGACCAGACAAGACGGTTTCGTAAATCAAACCGACTCTTTGTCGCGGTAGCGGTCAGGATGAAGAGTCTCCCGGTATCATCCCAGAGGATTTCTTCGTGGATCAAGACCTGCATTAGGATTTGCTGCGACCTAGCAAAGGGGCTGGCCCCTGGCACTCACAGCGCACTCCACAAGGGCACAGGCCTCCTCGGCGGCGTTCCTGATGCATGTCCCTACGCAGGAGGTCTGCAGAGCCGCGGCATGGACGTCGATCCGCATGTTCACGGCACAGTGCGCCCATCACCCAGCAGACAGGGGACGCCGCCGCATTCGCAGAGCAGCGCTTCAATCAGCGATTCTGTGAGCTCCGACCCCTCCTAGGGTCCGCTTGGGAGTCACCTATTGGGAATCGACGCGAGCAAGCACTCGAAGAAGCAAAAATATCATTGTTCTTTGGGATGTGTTGCTCGTGTCCATTCCAAGACCCCACCCACCTTCCCCTCTGTGGGAGCCAGCCACCAAGAAGGCGGGTTGACAGGGCTCTATGTCTGGCACCGTGGAGGCATGACTCCAAGGGTTCCTGCACCAACCCAATGGGGAAAAGCCCTCCGGCGACTAAGCACACGGCACATACACACCTACTTGGAGTGGACGTGAGCAACCCGTCTCGAAGAGCAACACTTAGGTAGGGCAACTGGTTTTTATCTTTCCCCCTTTCATTCCCAGCTCTCCCCGCAACTGGCCATTTGGCCACAGAGGGGATACGCACCCATCCCAGATGTGCCCCGGGGCGGGGAAATCGCCAGGGTGGCTTTGGCCGGCTGGGAGCTCGGCGCACCCTGCTGAGGCAGAGCAGGTCGATGGGACTTGGGGGCGGTATGGGCGAGGGAGGTGGGCTGAGGAGCAACTCGGCTGGGATCCCTCAAAATGCTAGGCAAAGCCAACCTTCTCCTCCATCCCGGTAACAAACCCCGGGAGCCAAGCTTCAAATGTTCACAGCAAGCCGGGCTTGTGCTCTGCACTGCCCCACATGCGGAGAATGAGAAAAGGGACTGGGGTGACTGCTCTGGGGCCCTCCTGCCAAGAAAACCCACTCCTTGGGGCTCGTTTTAGGCCCATGATCAGTTCCCGTGTTAAGCACGGCTCTCTTACGCTTACCACCCTCACCACCTAGGGGTCGCGTTCAGGACTGCGGTCTGGGGATCCATTCACGTCTTTCCCTTTCAGTTACACGGCAGCCAGCGTTATTGACATAGCCAGCAAGTACAAGCTGCTCTGGAAACTGCCCCTGGAGGACGTAGACATTGTGAAAGGTCTGTACTGTCTATATTAGCCGTCCTTTATATGCCGCTGGTGCCCGGAGGCCCCAGTCGAGATCAAAGCCCTGGTGTGCTTGGCGTTGTGTGAACAAAAGAAAAGACCCCCTGGGCCCCGAAGTGCAGTGACGCTGGTGTAGATCCTGGAGGCTGCTCTAGCGCCCAGCTGCCCCCAGGCTGCTCTGCAGAAAAGCCATTGCACGCAGGTCTCCAGCCGCTTGCGTCCTCCCCGTGGCCCTGGGGAGGGCAGGAGGTGTCCAAGGGGCAGAAAGGAGAGTAGCAGGGAGGGGCCGTAGCAGGGCCCAGAACCTGGCCCTATGTCCCCCTACAACCCTCATGAAAACGATCACAGGTAGTGCATGGAGGCCCCGATCGTCTCGCCAGCGCGGGGTGGGAGCCCCACACTTTATCCCAGCATAGTGGCTTAGTAGCTGCCACGGCCCTAGTGACTCTCTCCTGGCCGGGGAGGCTGGGAGGATTGGGGGAGCGGCTGACTTTCCCTTGGCCAGGGCTCTTGAGGGTGTAAACACATTAATCTCCCGGCGCCAGAGGGAGCATCAGCCCCCACATCAGTTTCCGTCAGGAAGCCCCGCGCCCCAGCGTCCGTGAGCTAAGTGCTGCAAACAGGCCCAGGGCAGCCCGTGCTGCTCCGTGCGGGCTCGGGGATGACTCACCCAGCCGTGGGCCCTGAGGACTCCAGCAGGGGCTCTGCTGTGTGGGAATCGCTCCGTGCCTGGGAACCCAGCACTCACACTGAGCAGATCCAGCTGGCCGCTGTGTGCAGACGCGCTCTGCAAACACCAAGCCTGGGAGAAAGGGGGGAAGTCGGGCTGCCTGACGCCCATCACACCAGCCCTTCTGGGGGGCTTTCCAATCAGAGTGCCCTGGCATAGGTCATCTGTGAGCAGTAACGGCCTCGCTCTCTAGGCTAAATTCACCGAGGTGCAGGCCAGAACCAGGTGACCTCTGAGGAACTGGAAGAGCGTGTCCCGGTCCCAGCCCCACAGAGCAGGGCAGCCCCAGAAGATCCCTAGAATGGGGGTGGGAGAAGCTGACCCCCTAAAGAGGCAGCAGGACAGCCCGCCCGTTTGCTTTATGCTGGTGGCTGGGCACAGATGCAGCAGGAGGGCGGAGGAGCCAGAGGAAGGGGGTCCTATCTGAAGGCCAGACAAGTCTGGGTCCGAGATCAGCTGTACAGTCTGTGCGGGAGGGGCTCTCCTGCCAGTAGAGCCCTGTCCAGTACAAGCAGCTGGAGAACAGAGGGGAGCTGGAATAAGGTTTGTATGTGGCAGTAGAGAATCCAGTGGAGCAGGGGTTCAATGAAATGTCGGGGGGGGAGTATCCCACGTACCCCCACCCACCATCTCAGCCGCCTGACACACCCTGCCTGACGCACCCCGTCCTCTGTTTGACACAAAGGGGCCTCCCAGTCCACCAACCGCGAGAGCATCCAGAAGACGATCTGCCGCCTGGACGAGGACCTGAGCACGCTGGGCCAAGTCAGCAAGCTGTCCGAGACCCTCAGCTTCCCCCACCAGGTGAGGGCGGGCTCCTCGGGAAGAGAGCTGGGACCTGGGGGCTCTGGTTAACACGGTCTCCCAGTCTCAGATGGAGTCAGCTCCCTGCCCATCCTCGGGCCCCCTAGAAATACTGCTCCTTGGACAAGATCGCACCTGGTGTTTTTCAGACAGCTCCTCAGCAGAGGACCCAACCGGATCCCCCTGCGAGGGCTCTCCCCGTCTCCCCCAGCTTCAAACTCCCTGCTCACTCTATATTTGTATAAATCTTTACCAAGTGCTGTGCGCTCCTTCCTCGGCTGCGCTCAGCACGCAGGTCTTGTGCTTAAAGAGGATCTAAGCAGAGACCCCCCCCCCTGCCCTGTCAGTATCGCAGCCCAGGGACTGTCCCGGGCCATGGAGGTATAGGGTAAATGGCCTGTGCAGGGCAGAGGACAGGTAGGATTTTGGCATGCCATGGCAGGGATGCTGCGGGATAGATTTAAAAGGCCATTATAGTCATCCAGTCTGATTTTTACTCATAATGCACGAGTGTTTCCACTGATGTTATTAGGAACGCTCAGAGACCATGGCCAGAGTCAATACAAATGAGGGTAAAAGGCTGTAGCCCTAGTGCCAGAGCAGATACACAACTCACATGCGACTCGTTGAGTGGTGTTAACAGACTTCCGTTTCCTGACCCCAGCCTGCATACAGCTGTCTACATGGCTTCCATCCCAAGTCCCGTAAACACAGCCCAGTGACCTGCGGGGGGCTGGGGTTTGTAACCTCTCTGATAGATTTTTTTTCATGTTCTTTTATAAGATTAGAAACGACTTTATTCTTCCTATGTCTGACTGGAGAACGAGCAGGGTGTGACGTCACCAAGGGAGCAAAACCTCAGCAGCTGGGACAGGGAAGAAATCAGTGCCCTTCCATTGATTTGGATGGAGTGACACTGATTTACACCGGCCGGAATCTGGCCTTTTTTGTGGATTGTTTGCTGCTTAACATCCATTTAACCCGAACACCCGATATACAGTTGGGAGAAAAGCCCTCGATGTTAAAGATCCAACAACACGCCCCAGCCCCATCTCTCTGGTAGCGGTTTAGAAAATTCCTGCTCTTTTTCTTTGGGTTCTCCAAGGAGTCCTGCAGCAGCAAAAACAGGGAAGACAAGACTTGATGTCTATGCTATCTCCAGTGTAAAGAAATGAGGGGAAAAAAACCCTTTTTGGTTTAAAAAAAATATTTTTGAGCCTCTTTATCCATCCTAGAGAAGCAAAAAGAAGGCCACAGGCCCAATTCATTTCTCCTTTGCAGGTCAGCTTTAAGGATGATGAGGATGGTTATAAGTGGGGTGGGGTTGTCTCGAATCGAGATCCCTGCCGGTGCTATGTCTGTAATTGTATCATGCTGGCAGTGCCAGGTGGGCCCCAGACAAGATCCGAGTTCTGTTGTGCTGTACATACCAACCGTGAGAGGCAGAACCTCCCTGCCCACAAGGGCTACACTCTACAGGGCCAGGAGAGGAGAACTTCCTTCCTCATTTTTACACATGGGCAAGAAGGCACAGAAAGGCTAAGTGACACACTCTAGATTCCACAGGGAATCTGTGGCAGAGCTGGGAGTTACACCCACATCGGCTAAGTCCCCACCCACTGCCTTAAGCACAAGACCATCCTTCCTCCCTGGAGCATGCTTCCCCTCGGCATTAAAATGCTCTTCCTGTTCCCATGTGTGTCCTCAGAGCTTGGATGACGTCATCAAAGACCTGATGGCGGCCATACACCGGGAGCTGGCAGAGAAGCAGTCCCTCTCCTTCACCATGTCCTTCCCTCCCAACAAAGTGGAGCTCACCACCACCAAAGCCGACGGCACCGAGTCTTTCATCTTCGAGTTCCCCAACCCCGACGCGCGGCACAGCTTCGAGCAGGCCTTCGAGGATGCCAAGAAGAAACTGGGTAACTAGCGCTGCCAAAGGGAAGCCGGATGTGATCCCCTCTGACTGCTGTGGGACGGTTCCCACTGATACCAGCGGGAGTTGGCTCAGGGCTCCGGGGAGGGTTTATTCCCTGAGAATCAGTCCCCTCCTTTGCTAACTAAACGGGGTCTCGCTAGGTCGCTTTAGGGCTGAGAGACGGGCCAAGGAAAACCAGCTGCTCCGGAAAGTGTCACTGATCATCCATTGGGTGGCCACCTTCCTCCGGTGTCTGTATGAAATCAACATCCCAGTGTGGGGTTGGGGAGGTGCTAAATGTAGTTGACCAGTCATTGAAAGATCCCAAGGTATGTTTTGCCCAGACGGGGTGTTAACTAACCTTTGTGCCTTAGTATCATAGAAGGGACCACCAAGGTCATCTAGTCTAACCCCCTGCCGAGATGCAGGATTTGACCAGATTCCAGCTTGGTAAAGGACATTCTGCCCATCTCATCTGCAGTTTCAGTTGAACACGGTATTCACCAGTGGTGTTGTGTGCTGTTAAGCAGCTGCAATGTTCCACCCCACGGGTAGCTGCATTTCAGTGGTGGGTCCCGGCCTCTCTGGCGTGCAAACCGTCTGACATGGGGCGTTTGCTACTGCTTGCCGTTATTTTCATTGACTGCTGTCTCCACAGACTTTCACTGATCTAGCCTTTCTTTTTCCATATCCAGCTTCCCACAAAAATTGCCTGGACCCGGAATTCCTGAAGGCCATCCCTATCATGAAGACACGCAGCGGAATGCAAGTACGTTGGCCTTTTATATTGAGACCCCAATGAGTTCAGTTTTATAATGAGACCCCAATGGGTTCAGTTTTATAATGAGACCCCAGTGAGTTCAGTTTCTTTCCCCTTGTCCCAGAGCTCCCTGCAACACCACCAATGCAACGCTGAACACCTGTCTATTAGGGAAGAGCCCAAACCAAACCCCACATCTGAACTTCGGGGTATCCAGGATTTGAACCCAGGTCTGGATTTCAAACCCCAGAGTTTGAGACTCTTTAGATCGAGGGTATTGGAGAGGCCTGATATGGACATAGGCCCTGATCCAAAGCCCCTTGCAGTGAATGGAAAGACTCCCAGTGACTTCAGTGTGCAATGGATTGGGCCCATAAGGGCTAGCTGTGAAATCGGATTCAGATCCCAAACACGTCTGAGTCCAGATCTGGGCTGTTGTTTTTAGTCTCTACTGCCGATGCTCCGTATTTCCCGCACGTCCTCTCTCCACCTGATGTCCTTTTTACTGACGAGCCAGATGCCGCTTGTTGTGGGGCCCAGCGCAGCCCCCTAGCAATCTGCATTGTTTCCAGAGACAAAATCTCCCACCTACCAGCCTCCATCTGCGGGATGGAGGGAACCCAAAGGTCACATCAGGCTTCAGCATCCTAGAGGCAGATGAGAACAGGCCCTTAAGTCTCTGACCCAGCCAGAAACCCCACGCCCCTTCTTGAACACAGATTACCCCTGCCCTGTGGGGCAGAGTGCGTCACTGGCTGCGCGTGCAGAGAAACAGGGCCTGTTCTCTAGTGCTGGTCTGACAGCCTCTGTATGCACGGGGCAGGCGCAGCGTGGATGACGGTGGGCCGTGCACACCCTCCTCACCTAGCCAGTGAGCCTCCAGCCCGAGCCGGAAGGGAGCCAGAAAGAAGGCTGTTTTAAAGCCCGGCCAGCCTTTGGCCCTGCTCTGCCAAGCAACCGGTCGGTGCCAGCCGGGACTGCATTTGCTTTGTGTTGTGGGTGGCGGTCTGCAGAGCTGGGGATTGTTGTAGCCTCGGCGGTGAAATCAGTGCAGCGAGCTGTGTCACGGGGATCACAGCCCGGCGGGGTGAGGAAGCTGCCGGGCCCCCGTTGAACAAACGCAGGGCTCGTTGGAATGTCCCAGACCCATATGACTGCAAGTCTCTCCAACAACAGCAGCGAGTCTGTCGGTGAAAGGAAAAGGACCCCTTCCCTGGGAAGGAGAGCAGCTCATGGGGTGGCAGAACTGACCGGTGCCCCCCTGTGGAAATATGGGGGGGATCTATGTCCTTCCCCCCATGTCACACAGAGGCGAGAGCAGGACCGGAGGAGTGGGCAGATTGCAGAGACACGAGTGGGATCTGGAGATGGGTCTGGAGCGGCTGCGGGGGAGCAGGTTGGACTCCCCAGCCCAGCCCAGTCCCACCTTGCAGCCACTGCAGAGACACCCGGGGTCCCAGTGGAGACACCTAGCCTGGGGGAGGGGCAGGAGCATAAGCAGCAGCTGCCGGGGTGGAGAACAGGACAGGGCACCGGCGCCTGGGGGGTGGGCATCGGGGCGCTGGGCTCTGTCCTCTGAGGAATTGCCGGAGGAGTGGCAAGGACTGCTGGGACGCCCCTTCCCAGCTTGGAATCAGCTGCTCCCCATTCGTTTCCCTCTGCCCCGCCATCCACAAAACCCCCCTGCCCCCTGAGCGGCTGCAGATTCCCAGGGCACCCGTTACGGAGGCGTCGGCAGAACAGGCCGTCGACTCTCTGTCACGCCGCTGGGCCATGGGGTGGCACGTGGGTCTCTGGGGGAGTCGGCGGCCTGGCTCGTGCTGGAGCCGGCCCCCTTCACTCACTCAGGACTTGACCCAAAGCTTCAGCGTGCCTCGGGGGGCTCCCTGCTGCCTCAAGGACCAAGGTCCTTATTTCGTCTCCTCACTAGAGGTCCTGTGACACTTTTCCAAAGGAGCAGGGGTGTTAGCCCTGGGGTCTGGCCAGATTCCGTCCTGGGCGATGCACTGTGCAGCTCTCATTTCCCCGGCGGTTTGGAGTGGCTACGGTATTCTTCCCTTTCCCATCCTGAACTGTTGGGTGGCGTTTTAGTGAGCTGTTAAGCAGCTGCCATGTTCCACGCCGAGGTGGCTGCATGAACAGTATGAACAGTACTATGGAAAAGGAAACTGTTTTTATTAAACCAAGAGACAGAGCGCCACCTCTGTCCTGTGCCCTTCTCCCCCCTCTGGCCTGGCTGCTTTGAGATGTTCATTGGGAAGGCCTTTCAGTACCATTAAAAAATGACCTGAAACTTCCTTGTCTTTTGCCCCCTTCCAGTTCTCTTGTGCTTCTCCCAGTCACAGCAGCCCAGAGAACGCCTACGAGGTGTGGGTGTGTAACAGCGATGGCTACGTGGGGCAGGTCTGTCTTCTCAGCATCAAGAAGGAGCCCACGGTGGAGGCTTGCATCGCTGTGTGCTCGGCGAGGATCCTCTGCATCGCCGCCGTGCCAGGACTCCAGAGGATCTACAGGTACGAGAAGCAGCTGGCAGGAAAGAGGGACTGATGCTTGGACAGACACTGGGCTGCCTGGGAGGGGAAGGGGTCCAGGCCAGATAATGAACAGCATTGAAGCCTGTTAGTCGTGAAGCATCAGAAACAAACGCAAGGTTCCTAGGATAGTTGTGAGGAGAAGAAAGCTGGCCCAGTGGTCGGGTGCTAGTCTGGGACTTGGGAGAACAGGGTCCCACTCTCTTCTCTGCCAGGCTGCTTGTTTTCCTGGGAGTGAAATGGGTTGCCCTGCGCTCTGGTTCGCCAGCTGTCCGGTCGGGGTGCCAGCACAGGGCTGCTGTGAGGATAAACACCTCAGAGACGATGAGGAGTTCACACTTCCCCCTTAGGGAGAAGGGTCCCAGAGCCCAGCTCCTCCCAAGCCCAGGTGTCTCCAGTGCAATTTACAGCCCTGCAGCCCCAACCCCGTGAGGCAGGAGCCGGCCGTGCAGGTTTGATCGCAGTGTAGACACACTCTTGGTTCTGTTCCCGGCACTGGAAATACTTGACCTAAAACCTACAGCCCCCTGCTGTACAGACACGCTACTTTTGATCTTTTGTGGAGATTTTTAACATTTTGGGAGCCCTGGTTGTCTCTGACCCAACGCAATAAGGTGTCTGGCTTTCCAGGCAGGGAGGGAAAGGGCGATAGCAGAGGTCAGTTTTTATTAAAGCTCCAGTGTAATTTTCTGTCATATGCAGCATATAATAGCATTGGATATTTAACCCTCCCAGCATCCCCCCTTAGTCAGATGACCCTTCTTATGCCCATTTTAAATATGGGGAAACTGAGGCACCGTGCCTTTCCCAATGCAGAGGGCCAGTCAGCAGCAGAGCTGGGACTAGAACCCAAGCCTGCGCCCGATCCACTAGTCATTCACTTACAAAGCTTACTGGTCGCTTCACATAGCTTATGAGCGACGCAGTCACTCCATTTGTGCCCTTGTAGCCATGTCCCGTTCTGTATGGGGCAGGGTTTCCCCAGGTAAACATGCTCCTGGTTTCACGTCGGCTTCTCTCCCTAATAACAGGGAGCGTCCCGAGTCCCTGATGAGTCCCACCTCTGAGCCGGCTCCTTCAGCGCTGGAGGACGCTGGACCACAGCAGTGCCTGCACATCTCCATCTCCGGCTCCTCGATAGAGCTCTCCGAGCCCAGGGATAGTGCCAACAGGGAGCTGATGCCATTTGACAGCGACGATACAGATGACGAGTCCTCTCCAAGCCCGTCAGGCACCCTTCAGAGCCAAGCCAGCCACTCCACCATCTCCTCCAGCTTTGGAAGTGAGTCAACACATCTTAGGCCACTGAGACAGCCTTGCCAACATAGGGGGAGCTGACAGTGACCCTTATATTTAGGCTTCCTAACACTTTCCATTATATTGGTGACCTCTTTTTAGAGAAGCTCTCACCCCATCATTAATTGCATCTGGCCTTTGACATTCTGCAAGAGGAAAGCCCTCAAGCTAGAGAGGTGCCTTTCCATTGTCCAAGGAAAGTTCAGCTTTGGCTGATGTATATCACCGTTGCCCTTCGCTGGCTTGCATTTCTCAGGGACATCTTGTGGCAGCCACAAATAGAATTTGTTTTCCCTTTTTTTCTTTAAAAACAAAACCTAGGGAATGACATTCAAGCGAATGACATGAAAAGATCGTTATTAAGCTTGCAAAATCAAGCACTCAGAAGTTTGGAGATGCCAGCATTAAGGTTGCCTGTGAGACCTGAATTCAGCCCATTTGTGTGTATGCATTATGATAGTCTTTAATGAGATGATCAAGTACTATTTTTTTCCATAGTATCCTTGCCTCATTCAATGCATCAGATGGATGCACAGGGGGGCAGAATAAGGTTGCACCGGCAAATGTGTATCTGGCATTTTCCTAACTTGTACGTGCTTGACTTCGCAACCTCAGTAATGTTCTCTGAATGTTATTTTTTCATATGTAATAAATATACGTGTTTGCAGAGATGTTGTAGCCATGTTGATCCCAGAAGATGAGAGCGAGACAAGGTTGTCTTCTCCATACCTGAAGAAGACCTCTGTGAAGCTCAAAAGCTTGTCCCGCCCACCAACAGAATTTGGTCCAGTAAAAGATACAACCTCACCCACCTTGTCTCTCATACATATATTTGGAATATCTTACACGTGTCTTTAATAGATCTCTAGTCTTGGTCCCTATGCTGCAGTAGGACCAGGATTTGGATTCAGATGTCCAGTATAAATCCACAGTTACTCCACTAAGTAAATGGCTTGACTCGGAATTTGGATCAGTCTGTCTGACAACAGACTATCCCATCCCCGCCGCCTCTGCAGAGGGTTTGGGGATTGATCCTACAGGCTGAAAAGTGCTATAGAAATGTCAGATACTAGGAAATGCCACAAGTCCCTGTAATGGGCCTGCTCCACCCCCATCTTCTTCCCTGCAGAAACTACACAAGCTCTACCAGGCTTGCACTCAGTGACCTTTTATTTCTAGTTCCCCCTAATATCACCATGGTCCCTGTGCAACACTCTCTTTACAAGGTTAGCCAAGCTTTTGGCCCTCTCCCCAGGACCTGAGGGGAACAGAGGCCTCCCCACGCTGACCCCTCTATGTGACTAGCTCCTTCTTTGTTCCCCCTTCTCTCCTCCTGGTCTCCATGCCTCTTTTATCAGCCCTGGACTAATGGGGCCCCCTGAGTTTTCACCCCACCCAGCCCACCAGCCTGATTAGGTCTTTATCCCCAGTCAGCTTCTCCTGGGGGCCCTCGTCGGCTTCTAAGTGATCGGAGTGGAGGCCAATATCTTTTTGATATAAGTTGTCTAGGGCTCCCGGCAGAAAGCACCTACCCACTGTGCTATACAGCTACGGTGTGAAACATCCCCCGTCAATCTCCGCCCTCAGCTAGGCCAGTGTAGACGCACAGTATCTCCATCTGGCGCCTAGATGCCCTGGTGATGGGTTAGCTGGAAATCAGCGAGTTCCTCCGGAGTCTCTCTGATCAGAATCTGATCCTAAAACATGCCTGGTTTGTGTGTTCCTGTCACCTCTCCTGGTCCAGACGAAGAGATCCCCAGCGCCAAAGATGTGGCGGCTGAGACAACCAGCTCGGAGGAGGAGCAGGACCCCGGCTTCCTTCCCATCTCCAGCACCTTCAGCCAGAACAGGAATAGCGAGAGCCCCGTGGATGGGCGGGCGATGCGGAGGTCGAGCCGAGGGTCCTTCACTAGGGGAAGCCTGGAGGACCTGCTGAGCATAGATCCGGAGGCCTTTCAGAGCTCAGTGTGGCTGGGCACAGAGGATGGCTGGTGAGTCAGCAAGGAGCAGGCAGAGGGTTGGAAACGGCGTGCGGGCGGCGTGGTGGGATGTCTTCTGATCCTGCCGGCCTGCGTGCAGACACGGCGGAGACGACATCCTTTGGTTGCAGTCTTCAGTGGATGGTTGCGCTGGCGTGAAGCTGCAGATATGGGCATTACAGGCGGAAGGGGGGTTTGGCCTGCTGGGAATGGGGGGAGGCGTAAGGAAAGGGGATTCAGCAATTGTCTGGGCTAAACCTGGAGTATGGAGGGAGAAGGAGATAAGAATGTCTGCTCAGTGCTGGTGAGGACCCCGGGCCACACACAGACCTAGTATAAGCAGGTGCAATGGCCTTGATTTCGTTGACATTGTGCCTGTTTGTACCGGGAGGGTCTCATCAAACCCTGGTGAGTTGTGTTCTTCACCAGTCAGGCGTGCCAAGCCTCTTACATCCACCTGGTAAAATGTCCGCCCACGACCACAGCCGGCACACGTGTGCGTGCACACACACAGAGACACGTCCTAATGTCCACCATGCTCACCCCCACACAGACATCATCACACAGGCCTGCCACGCCCACACTCACAGAGGCACACAGGATCTCGTGCCCCCTTCTGGCCTTAAACATGACTCTGCGTCCGTCCCCATATGCACAGCATGCCCCCTCCCCACACACACACACACACGTACACACGCACATTTGTGTGCACACGTGAGCCTGAAAAAGCAGGATGGAAATGTTTGAAAACCGGTCACCAAAGCGTGGCCCTGCACACCAGGGCTGGGAGAGGGCTCAAGCTTTTGTGTGGGTGTTAGTGGCCATGGGCTTTTGTGCTAACACTTTTCCTGGGCCATTTGCAGGCCACAAGGAGCTGAGATAACACAAGAGTTGGTTTTCTGAAGGTCTTCCCCACAAGCAACTACAAGCTGCATTGCCCATTGTTTGGGCATAAACACAAACACTTCTGCCTGCACACACCCCTTGTATGTACATAGACACTTCACTGCCCACCCACAGTAAGGCACCTGCAGCATGAATGACGAGAAATACTGTGTGGGTCCTTGACTTGGAGACCACTAGAGGGCGACCTAACAACAGCAAACACGACACAAAGTCAATCTGTGGAACTCCTTGCCAGGGGAAGTTGTGAAGGGCAAAACCGTAATTGGGTTATAAAAGGAATGAGATAAGTTCCTGGAGGATAGGTCCATCAATGGCTGTTAGCTAAGATGGGCAGGGATGCAGCCCCATGCTCTGGGTGTTTGTAAACCTTCAACTGCCAGATGCCAGGAATGGACAACAGAAGATGGATCACTCGATAATTGCCCTACTTTTTTCGTTCCCTCTGTGGCATCTGGCACCGGCCACTGTCGGGAGACAGGACCCTGGGCCAGATGGACCATTGGTCTGACCCAGTGTGGCCGTTCTTTACACTCACCAGCTGGGACACGCCAGCTTCGGAGAGCTGTGAGCCAGGCCTAGGGGGACATGACAGCATTCCCAGCTGTGCCACCGCTGACCTTTGCTGCTCTGCTGCTGGGCCAGTGGAGAAGGGAAACTGAGGCTGAGCAAACGTACAAAGAGCGTTTTTCAGTATTGGGATTGGATGCGGCCGCGGCTGATTCGGCCACATTGGGTCAGGCCAATGGCCCATCTAGCCCAGTATCCCATCTTCCGCCAGTGCCCAGTGCCAGGCGCTACTGATTGTGTGGGGTCAGAGGGTGGGTCACATCAGCCAAGCCAGAGGACTCTCACCCGCCTCCTTTTGTCTTCTAGCATCCACGTGTACCAGTCCTCAGACAACATCCGCAACCGGAAGAACAGCATGAAGATGCAGCACTCGGCCTCCGTCATGTGCATCCTGTAAGTGGCACATGGCATCAGCACCAGCCAGGGCCCCCGTGGGGGTCTGGCTAAACTTCAGTGAGATGCCGGCGACTGGCCCGTGCCCGCTGACTCGGGCCAAGGCGCCGTTTAACTGCGGTGCAGACGTTCACGCTCAGGCTCCAGCCCGAACATCTCCACTGCAATGAAACAGCCCCTTAGCCTGGGCCCTGCAAGCCGGAGTCAGCTGGAACAGGGTGTCTAATGGCAGAGCCGACATATCCTAGCTGTCACCGAGAGTAACTAATGCAGAGCGTAGATGGCCTTCCGGTGAAGGCACTTGAGGAGGCCTGAGTTCAGCGCCTGGTTCACCTTGGGCAAGTCACGGCCTCATTCTGTGCCTCGGTTTCCCCAGCTGTCAGACAAGGTTAACATGCCTTCCTTTGTCAGACTGTACGTCCTTGGGCAGGGACCATTTCTTGTGCAGTCCCTAGCACAAGGGCTCAGATCTCGGTGGAAGCCGATGTATGGGGAGGGTGGGCGAGGAAGCTGTGTGGGGGGGCTCGTAGGAACTGGGCTGTACAGGATGCTTTGTTAAAAGGAGAAGCTAGAGGTTGAGGTTGGCTATAGTTAAGGGCCTGTGATATGGGGCACTTTGGGGAGGGGAGGAGAGAGTAAAGTGCACCAAGTGGGTGGCCTTTTCAGGACAGACTAGATTTCCTCGAAGCAGCCTGCGCTGGGAGTCGTGCTGTCAACGTGACGTCCATCGGAGGCTAACGGTGCCAGCTTCTCTTCTCTGCAGATATCTGGATAACCAGGTCTTTGTGTCCCTGGCAAACGGAGAACTCATCATCTACCAGAGAGAGGCAGGTGAGTCAGAGAGCATCAGTGCTGTGTGCTGATGTAGGGCCCGACCCACAGCCTCACAACTTCCCCGAGAGACGGGTTATTACTAACAGCCCCACTGTTAGTGGGGAACAAGAGAGGTGACTTAGCAGAGGGCACACAGTGAGTGAGTGGCGAAGATGGGCAT
This sequence comes from Mesoclemmys tuberculata, assembly GCA_007922155.1. NCBI lineage: Eukaryota > Metazoa > Chordata > Testudines > Chelidae > Mesoclemmys > Mesoclemmys tuberculata. The sequence continues at coordinate 12,907,522 of ML675690.1, forward strand.
AGAACCCAGGAGTCCGGATGTCCAGTGCCCTGCTCCAACCGCTAACGTCGTGTCCTCCCTGACTCTAGATTAACTCATGAATTTGGGCCAACGTTTTCAAAAGCAGCCACTAATTTTGGGCGCCCACAGGCCCTTGCAATTACTGGGCACTTACCCAGAGTTAGCAGGCACTTCTGAAAATATTGGCCGTATATCTTAAAAACTCCAGGCTACCCTTTTACCTACTGCTCTGGGCCCGATTCTCCTCTCTCTTCCCCTGGTGCAAATCGGGAGTAACTCTACTGAAGCCCATGTGGTTAGACTGTAAGGAAGAGGAGAACCCAGCCTCTCTTCGCTGTAAAGGTGGCCTTGGCAATGGCCAAAGCTCTGGTACATTTTCACTCTGCTCGTGGCACATGGAATTGGAGATTCCTGGCCAAACTCTGCCCTCATATGCCCACATCCCCCATAACCCAGGCCCCACTGTTGAGCTGGGGTCAGAGCTAATGCGGTTTGGACGCCAAGGGTCAAATTCTGCTCCCAGTTGAGGCTGGTATGAATCAGGAGTTACCTTGGAGTCACTCCGGAGTTACACTGCTCCAACTGACAGCAGAATTCAGCCCCACATTTGCTGTCTGGAAGCTCTGGAGTTCCGCGTTAACTCCTTTGCTCTGGATGTTAGGGAAGCGTCAAGGCTTGTGCCAAGCAGGTGCAGTGTCAGAGCCCATCATCTGGAATGGGAAGGGCGTCTCCGGCTGCTCCCCAAACGCATGATGGAAAGGACCAGGCAGGGTTACACTGGGGGCCAGCCCTCCCGCTGGGCTCAGGCGTAGCATGTAGGATCCACGTCTCAGAGGAGAACCTGGTGGGATGAGAAAGAAACATCCTGGAGGTTGCAAAGCAGGTTTGTAGCCACAGGCTGCCTGCCCCAGTTTCTTGTGCCAAAGGGGTGCGTCTCCTGCATTGTAAAAAGGAGGCGCAGGCAGCCAGGGGCGGTGCGAGCTCTGAGCTGGGTGGCTACTGAAAGTACCAGGCCAGCTGATTTTGCAGCAGAGTGACTGCGCTTGTCAGCCCATGTCGTCTTAGTCTGAAGGGCCTCTCCTTAGCTCGGCCACAGGCTTCCCTTCGCCTTCCCGCTCCCCTGGAGGCGGCACTGGGGCTCTGGCTGTCAGCCCCGGGGTGGCAGGAGCAGTGCAGAAAAAAGGGTGATGATGGGGTGTGAAATCTGCAGTGAGCAGCGATCCTGACCAATAGCACTTTTTACATTTCCCTTCTGCGCTGCTGCTGGCGCGGCACTGCCCACAGAGCGGGGCAGCCGTATGTGTCCTTTTGTGGGGGAGGGATGCAACGGGGGGCGTAAAGGACTATAGACACAAAGGGGGGGGGCGATGAAATAAGTTTGAAAACCACTAGCCTAGAGTAATATTTCACACGCACTAGTCCAGTGGGTAGGGTCCTAGCCTAGGACTTGGAAGATCTGGGCGCAAGTCCCTGCTCTGCCACAGACTTTTTGTCAGGCCTTGGGCAAGTCACCTAACCCCTCAGTGCTCACTTTCCCACCTGCATAATGGGGATAATAGCACTGCCCTGCCTGCCAGGGGTTCTGTGGGGAGCTCAGATGGGCAGCAGGAGGCCAGAGCGTCACCCACATGTCATGCCTGTTTGAGAAGCCAGTCTAGTTTAACAGGACTTGTGTCCTCCAGCCCACATGGCTGCTGTGGGCGCAGCTAAGGAGAAGCCAACTGTCGATTTCCTCTTTGTCTTTGCAGGACATTTCTGGGACCCCCAGAGCTCCAAGTCCCTGTCCCTGGGTTCCCCGGGGAGCCCTGTCACTAAGATGGTGTCAGTGGCCGGCAAGCTGTGGTGTGGGTGTCAGAACAGAGTCGTCATCCTCAACACGGCCACGCTGCTGCAAGAGGTACCCGCTCACTTTCTCTGCGCCTAGGAGGGGGCAAACAAACATAGAGGGATGGGGGGGCTCCGTGCCCTTGAGGCCCAATGCAAGGCCTAATGAAGGCTATGGAAAGACTCCTGTTGATTTCAGGAGCTTTGGATCAGCGCTTAGTGCAGGGCAGATGCAGGATGAAGCCGGGATTTCTGATCAGAAAAGCCATCTCTGTCCAGAAGGAAATACTCCAGCCCCTCGCAGTGAGATGTGCTCAGTCACCAGGTTCTCACCAGGTCATTTCCTACCTCAGTTTCCAAAAGGCCGTATTCTGTGCTCAGGACAGTGCACGGCCAAACCCCGTTGTCTTTGGGCCCCTCTAACCAATCCCATGGGCTCTGCGTCATGCTTTCCATCCCCCATGTCTGTAAAGAACGGCAGCCTCAGAGCTTCCAAACCTCCTGTGGGGTGAGGGTCATCCTGTGAGCACAGAGCTACGCGGCTAGGTGACCACGAGGGAGATGCTATGGGAACCCAAAGGGCAGGAGCACCCCGCCAGCTGCCACCAAGGGGGAATGCTAAATAGAAGAGATCAGAGGGGAGAAGAGCCTTCTGGTTAATGCATCTGTCTAGGGCTCAGGAAACCTGGGTTCTGTTCTTGGCACTGTCCCTGGATCATGTCCCTTACCAGTGGATTTTTGAATTTCCTCTGCTTTTGGGTGTGTGATGTGAGACATCTAAAGCCTGATTATTGGGGGGAGGGGACAGCACCCACCGACCTCCACAAGAGGCTGGGGCTCTCAGCACGTCTGAAGACCATCCCCAAAGTGTCTCCGGTTGGGCATCCAAAATGAAGGCACTCAAAACCAGCATCTAATTTTCACAGTATTGTCCTGACTTTCTCTCCCCCCCATCTGTGACAAGGGTGGGAAAAAGCTAATCACCCCCCACCACGGAGTCTCTGAAGTGCCTGCCCTCTTGTAAGGCAAAGGCTGCAGAAATGCAGCGTATTCATAGCCTCCTCTTCTTGCATCCTGGCCAACGGCCCTTGTATACCCAGCTTGGCTCCTTTTGTTACCCGCACATTAGGGCACCCCACCTTTACCCCAGTCTGTAGGGCTCGAGGCGTAACCCGGTTAAGACATCCCCACCTTTCCCCAATTGGTAGGGCTGTGGGTGTAATTCTCTGCGGGTTTGCAGCATCTTTTACCAGGGAAGGAGCCTTACACCGTAATGCCCTTATTCTCTATTTGTTAACAATTACCATAAGAGAACACACATGTGACGCGTACAGTGCTCACCACTCCCAATAAAGCAGACAAACTTCTCCTGGTGGCCAGTCAGGATTCGATCCTCTGAGGAGTCCGGCTTCTGCACAGTGTGATTGGCAGGGCACTGAGGTCTGCCAGCTCTGATCTTCTTGGGCTGTGCCCTGGAGTTCGGTTCCAAAGCACTTCCTTTGGGACCTCAGTTTATATAGTTCAAACTTGGGTCCCACTTAGCTGTCCCCTAACCAATCATTTTAAACTAAAGTACTACAGAACGCCAATCCTAGCCCATTACGATGCAGTCTTTTAACCAGTCACGTCCCAGCACCTTCATTGGTTGAAATATTGCACGCGTCGTTATGCAACAGACAGAAACAGCCAAGGAACCAGACAGAAATCTTGCAAATAAACAGTAGAAAATTGGGGACCATAAAGACGAAAGAATAAGAAGTGTGGATTTTACAACCACAGCTGTTGATAACTGTTTCCTTTCCAGACAGAATGCTATCAGAAAAAGTTTTCTTTAAGCAGCCTAGGATCCATTTCTTTATCTGACGGCGGCAGGTAATATTAGGACAGTAGCACCTTCCTAACAGCCTGATTTTACCTTGGTTAGGAGTAATTTCAGGAATGTGAAGACGTGACCGCCTGCTACTTAGCTCGTGGCTGCTGTGCCTTCTAATATGGCTGCTACGGCTCGGCCCAAGAACAAGATCTAAGCTTAGCCAAAAACCAAGGCCTCAGGCCCTAGTTTGGTGTTGTGCTGGAGTGACGGCTCGGATGTCGTCTTACCGACAAGTGGGATCTAGTGGCTGGGGGTCTGGTCTTGGCATCAGGAGACCTGGATTCTCTTCTCAGCTCTGCGACTGACCTTGGCAAATCAATCCCTCTCTCTGTGCCTCGCTTTCCCCTTTGGCCTTGTCTATTTAGGTTGCAAAGGAAGCTCCTTGCTATGTCTGTATAGCCCCTCGCACAAGGGGGCCTTGATCTCAGCCGGGCCCTCTGGGAGCTACCAGAATGCAAATGATGATAAAGAGAGAGCTATGCCAGGAGGGAAAGTCACTTCCTCACCCGCACGCCGCGGTCCCTAAAGCACAGGGCAGCGTGGCACAAACGAGTGGCCTGTTGGCTCTGCTGCCAGTGCAGAGGGGCCAATCTCTTGGCGGCAGTACAGCGGACGCGCTGCGATTGCTGTTCTCCTCTCTGTCCTCAGCACACGTTCCACGTCGGGCAGGACAGCAACCGCAGTGTGACCTGCATGGTGAGCTGCAGCCTGGGTATCTGGATCGCGCTCCAGAGCAGCGCTCAGGTCAGGCTGTACCACGCCACAAGCTACGAGCAGCTGGCTGACGTCGATATCACGCCCCTGGTCCACAAAATGTTAGCAGGTACCGACGCTGGCTTGGAACGGTTTGTCTGCTGCCCAGAGATGTGAAACCCGGAGAGCCCTGCCTCTACACAGCATCCGTCTCTGGTATCGCTGCTGTAGAGCCCGGGCTGGGGGGGACAGAGAGGCAGTCCGAGGGGAGACCTCTGAACATGGGATGCCTTTGGGATTTGATCAGCCGTCCCTCTGCAGGCCAGCCTGGCACCTCCTAGGGAGCAGTCGTTTGTTCCCCCCTGGTCAAGCTTGGAGTCACGCTTAGCATGGGCGGTCATTGCCAGCTTCCTGAGACAGCAGCCGTGGCTCGTCAGGCTGACAGACGACACCCGTGCCATTTCAGGGGGAGCAAAGGCCACAGGACCCTCCTGTTTCTCTTCCCTTTGGAGCCTAGCAGATCTCGCATGTTGGTTTCCTAGGGAGGTTGGGCCAATGTGTAATCCCTGCGCCCTCGAGCACCTGACTCAAGGGGCTAGGAAGGGCCAAGGTCTGGCACTGCCCACCCCAGTCTGCCCTGGGACAGAGATCATGCCCACGTGGCCCCGATGATCCCTGCTCGGTGCCCTGAAGAAAGGTGCTTTGCCCACGTGCGGTAGATGCTGCAGAGAGCTTTGACCGAAAACCTCCTTTGGCCACGTGTGCAAAGGGCCTTGTAGTACGTCGGGTCACCTGTGCTTTAACGCCTGGTCCTTTTCCTGTCCCCCTGCCAGGTTCGGATGCTATTATCCGCCAGCATAAGGCTGCCTGTTTGCGGATCACAGCCCTTCTGGCTTGCAAGGACTTGCTCTGGATTGGCACGAGCGCTGGGGTGGTGCTGACGCTGTCCATAACGGCCAACGCCACCTCCTCGAAGACGCCCCCGACGCCGGTGGGTTTGTCCCAGGGGCACACGGGCCACGTGCGCTTCCTCACCTCCATCGAACTGCCCGACAACTTCAATATCCTCTTCCCGCTGCCGAGAGATCCAGGTGGGTCCAGGAGGGGGGTACACTCAGAACCCCGAGATCAGCAGGGTCAGGAAGGGCTAGGTTCCACCCAACAGCTGCCCCCAACCATGGCACCAGGGCTTCTTTTCCTACCCTCCGTTGTCCAGTAATCTTGGCGCTGTCCCTTTGGATGGGCCTACTGGAGGGGTAAGAAGTTGGGAGAGGGGCATAATCCTGCCCGTAGATATCCAGGAGAGATGGAGAAGACCTTCAAATCCCATTTAGTCTGTCCCCCATGGTCCCCGAGCCAGATCGTTCCCCTTTATTACCAGATGTGGGCAAAAACAATGTCATAGGAGCCATAAAATGTCCCATGCTGTTTTTAGTGGGCCTGTATCTCAGGAGCCCCTTGCTCAAGCAACCCCAAATTTGGACCCCTAACCCTACCCCAGACCTCCATAAGGCACAGCAATGTCCAAGACAATCTGAGTTGGCGTGGAGATTTTAGAGCACTTAGGAAAATCATCTGTTAAACACTAGCAAGTTACACCCCTCACTATAGCAAAGCTACGGCTCCACTCTCACATTCCCTCGTGCTGTGTCCAGCCTCGTTTGCAGTCACCCAAGAGACACAGCTTTGCCACGGCTCCTGGGAGACTAGTCTGGTGTGCAGCAGGGTACAGGCACCGAGCGCGCCCCCTTACGGCATTGTACGCTGCTGCAGACATCTGACCTCGGTTTAACATCTCTGTTCGGGGGAGTTGGGGGGACGAGGTCAAAGCAGCCCACCCCGCTAGCATTTAACTTCACAAGAGGGACCGACACAGGAACGAGGAGGCTAGCTAAATGAGAATTAAAAGGACCCTCACAAGAGTGAAATGCCTGCAAACTGCAAGGAAACTTTGTAAAACACCATAAAATCCAAACAAGCACAAAGACCTAAAGGATCCTTTGCCCTGGCCCCTGCTGGGCTTTGCTCAGTTTCCCCCGCTCTTGTATAAGGCGCTGATTCCCAAGCTGCTCTGACCGGAGCCTCTCCCATAACCCAGGCCTCCTGCGGGAGCTCCTTGTTTCTTGCAGCTCTTCTCCCTTCATCAGGCCACGTACAGCCTCAGCTGGGAGGCAGCTAATCCGGCACCGGTGGGGGCTGGGCTGCCATCTCCCTCTTAACGGGGCCAGTTGCCCTCTGGCAAGGTGCCTATCTTCAATAGGCACAGCCCGGCAGGGCCCCTGCCCCAAGGAGCGTACAAACCAAGGAGAGAAATACCATGTGCAGGCCAGCTGCTCCGGCCCAGGCCGGTGCGTGGGGGTGGGGAGACCTGTGCCATGCTGAAGACGCAGGGCCTGACGGGAAGGCGCTGTGCAGTGTCAGCTGTGAAACGGGGCCGCGACGCAACAGATGTGGAATGGATGGAGCTGTGCTCAGCCCAGAGGGCATAGAGGATGAGCTAGGATTGTGGGCAAGCCGGGGGGAGACCTCCGCATGAGGAAACCCCTCTCGCTGGTTAGCCTAAACATCCCCTGGTTCATTTCAGCTCGTCGCTGCCAGCAATACCCATTGCAGCACTGTATGCCAGCCGGGTCCCTGCCCGCTGTCCCCTTCGCATACCCCTCCCCAGTTATCACAGCCCTCCAGGGGCTGTCGGCACCACGGGGCTAGCTGGAGGTAGCCACATGGCCACAACTCCTCTCTGAGCTCGAATGAGAGCGGCCATGCTGTGAATCGCACGGGAGCAGCGCAGAGTGACGGGACCAGCCGCCGAGTCACTGCGTCCCCCTGCATGACAAGCCCGAGGGTCAGCAGCGCTTGTTCTCCACCCCTCAACTGACCGGCCAGCTCATGCTGAAAGGGCTAGAGAGTTGTGTGTGGACAGGTGTTGAGTTAGGGGCAGTACTTGAGTTATAACCCAAGCTAATCCTGTGGTGCAGACAAGCCTTTCGTCCCCCCAGCCAGGCCCCCGGGGAGTACACACCCACCTGCTTTCCTTCTGCACCCCGCAGCACCCAGTTTCTGTCTCAGAGGGGACGCTCAGCCCAGCTGGCTTCACGCTGCCCCACGCCAGCCCCTCCAGCCCAATCCTGAACAGCTGTGCTGCAATTTTATAGCCCCACAGCCCAAGCCAGCTGCCCTGGGCCGGCCATTGCAGTGCAGACGTACCCACAGTCACAGCTCAGTCTATTTAGCTTGACAAAGCGAGGGTTGGAGGGTTACTTGATTACAGTCTACAAGGAATTGGAGGGAGAAGTTCTCCAGAGGTCAGACTAGGGGATCACAAGGGTCCCTTCTGGCCTCTGAATAGTAAGTCGCTCCTTCCTCATTCTCCCTGGAGCCCAGAGCAGGATTCAAGCTGCCTTGGAAAAGGGGAACTGGGAGCTCCCGTTCCTTTTGGCTGAGGCTTTCCGAAGCAATTGACCAAGGGGACCTGGGGCCTGGGATGCCTGGTGTGAGACTCTGGGAGGTTGTCACAAGCTTGAGTTCTCAGCACTGACAGTCGGGCCCTTTTACAGGGTCTCTGGATGAGCTCATAAAATCCCTCATCCCTTATGGCTCCTGGCCTGTGGAGGAGAGCGGGGCGGACCCAGGCGTGGGGGTGTTACGGCTCACGTAGGGACGTAGGCGGCCTGGTTTGAGAGTCCCTCTGCCCTGTGCCGTCAGAAAGCCGCTCTTCCCCTGCGCACAGGAGGCCTAACGGGCGATTGTTCCGTTTCCCAGGTACCGAGAAGCTGAGCGATGCCGAAAAGAGAGATTTGGCAAGACACCGGTCCTCCAACATGGTCCTCTCCAAGTCTAAGATGCTCGTGATCAGCGGGGGCGATGGCTATGAGGATTTCAGACTCACCAACAGCAGCGAGACAGTGGGGCGAGATGACAGCACAAACCATCTCCTCCTGTGGAGAGTCTGATCCGGGGACCCACCGGGGGGAAAGTACCAGCCCCACCCCTGCCTCCTCTTGTTACCAACCACCCCCGAGCCCATCTCGTCTCCCATCCCGGATGATTCGTTTGTGCCTGGGGACCGGCTCCTCCCAACCACCGCGTCTGCAGCGTGGAGAGAGGAACACGCTCGACAAACAGACCCTGTTGCACAGCCTGCGCTCGCTCAAGTGACGGGTGCGTGTCGGCCAGTGTGTGGACAGGGGCACCTGGATGGGCAGCTTTATGTTACGCTGTTTGGAAGCATCCAGGTGAAAGAGGAGGCCTTTGAAGCAGTCCCTGCGGGAAAGGAGAGAATCCGCAGTTGGCGCCGTCAGCAAGGGTCCTTTATTTTGTGTGCTGTGCTTTGACCTGCTACGAGCAATCCTGGGGTTCCAAATCTGGGCGCTTGGGAGCAGAAGGTCCATGTCTAAGCGAGCCTGCCTGCCCTCGCTCTGTCTCTTGTCCACCCTGCCACGCCGAACCAGAAAACCTTCGCATCCGCCTCACCGCCACCTTCCCAGGGATCACCGCACAAGCGCCTCCCGTTAGCCGCAGCTGCTCCAGCCTCTCCAGGTCTCTGGCTAACCCGTGCACTCATCACCCAAAGAACTCTTTCGTCGTCGTTCGTTTTGCATATATATAAAATATCCTTATTTATTTTCTGGGGAGGGGGAGGGACCTTTGACAAGGAGCTTGCATGGAAGCGGAGGCAGAGTCGCGCCCAGGGAATTGCATGCAAGGTGCCGACATCCCAGCCTGCTGTCGGTCCCAGCCGTGGGCGAGCTGTATATAGCGAGTGGAATGCAATGGCAGCGGTGTCACGTTTACGCACGAGCGTTGATCCCAGAGGGGTACCTGAGCGTCTGGAGAAGGTTGTGGGGAGAGGAGAGGTGGGGGCATCTTGCTGAGAGTCAGCAGAGACCTGATCTCAGTCCAGCCAGCAAAGGGAGGAGCAGCTGCATGAAATAAAAAATGTGCAATACTTAGCTGGATCCCCGAAAGCGGCCAGCACCAGAGGGGGGCACTGCGAGAACCAGGGCAGCTTCACCCTCCCTTGGCTTTAAGAGCAAAGCAGGTTGGTTATTGCGGCGCACAGCCATAGCGGAACCAGGAGGGGGCATTGTCCAACTGCAACGATCTCTTGCATTGTACAGTATTTATGGTTGTCTTGTAACTAGTTACCTTTTTGTCCCCAGCACTTAATTTATGTATTTAGCTTCCAGATCCCGAATCCTGAGGGAGGGAGGGGAGGTCAGAGGATCAGGGGGTTTCTTTGCCTAGCGAGAGAATAGGAATCCACTAGGACCACGCTGTCAGCCAGCTTGCACCAGGAATGTTCCAAAAGGAAGGTGTTTGACAGGCAGCCTCGACCAAGGTTGCATGTGTGGGTTCACAGGGCCACGATGGGGCCTGAAAGTGAGTAGTGATGGTTGGTGACCGACCTGAGGCACCTGAAGGGCCGGTTTTTCAGAGGGCAGCCCTGGGATTTTCAAAAGCACTTGGCATGGCAAGAGCTCATAAGCCACGGACTCCCTGGTGCTTGTGTTAAAGACCCAGCCCTGGGAGTCATGTTACTGCATGAGAATCTCAGCTTGCTTTTTTTTTACGTTCCATTTCCAGCCCTTGTGGTTGCAGAGGAAAAGTTGGGACCCTTGGCCCAGGTGCACTCTGAAAGCCCAGAAAACAGAAGGCAAAGAAAAAGGACCCCCAGCTGTAGGATTGTTTAAATACTCTCATGATTTTGAACACAGTCTGGGAGTGGCGATATTCAGGCATCCCGGTGCTTTTGAAAATCCCATCCTGGCTGCTCACGCTTTCCGAAAACCACCTTTGAGGTGTCTCAAGTTGGACCCCAAAAATTGAGGAGCCCAGAATCACTAGTCACTTTTGAAGAGGTAGCCCTGGAGGCCAGCCTCCCATTCCATGTTTACTTAGGTTATCAGTTATGTGGGGCAGGGACCATCTTTCTGTTGTGCATCGTACAGAACCTAGCACAACGGGTCCTGGTCTATGATTGGGCCCTTCCACCCTACAAACAATTAAGAATAACAATATGTAGACATCTAAACTTATGGGCTGAATGTTTTGTAAGGGATTGAGCACTGTGGCTTCCTGGTGAGCCATCTCACCAGCTGTTGGGTCCTCGTGTCTGAAAATCAAGACACAATATGGGTCGAGGCACCTAACTTTAGGCACCTCTTGGTTTGGTTCTTTTAAATCTTGGTCTGTCCGAAGACAGTAAATTTAAAGACAACCTTGTTTGGGTTCTCCCCATTATAAAGCAGTGCCAGTGCAATAGCTGAATGCCTGAATAATGTGCTTACAAGCTCCGGTCCACACACCTAGCTAGTGGCAATCGCCAGGAGCCCACTGGAGCCAGGGTTGCTATGCCTGTTTAACCCAGCTGAAGCTCTAGCCCTGTTAAAGTATTCGAAAATATTTTATTCTCTTTCATTTTGAAATACTTCAACCAAACCATTAAACAGCATTTTGTGTCCCCAGTAACCCGAACAACATCTAAAAGTACATTTCAGTCTTGACGCAAGAGTCTTCTCCTCTGCAACTCCCTGTCATCCAGGGCAACTTCCTTTCATCTCTGCCTCATCTGCGGTCTGTCTTTTCTCCTGGTTCATCTGAAAACGTACCATTTCTCCTGCCTCCGTTTCTCTGCTCGGCTGATTAACTGCATCAAGAGGTTTGGGATTTTGCGCAGAAGCGTGGTCCAGTTGCTAAGGCACTGGGCTGGCAATCAGGACAACTGGGTCCCATCCCAGCTCTGATCCGGACCTGCTGGGTGACCTCCAGCAAGTCAGTTTCCTCTCTGTGCGTCTGCTTCCCCTCCCCTACTTGGTCTGTCTTGTCGTTAGATTTGAAGCTCTTTGGGGCAGGGACTGTTGGTTAGTCTGTGTCTGTACAGCACCTGGCGCAGTGAGGTCCTGGTCTCAGTTGAGGCCTCTGCATGCTACTGCAATGTAAACGGTACAGGTGAAAGCTCAGGCGTGTCCTAACAAGGCGTCCTTCGGAGACGCTGTGTGGGATTTGACTTCCTTTAAGAGAGGCGGGTTTCCATGTGTATGCACAATGTTTGCTCAAAGTGATTTTTCCAAGAGGTTCGTTCCCCAACATCAGTAACTGCCCCTGCGAGAGGCACCCTATCCCTGCCTCCTCAGCCCCCTCTGTGTTCTTTGCTATGGGAAACAAGGGAGAAGCTTTGCATTCCTCCCTGCAGCTTCCTGACGACAGACCCCCCCATGGCTTTGTGGGGTGCAGGGGTGTCACCAGCATTCCTGCGCCCACCCCAGATCAGCACCAATCTCCCAGCGGGAGCAGGGTCAGGCCCACAAAACGGCCATGAGCTGTGGTCGTTCAGCCTCCAAGTGGGTTTATTGTCTATGGGCTGCGCTCTGCCCTCTCTCCCATTTACCCAGGGCGCGGGGCAGGGCAGAACTTGGCCCATGGTGTCAGAGCAACACATGAGTAAGTTGCAGCAGCTTCTGCCCGGGGCCATTCCCTTCCTGACGGGGTGATCTCCTAGGCCACAAGCCAACCTCCTTCAAATCCAATGGAAAAATTGCAGTTGGCTTCGGTAGGCAGTGATTCGCGGTCCCCGGGAACAGGTCAGCGTGGCTCTGGATTGACTGCTGTGCGTGTGTCTGTATCTGAATGGGGTGTAAGGTGCTGAATTAAAGGGCGAAGGGTTGGTGAGATGCAGAATTTCTTGCACAGGTGGGATGGACAGACAGCTCCTTAGCCTGCATAAGGGAGAGCTGTCAGACAGTACCAATATGGCACAGTCCGGCATGCATTTCTCCATCGTGGCCCACCCTGCTAGGAGCTCCTGAGCCTGGGTCAGCAGAGCACATAGGCATGTGCTGTGGAGTCAGTGGGGCTTGCCGAGCAAGGAAGGACATACAGCTAATCACACGGTTAAGTGCTTTGCTGAATCAGTGCCCTGATCAGCCTGGGACGAGGCAGCCTGCTGCTATCCTCGCAGGGAACACGGCCTAAGCCCGCAGCAGTAGTCCCATACTGTACGCCGACTGCCGCGTGCCGGGCGTGCGTGTAGCTTTTGACTGGGATCGCCATTCAGAGCCTACCTGCTCTCTCGGGTCCCCTGGCGAAGGCGCTCGCTGGGTTAAAATGGCAAGATTTAGATCCCCACCATGGTGGTGTAGTAGAATATGAAAACCAAAAGACACAAGGCCTAGTGTGACAGGCCAGGCCCCCTCCTCTAGCAGGGCAGCAAGCAGTCCAGAGACGCTCTACGTTACAGCAAAGCACGGGGACAAAATAAAACTTTAAAACCAGCTGTAAAAAATCTGCAGAAACCTCAGGCCCTGGCCTATCATACTAGGCCTTGTGTCTTAGGTTCTCACTTTCTACTACAACTATCGTCCTCAGATCTAGTCTTGGTTTGTGGTGGATCCTTAAGAACGTAAGAACGGCCATACTGAGATCAGACCAATGGTCCATCTAGCTCAGTATCTGACAGTGGCTGGTGCCAGATGCTCCAGAGAGAATGAACAGAACAGGGCAATCATCAAGTGATCCATCCCGTGTTGTCCTCTCCCAGCTTCTGGCAGTCAGAGGCTAGGGATGGTCAGAGCATAGTTTTGCATCTCTGACCATCTTGGATCTATCCTCCATGAACTTACCTAGTCCTTTTTCTGAACCTAGTTATATTTTTGGCCTTCACAGCATCCCCTGGCAATGAGTTCCACAGGTTGACTGTGCGTTGTGTGAAGAAATACTTCCTTTGGTTTGTTTTAAACCTGCTGCCTATTATTTCATTGGGTGGTCCCTGGTTCATGTGTTATGTGAAGGGGTAAATAACACTTCCTTTTTCCCTTTCTCCACATCATTTATGATCTTTTAGGCCTCTCTCATCTCCCCCCTAGTCATGTATTTTCCAAGATGAACAGTCCAAGTCTTTTTAATCTCTTCTCATACGGAAGCTGTTCCATCCCCCTCGTCATTTTGGTTCTCTTCTCTGCCCCTTTTCCAATTCTAATATATCTTTTCTGAGATGGGGTGACCAGAACTGCACACAGTGCTCAAGGTGTGGGCGTACCATATGTTTAGATAGTGGCATTATGATATTTTCTTATTTTCTATCCCTTTCCTAATGGTTCCTGACATGCTGTTAGTTTTTTTGACTGCCGCTGCACACTGAGCGGTTGCTTTCAGATTATCCACAATGACCCCAAGATCTTTCTGGAGCGTTAACGGCTAACGAAAACCCCGTCACTTTGTATGTATGGTTGGGATTATCTTTTCCAATGTGCATGCCTTTGCATTTATCGGCACTGAATTCATCTGCCATTTTGTTCTGCCACCCACCTTAGTGAGATCCCTTTGCAACTCTTTGCGTTCTGCTGTGGACTTAACTGCATTGCTGTGCAGAGGCTCAAGCAATTTTTTTTACGTTCATAACTGATGCAGCAAGCTCAGGTGTGGCACAAATTAAGCGCTGCTTAACTATCTTGAGTAATTTTGTATCGCCTGTAACCTTTGACACCTCACTGCCTGCCCCTCTTTCTAGATCATTTCTGACTGTGTTAAACAGCACTGGTCCCAGCACAGATCCTTGGGGGATCCTGCTATTTATCTTGCTCCACTGTGAAAACTGACCTATTCCTACCCTTTGTTTCCTTGTCACACCCAATCCTGGAGGTCTCCAAGGAGTAAACTTCCCCAGGAAATCCAGTGTGGGGCCATAACTCTGCTCCCTGGTCGTGAGAGGAGGAGGATCCTTCCTGTCATCTTTGTCCCGGGTATTTCACACCAGTCCTTCTATACGATGGACATTGATGACTATTCCTGCCTGCTCTTTGCGCTTTGGAGGAAATCAGGGTCATTTTGGCTGCAGCATCTTGGCACCCACATAGCCCAAGATTCCACATCCCTATCCCATGTTCACCACTTACAAGCAATGGGTGCCCACTAATAACTCTACCCCGATGGCTTCTCCTTTCTTTCACCAGGGCTGTCGTCTCATTTCACGTGACTGGCGGGCTGCAAGAGATCATGGTCTGTCCATTTTCCCACTGGTGGGATCATTAGGCTCTTAAGCTGTTGGCCCACATTAGTTCAGGTTTCAGCGTTTTATGAACGTTAGAAGCAGGTAGACTAGGGTCTTGAATGTGCTGAGGATTTGGTCGGAAGTGAATTGGTTGGGAAATGACAGAAGTTTGATGCCCAGTAGGGCTTGGACCTAACAGACTTGGTTGGGAGATGAAAAGGGGAGTGATCTCAGAAGCACCTCCTCTTGTGATAGTCTTTGCAGTCTCCCAGATGTTCCAGACAGACTCATGGGGCATCTCTCTTAGCAGTGATGGATGAATCCTGCGCGCTTGATCCATGCAAAATCCCTGTTGGCTGCAGTTAGGTGTTTCACAGAAGGTGTGGTGAGTTTGGCCCTGAGATGCAATGACCTGGATGCTCCGCCTACATATACCTAGGCCCTCGATGGTGAACGGTTTTGCGGAACTGCTCTTAGAGGTGAGCTGCCGAGCTTTAATAGCCAAAGGGCCTGTTAGACCAGCTGCTCAGATTGGGTACAGTCTTAAAATCAGCAAGTAGATCTTCAAATCAGTATGAAAATCCCTCCCTCTTCAGCTGTTTGCAGAGGGTCTTGGGAATCTGTCCATAGGTATCAATGGACTTTGGATCCGTCTCCTGGGAGGAGCTGAGTACCCTTCACTCCTATGGAAATAAATAGCCCCTTTTCAGGATCAGGCCCCCAGAGTTTCCCCTGGGACGGTTGCCAGTGTCACATGCCAGGTAACGCCGTCTTGCCCTCCAGTTAAGGTGTGTCTGGTGAGGTTGATGGTTGCAGGGAAGTCCAGAAGCTTGGACCCAGGACAGAGCACATGAGGAGTTTTCAAATAGAGCTGGTTGAAATGTTTTTGCAGGGGCAGGGGGGATTGGAATATTTGGGGCAATTTCCCCCCTCTTTTTGCCCAGCTCTTTCTTCAAATAAATTCTGAGATTTCGAGGCCCAAAGGGCTCATAGGGATTCTAGTCTGCCTTCCTGCCAAGCACACGACTGTCCCGCAGCGGAAAGTGCAGTAGGCATTGTTCCGTCTCTCAGTGTTCTGCCGCTGGCTTCAGATCTCAAACTGCTAAGTGAACATATGTGCCGGACGTGTTTTGCAGCCCACCTTCGGCTTGAGTGAAGCCTCGAAAAGTGTCTAATGACCCTGACCAAACGACTCATTTTGCTGGCTAGAGGTGAACTAACAAGCGAAACCAAAGCGGCTTAGCTCACTCCTGCCTGCTCCTTGGTGATATATAACCACGGCGTCCTGAAGTATGTCTAACAAAAGTGCAGGGAGGCATTTCTTCTGGTTTTTTCCCATAGGACATCTCAGCTCCTCACATCCTTCCCTTTGCTAGATGATCTTGGCAAGGTCTTTGGCCGACCGGAGTAGCAATGTCATGTGGAGCTGTGAGGCTCCCTTCCCACTACTGAGCGGATGCTGTTTCTGAGATCTGTCCAAAAATCACGCCCCCACACACACACACTCCTCCCAGCTCAGTTTCAGGCCTGGAGACCAACCTCACAGACAGTACGATCCATGTGTGATTGTGAGGCTCTCCCATAGGCAGGTGATGAGGCTTGCAACTTCAGATCACATCATCCCGTGAAAGAGGCCGTCAACATTCTCTTTGCATTTCACCTTTAAAGCAAAGTCCATCCCGGTGGCAAACCCCGGGGAGGTGCCATTTGGATAGATCTCTGCAGCCCAGCTTCCATTCCCCACGACCAGAGAGGTAGAAAAGACACACCAAGCGGCTCTGTTCATTAGGGCTTCCAGAACACGCTCCCGCTGTGAGCACTATAGAGACGCAATGGCAGGGTTGTGTGTGACCTGTTGAAGGGCCAACACCTGGAACTCGGACGCTGGAATTAGAGCTGCGGGAGCATCCCCGGCCTTGAAGTCGTTTCAGTCGTATACAGGGTTACAGCTTTGTTCAATGGCTTTCGGTGCCCCCCCTATACAAATTGTTCTACCACCACTGCTGCTACCACCCACAGCGGAGCACTGTGTCTTTCTTTTGAGGTGTGTGTTGCTGCTACTCCATAGAGAACGCCGCAGGGACTGGCATTTCCTCCTCAGAGCAGATGACGGCCCTCAGATGCACAAAGGGAAAGGACAGGCAAGGCACGGTTTCCCGCCATGCTCGCTCCCCCTCCCTGTTTGACTCTGTTCTCTTGGGCTTTATTTCTCTGTTTGGTGAGAGATCCCGCTGAGACGTATTGTAAATATTGGTATATATTGCCTCCTCTGTACATACTGTTCTCAAGTCTTTGATTGTTGATATGAATTTAATGGCATATTTTTTATATACTTGTTTAAGTTTCACAGGCACAGCAAGTGGTGCCGACCACATTTAAGTTATAACTACTCCCGTGCATTAAAGACCAGAACAAGACAGAAAGCTTTTACTCCTGAAGTATTACCAGTCCCGCGAGGTGTTACGAGGATCACGTTATTCCTGGGTTTGTTTGTTTTTTATTTCGTCACTGTGGGTTCTTTGTCATTAAAGGTCACTGATGTCAGAACCCAAACCTGCGTGCGTTCTCTTCCTTCCCCCTGTTGTGGTAGTTTGTAACCGATAGCTGGGTTTGAAACTATGTCCTTCAGCTCTAAAAGCAGGAAAGGCCATTGCTTGAACTAAAGGGCTAACCTGACAGACAGCAGCTGTAGCAGGCTCCTAGACTGGCATTTTAGAACAGCCACGAGGAGGGACAAAGACCTCCACTCTCTCCGTGTGGGTTGCAGCTCTCTTAGGGTATTGTATGCCATCCAGCACTGCAGCATCTAAGCAGTGAACAGTAGGAAACGGGGCTTTTATCGATGGAAAACGTTGAGTTTTCATAGAAAAAAATTGAAAAGATTTGGATTCTGAAATGCCTCATGGGAGGTGTAGTTCAGGAGTCTCTTGCTCTATAGGCCAGGCTCACTTGTGGGACTACACCTCCCATGATGCACCGTGGTCTCCCCTCTGAGCAAGAGGAGGCCAGGCATCATGGTGGTTGCGTGGCTACCGTGTATCATGGGAGATGTAGTCCAGCGGGGGGGATCTGGCTCAAGAACAGACTGGGAGAGGGAGGCGCCATTGTGGCATTTCAGAACCAAGTGTTCCCATTGCCAGGCATTCTTTCTTTCCAACGAAGAAATCAGACCGTTCCGTGGAAAGCCAACACTTTCCACGTGAAGTTTCACTCCATTGAAAACCCAGGTTGCTGTCAAAAACTGTATGGACAGACCGATTTCAGCCGGCCCCACTGATCAGGTAATTCGGCCCCTCAAGCAGTGAGCAAAGCTGTCCTCCAGGATTCTGTTCGCTCCGGCTCCTCATGTCACTCCCTACCCACCATCAAGAGCTGTTCAGAAGAAGCTGCAGCCAGCTCAGGCAGAGATAGACCAACGTGTGTGTCAGGACCCACCAGCTACGTGGGATTGGGTTCACGGACGATAAGCAAGGAGCCCTGCGGGCAACAACGTCATGGTGTACGGGAGGTAGTCTTCTCTTAGTCCGCACCCAGTCCAGCTGTTAGGGACCACTGTGCTGCTTCTGGGACGCGATGTCCAATTTTTGAAGGAACATGGGAACCTTTGTTCCCTCACCAGTTCTAATGGGGATCATTGCATGCTGCCTCCCTAGCGTGGCCACTGCAGTTTCAACTGGATGCGAGATTCTTCTTCATTTTCTGTCCTAGACTTGGTGAGTCTAGGCTGGGTGAGATCTGAACGTCTCAGAAATGGGGGGTCTATGAAAGCCCCTTCTGATTTCCACAAATCCCTCCATTCTTTATAAAACCCCGAGATCAGAACACTCCCAAACTGTGAGGCTCTTCGAGACCTGTGTCTGAATTTTGCAGCTCAAGCCCAGCTCTAAGCTAATGTTGATTTCCTGTGCCCTCAGCCGCTGGGCCTCTCCCCAGCTGCAGCTGCATTTATTTCAGTGATGGGCGAAGTGACGCCTGCGTATAAAAGCGGTTAGGCTGCTATGCTGAGCTCAGTGGAAGTACATCACTGAAGTCAACAGGAGCGCGATCAGCCACCGAGTTTGCAAAGTGCGTTGGGATGGAGGGCGCTGGGGACGACATTACCCCTAGTCAGATTGGATGGGTCCATTGATCATCCTATATGAAAGTGCTGGGTCCTGTTACTGACTGCGCCCGCCCACCCCTGTGAAACGCTCTACCATGTGTCTGCAGATCCGGAGTTGCACTGGCAGTAAAATTAATGGAAGAAAAGTGCACATCCTGGAGCTACCGCACCTGGGAACGTAGGTCACTGATCACTCCCATTTACAATGGTGGGAGCGGCCCATTTTTATTTGATATTTCGGCAGCCCCTAGAAGACCCGGCAGAGATCAGAGCCCGTGGTGCTAGGTGCTGTACAGATAGGTGCCACTCCCGAAGAGTTCTCAATCTAGACAAGACAGATGGGAGAACAGAGGCACAGAGAGGTGAAGTAACTCATTCAAGACTGCACAGCAGCGACCGGACTCAAAACCTAATCCCCTTTCTCCCAGCCCAGTGGATCATGCTGCCTTTCAGAGGTAGGTGAAGGGCAATAGGTAGCCCCCTATCTGTAGATCTGTGCCAGTGAAGGAAAGCATTTTAATCCCAGACCACGGCTATTATCTGCAGCTGGTGTCTTCATCCCCCCTAAAGACGTCCACACCTGCTGTCTTCTCCCCCGTATTATCTAAGGCAAAGACTCAGATCGTGGTCCTAGAGACATCCTGCGTCTCTGATCTCTTCCCAGCCGGATGCTGGGGGACCCACACCCGTGAGCCCAGGAGCACCCCCAACTCCCATTGGCTTCAGTGGGCTAGCGGGGTGCTCAGCACGGAACAGGGGCAGGCCCTGGGTAATTAACCTGCCCGTGTTTTGCAGAGACCCTATAAACCAAACCATTGCCTACTGCGGAGCTCATGGTACAGACACGGGCTGGCAAAGTGGAGGTTCCCTGCTCTCAGCCCGAGGGGCTGCAGCAAGGCTGGCTGGGCTCGTGGCTGGCCCACAGGATGCCGAGTCGGGGCTGTGGTTTCTGGGGCTGGCGCTGCCCTATAAGGGAGGCTCTGGCCAAGCACGGCCCTGATCCCATTTCAGCCCCGAACCAAGGGATTCCGGGTAGTGTAATTCCCGCAGAACATGCTGGGAGGGGGGACGGGGGAATAAAAGAGCTCCCAGGCCCTCAGTTCAGGAGCAGGGCTGGTTGTGGGGTCTCTGGCCGAGGGAGTGGGGGCAGGACCAGGCCTTGGGCATCTCCACAGCGAAAGGGCAGGAGCTTCCCTGGCAGGTGTGTGCCAGCAGCCTGGGCGGGAAGTGCAGGAAAGCCCGGCTGCAGGAGCGGGTGCCCCTGGCCTGAGAAGCGGACTGGGCAGGAAACCTAGTGTGAGCATCTGCTCCCTTTAGGGGCCTGGGCTACGTCACCCAGAAAGCTGGGGGAGGGAGCCCTCTGCCCCACATCAGCCGGGTGGACTGGACCCAGTCCTGGCAGGGAGGCTGGCAGCTGAGCTGCTGTTTAGTTCACACCAGCCAGAGCCAAGTGGGGGAGGACCCCGGGACACTCCCTGCTGCTAAGGGGAGCTGGGCCCAGAGCCCCTAGGAAAGGAGCTGGGGCTGGGGCGGGGCAAAGGGCGGGGCTGTCTTGTGTGGCGTTCACTCTTTTGGCTGCGGAGCTGTGCCGTCTGCCTCTGGGGAGTAGCCCCTGCACCTGGAGAGCCAGCTAACCTGCCTGAGAGGTGGGGAAACTGAGGCAGCACCAGCATCTCTCAGCAGACCAGGTAAGCCACGCCTAGGCTGAACTCTCCCAGGGTCCCAGAGTGGGCTGAGATGTCCAGGGGGTTACGGTAGCGTAAAGCAGTCCCTGGGTATCTGTTGTAGCCTGGCCTGGTGTGCGAGTGCTTGTGCTAGCCGGTGTGGTGTCGTCATACACCGCCATTCCCTCACACCTTGCTGCCTTCCAGAGCGGCTACAAATAGCTGAGGAGAGGCTCGTGTCGCTCAGAGAGTAGCAAATGGGCTAACTGGGCCTGGCCAGGGAGAGGGATTCCAGCAGAGGGGAGCGTTCCCTAGCTGAGCTGAACCAGTGGCCGGGCTCCGTGAGCTCTGGCTCCCGCCCGCCTGGCAGCCACGCTGGGCTGTGCACATCAACTGGCTCCCAAAGTCAGACAGGGCTGAGGCCTTAGCAACCTCCAATATCAGCAGCGGAGCTCTCTACCTGGAGGCTGCTGTCGTGGGCAGCCCAGGGACCTCCCCGGGCCGCAGGGAGAAAGGAGAGAGAAGGAAAAGCCGGTGCCCCAGCAGAAGAGCTCCATGAAGGCACTGTCCCCTCACAGGAAGGATCTGCAGAGGGCTAGGAGAGAGGAAAGTGGCCTTGATCCAGCAGACGGGAATAGAGCAAACCTCCGCAACCTGCATGTCACCGCGTGATATTGGCCCTTTAAGAGGTAGCAGGGCCAGTACATCTGTGCTGCATCAACTGACCCAGATTAGGCTTTGAAAGAGGGCATCTGGGCCTGGGGCAAGGGGAAAGACAGTGAGGCCTAGCTAGGAAGCTGCGGATTGCCCGCCCTTCCTCCTGCGGCTGCAGCGCAGAGCCCTGTCAGCCCAAGAGGTCACCGGGCTGTGACAGCTCCCCAAATAGCCTAGTGGATTTTATTTCCTGCAGTGGGGTCAATTCAAACGATGTTTCCAACATGCTTTGCTGACAGCCCAAGGGCTGGACCAGAAATGGAGCCGTGGGAGCAGGCAGGGGAACTAGGTTGCTGGCTTTAGGTCTCTTCACACATTTACTGATGTGTTAATTAGGAGGCTTTAGGACGCACGCTCGTTTTACAAACGTTGGGGTGTAAATACAGCACCACTGACATGCCACCACCTCTGGGGTGGAACACAGCAGCTGCCTAACAGTCAACAGCAACAACTACTTAAGCCGGGGTGTGTGTGTGTGTGTGTGTGTGTGTGTGTGTGTGTGTGTGTGTGTAAAAGGTGCCATGGAGCCTCAAAGGGTCACAAGCAGCTGCCATCTCGGTTTCACAGCTCTCCTGAAAGATGACACGCTCAGCAGCTCAGTGTGCTATGGGCCACGCTAGGGCAGGGGAGCAGGGAAGAAGCGTGGCCCTCCTGGCTTACTCAGGCCAGTCGGTGCACACTGAGGTCTTCTATCCTAGTTCTGGGCAGCCTTAGGCAGTTGTTTTTACAGTAGCCTCTAGGCCCCCCCAAATGAGAGGGGAGCCCCCTTTCTGCCAGGTAGCGAAATAGACAAGGAGAGGTGAGGGGATACTCTCCCAGGGATCAGGGGCAGTACAGAGACCAGAACCAGGTCTCCCAAGTTCTAGTCCCTGGCCCCATTCTCTGCACACCATGCTCCTTCCCTAGCTTTTGAGATGGTGCACCTGGAGCTACATTTAAAAAAACCTGTCAAATCTCAGCTAAAAATTAAGGTTTCTTTCTATGAGTGCACGTGATGGCTAGGCCTGACCCTGTGCACAAAGTGGCTCGCGACTAAAATGTTTGCAGGTGTGGGACCCTAGTCCCAGTCGATTGTTTTCATGGTCGCTGTGTCGGCCCTTCAGTCTGAGGATCTCCATACTTTGCTGCAGCTGGCCCCTAGTCCCCCTGGTAGCTTGTCACGCGCAGAACTCTGGGCCAAACGCTAGAGATGCCAAATGCCTGCCACTCTATGGAAATCAGGCAGAGCTGGGAGCACTCAATGTCTCTGATCCCTAGCCTGTGTGTCTCTTAATGGCGCTTAAGAGCCCTGCAGGACCAGACGAAGCAAAACAAGTCCTACCTGGTCAGGTGAGTGCCTGCCAAGAAAAGTAACAGAAGCTGGAATAGCAGGCGGCCCGGAACAAAGGCAGAGGTAATTATTCCTGTCCAGGATTTAAGTGCTGGGTAGCTAGGCAGCTCTTTTCCTAAGGTGATGGGTGAGACGAGCATTATCTGTCTAGGAGTAAATCTGGCCCTACCACTGGAGTAGTTAAAACTAGAAATCGCATCCTCCCCTCCTGTAGGAGGTCTTCTGTAGGAGACCTAGCTTGATTAGGTCAGTGGTTCTCAACCAAGGGTACATGTACCCCTGGGGTACGCAGAGGTGTTCCTGGGAGCACATCAACTCATCTTATTTGCCTAGTTTTACAAGAGGCTCTAGAGCCCTGTAACTGGACTGGGATCCCTGCTGCCGTAACAGCAGGAGAGGGATAAAAATTCAACTAACAATACCCGAGTGGGTGGAAGTGGGTACTATGGGGCAAGATGGGAGCAGGATTTTAAAAAAAGGTCCGCCTGGGCTGCAAACAACATGACAGGCCTGGCCAGCAGCCACCACTCTCCGGCCGCCCGGCTCTAAAGGCAGTGAAGGGCACGGTGTGGTATTGCCCTCCTTCCTTCTGCGCTGCTGCTGGCCGCAGCCCTGACTTCAGAGCTGGGCGGCCGGAGAGTTTTTAAGTGAAGTGAAACTTGGGGCGTGCAAGACAGATCACACGCCTGGAAAGGGTGCAGTAGTCTGGAACGGTTGAGAGCTGCTGTGTTAAATAATAGGTGTAGGGCGAGCGGAGGACTGGAGGAGCGATTCCTCTGTCCAAGAGAAGGCTTGCATGTATCAGGCATTTAGAAGGGAACTAGCAGTTAACCAGTTGCACTACCATCTAGTGACAGGCCACTGTTAGCGCTGGTTAGGGACAGTTTCCTGTGGCACAGAAACACTGACATTTCCCCAAAATATTGCATTCTGATTGGGAATGAGGAGCTGAAATTTCCTGCACAACAAAAATCCAAAATTTCTCTTTGGGACTGTCAAAGTTTTGGCTTTTATATTATATTAAAATATTAAATAATATAATTAGGGCAGTCATGCGCAGCTAACTCAAGCAATGAACTCAAAACAAATTAACTAGATTTTAAAAAAATAGTCGCATTTAACTGTGGCTTTAATTGCACTGTTAAACAAAAATAATAAAAAAATCAATTTAAATTTATTATAAATATTTTTGGATGTTTTACTACATTGTGAAATATATTGAAAATATATTTGCCACACAGACTACAAAGTGTACAGTGCTCACTTTATATTATTTTTATTACAAATATTTCCTTTGTAAAAAAGCTAACCAAAAGAAACAGTATTTTTCAATTCACTTTATACAAGTACTGTAGTGCAATCACTTTACTGTGAAAGTGCAATTTACAAATGTAGAATTATTTTTTTTCACTTAACTGCACTGAGAAACAAAACAATGTATAACTTCAGTGCCTACAAGGCCACTCAGTCCTACTTCTTGTTCAGCCAATTGCTAAGACAAACAAGTTGGTTTGCATTTATGGGAGATAATGGTGCCCACTTCTTATTTCCAATGTCACCTGGAAGTGAGAAAAGGCGTTCACATGACACTGTTGTAGCTGACATTGCAAAATATTTACATGCCAGGTACGCTAAACATTCATATGCCCTTCTTGCTTTGGCTTGTAGAGGGTGCCATTTTTTATCTTTTATATAGTGCAAATATTTGTAATAAAAAATAACAACACAGTGATCACCATATTCTTTGTATTTTATTGTTTAGCGGTGTGATTAAAACTGCAATTAATCACGACTATTTTTTTAATCTCGTGATTTATTGCTATTATCTTTTAAAATCATTTGACAGCCCTAATTATACTAGAGAGTCCAAATGAATCCAAACAACATGATCAGAATAAAAGTTGGACTTTGTCTTTTTTGAAGCTTGTGGAAACAGCACATTTAAATTTTCCCCACCAGCTCTGAGCATTGTGTATTTGGGGATATACAATTGCCCCTTCTTGGGCAGGAAGAGGAGAATTGGGCGCCAAGACCCCCCAGATAGTCTCTGAAATGTTACTTTTATGGGAATAAGCTATCCCTATACAAGTGCCTTTCATACTGGTATAACTGGGCCTATGCTAGGTCTGTTCATCAGCTAGGGAGTTTGGGGATTCCCCCCCCCCCCAAGACTTATGTGGTCATAAGACAATTTCAGCTTTTTTTTTTTTTTTTAAATTGAAAACCCTGTTTCCAGCTCTCCTGGCTACAGAGAGAAGCTTGAAGTCATGAATCTAAAAAAGACGCAGAAGGCCAATAAAAGTCATGATCCATTTTAATATAAATTGTAGGTTATTTTTAAGAGAACCTTAGTTGTTTTTAAGGGAGCATAAGTCATCATGGCTGCACACGTGAGCTTGGTGACACTGGTACTTGTAAGATGTAATGAGGAAATGCATGATAACGGAGTCCAGTGAATTGGCTGGGGCCCCAGCCCTGCAAAGATTTATGCAGTGGTTGCATTGGAGTCATTAGGGCGGCTCCTGTGGGATAAAGTTAAATGGGTGATTGTGGGATGAGGGTCTAAAAATCGCACCCACTGAGACTCCACCCACATAAGAATAAGCTTTCATGGGCTGTAACCTGAAGGCTGCATCTGATGAAGTGGGTTACAGCCCATGAAAGCTTATGCCTGCAAAAAGTACATGCGTGGGGAACAAGTATTTAATAAGACTGTAATCAAGTCATCTTTCTCTTTGTTAAGGCAAATAGATTGAGATCTTTGCATCCAACACAGTAAGGCAGGTTTTCTAATCCTTAATTCATTCCTGTGGCTCTTCTCTGAACCCTCTCCTATTTATCAACATCCTTCTTGAATTGTGGGCACCAGAACTGGACACTATTCTAGCCGTGGTCGCACCAGTGCCAAAATAACCTCTCTGCTGCTAGTCAGGGTTCCACAGTGTATGTATCCCAGGATGACATCAGCTCTTTTGGCCACAGCATCAAACAGGGAGCTCATGTTCAGTTGATTAAAGATCTGGAGGTCCTGGCAGTTAGAGGCACTGCTTCCCAGGTAGAGTCCTCCAACCTGTAAGTATGGCCGACATTCTTTGTTCCTAGATGTGTACATTTACATTTAGCTGTAATAAAATGCATGTTGTTTGTTTGTGCCTACTTTATCAAGCAATCCAGATCTCTCTGAATCAATGACGTGTCCTTTTCATTATTTGCCACTCCTCAGTTTGTGTCATCTGCAAACATAAAATCAGCACAGATCAAGTTTTCTTCTAGGTCATTGATTTAAAATGTTAAATAGCATAACCCCAACCTTACGATCTCATTGTTCCCTTGTACTCTTGTCATATACTGAGACTGTAAACTCTTTGGGGCAGGGATCATCTGGTCTGTTTGTATAGCATCTAGCACAATGAGACCCTCATCCATGAGTAAAGCCTCTAGGCATCAGGACAATAGAAATTAATAATAGTTCTTTACCTAAGGTCACACAGCAACAGGCCCGGTCTACACTTACCTTTGCGATTCGGTGGCAGTCGACGGGAGATACGCAAGTGACGTAAATCACTTGCGTATCTCCTGTCGACTTTGCAGCGTCTCCTCTGCGCGGCGTCCACACTGCGCTGCGTCAAAGGGAACAGCGCTCCCTTCGACGCAGCGCTACGCCACTTACCAAGGTGGTTTTCCTGCGTTGCTTCCTGGATCAACTGAGCGTGTCTATACACACCAGTCGATCCAGAGCAATCGATGTGACGGCGGCGAATTTGCCTTAGTAGCAGAAAAAAGAATGGACCTTGGATCTCCTGCTTCCCAGTCCACTGAGTTTCAGTGCCTCTCATGAACAACACTAAAGAGATCTGTTTTATAAAGTGGACAAAGCCCAGGTCTTTACTTTGAACCAGGTCTGCAGGGTGTAGAACATTCTCTTGCACCGCCCAGACAATCAACCAATCAAGTCTTTTGCGGGTGTAAAGAATAATTTCTCTTAACCGTTATAAACAACCCTTTTCTGAACTCGTTAGAAAGGCCAATTCATTATGCAGATGGTGCTTTCCAGATGATGGCAGGATGGGTGGCTCACCCTATTCCAGTTGCATTTTATGATTTAGGAGAGGGGAGAGCTATTGTTTTTTAAAAAGGAAAGTGAGTCAGGACTGACTGTATGAAAACAATCTCCCTCTGGGAAAGCTTGCTATACAATGGCGTTTTCACAACATCTTTCCCCGTGTTCCACCTGCTCATCATGTATTTTGTTTTTGTCTGTTTTGTTTTTCGTTTGGTGTGGTTTTGTTGTTTGGCTGAGTTTGGGGGTTAGTTACTAATTGGTGGAGAGCTGTGGGAAAGGATGATTTATGGGTGAAATCTCTGTCCCTGTTGTGGGTTTAACTCAAGCAGACATGCCGAACTCAAAGGAGTGTCTGTGGGAATACCTGGCTGTGATCCTCCTCTCACTCACATCGGGGGAAATCAGAAATCACCCCCTTAAAGAAAGCACTGCCATTCCAGGATGAAAGGGGCTTCGCTTGAGGTCTCCCCTGTCCTATTTCTCAGGGGCAAGGGAGAAAGCTACTGGCACCCTATTTTTAAATGACCGGGATAGATTCTATGTTGCTGTATGTGAGCACAGCTCCATGGAATTCAGCTGAGAACCTGGCTCACTAAAAAAAGTCCCCTCTAAAGACTTGGAAGCTTTGGGTTCAATTCCTAGCTCTGCTATGGGCTTCAGTCTGTATCTTCTCTTCTGTTTGCAGTGGAGTTACTCCTCATTTACACCAGGAAATGAGAGAAGGGGACCTTTCCCGGATGACCTTAGACAAGTGACTCGATCGGTCTCCATCCCCCACGGATAAAATAAGCGCAGTAAAACTGGCGGTGTGTGTGTGGGGGGGTGGCTGTGAGGCTAAATGACAAAATCCATGGGTTAATTAAAGAGAGTGCATGAGAGGAGACTCGGGCCCTGCCACTCATGTCTAGTGCAGCCAGCTCCGTGCAGGGAGACTCTGTTGACCTGCCCAGCTAGCCAAGCGTTGTTAAGTGGGCACTCAGAGATAGACACCCCCTCCCCGATCAGGTGTCTGTCAGAGGCCTGGGGAGGATGGGGCGGTGAGGGGTGGGGGTGGATCCTGTGCCCATGTGGCAGCAGCGGCCCTGCCTGCTCGGCTGGCAAGTTGCTCCATGGGGCTGGCCTTTGCACCTGGGCAGAGCAGGGACCCGCTGAGCACAAGGTGGGGGCCAACTTCTACACACGAGGCCCAGAGATTTCCCACTCAAATATCTGGGGGCTCTCCCTGTGCCGCCTGCACCCCCGCACCCCTCCCCACTGCTCTGCCCCGGCAGGGCCGCTTCTCACAGGCCGGCACTCCAGGGAACCAGCTGAACCTCCAGAGGGGCAGCTGGACCCGCAGCGACCTGGGGGGCAGCATCCCCACCTCTCTCCTCCACACCCCGGCCGCCCCGCCCCACGTCCGCCAGCAGGCGGCGCTGCAGAGCAAGCGGCTTTCTGCCGGGGCCCCTTGGAACGTTCAAACGCGGGATCCGGAGGGGGGGGGCGGCCTTTTCGGTGTGACGCAATAAAGGAGGGGCGGGGCTTGCCGGCAGAATTGCTACTTTGCGGCCGGCCGGCGCCGCGCGCGCCTTCATTCATAAAGAGCCGCGAGCGGCGCGAGCCGGGGAGCGGATCGTTGCAAGGCTCCGCGCTGCACCCCGAGCGCCGGCTGCTGGGGAGACGCTGCGGGTAAGGAGCCGGGCTGGCTGCGTCCGTGCGTCTGTCCGCCCCTCTCCTCCGGCCGCGGCGGGCCGGCTTGCAGGCTGGGCTGGGCGCTGTGCGGAGCGGCCGCGGGGGATCGGCGCTGCGCCCCTCCACGGGCTCCGTCCCGCTCCCCAGCGCTGGGGATTGGGGTCGGCGGGGCGAGACGGGGATGCCCTGCGGGCCATCGTAACCCCCCCCCGGCACCTGGGGGCTGCGCGGCGCTTAGCTCGGAGCGCGCCCGCGGATCTTCCTCGGGGCGGCCGCTGCGGTCCGGGAACCCGCCGGGTTTGCAGCGGCTGCGGGTCCCGCGGCGGGTTCCGGGGGACACGTTAAATCAGAGCCTGGTGGGCCGCTGGGGCTCGGGGCGCCTGGCTCGTTCACCCGCCGTCTGCTTCCTGCAGCTCGGCGAGCTTCGCCCCGGTGCGGTGCGCGCCTGGCCTGGCCGAGGGGGAGCCGCTCTACAGAGCGCAGCTGCGGCACCCGGGGGTCCGTCGGTGGGCGGCAGCCGGCGGGGAACCGATCCGCCTGGCCGAAGGACGGCTGGAGGGTGAGTGACGGAGCCAAAGCTCCCAAAGGGCTCTCGTTAACCAGCTGGGGTCCGGGCGCTGGAGGAGCAGACCCAGATGCGCTGTAGGGAGGGATGGGCCCAGCGGTTCCCTTTGATGACTGGAGGGTGTCTCTCCTGGGCAGTCTGTTGATCCACAAATAATGAGCAGCCCCTCAGGTCTGGCTGGTCCCTGGGCAAGAGCTAGTAAGCCCAGTGGTTTCTGTATGGTTCGTTTCCTTTAACATGCTGCAGAGGAGGTCCCCCAAGGCTGAGACAATGGCTAAGGAAACAGATCTTGTAGGGGAGGGAAGGAAAGGCCTGCTGGTTCGAGGAACTAGCTGGGCCCTCCTCTGCAACGCCTGCCTCTAACTTATAGTGTCCCCTTGTGCACCTGAACTGGGAGAGGCCTCCATCGCAGGGCAGAGCTTGGGGGGGTAGCAGCTGCGGTGAAATATGCAGCCCTGCTTCGTTTGCTAGAGGCTGCAAGTCCGAGTCGTGCATGCTGCAAAAACGCCTGCTCCTGACTGTCCCCCCTGCTTTTTCTCCCGCTGCCGAGCACCGCCTGACACATGCAAACTCAGTGGTCCTTTAAAAGATGAGCCACTCCGGTGAAAAGGGATATTGGCGGGCAGAGTTCATGTGGCGTGGTTTGGAAAGAATGCTTAGCGGGACCCACTGTTCCAGTGCTTGCAAATCACAGGGTAGACCAAGGTGCCATATGCAGAGGGACTCTATAACTTGTGTTCACATCCCTTCGCTGTCACCTGTATCTTCTAAGGGCCATAGCGTTCTTTTAGCAAGAACTGTTGTCTTGAAAATAAGTGATCAAAAGGCTCAAACCATGTCAAGATGGGGCTGTATCTTTTGCACCTTCTCCGAGGTGGGAAGACTCTTCCATGGGGGGGGGGGAGAGAGAGTAGTCCAACCTGTTTTCCAAAAGGACCCTGCAGTCCTTATACCCAAGACTTGGATGACCCTCATTGCCTTCAGCAAGGACCAGGAGGTTTTATGTAGGTGTAATCCACTGATCAACTTGGCTTGTGTCCCTCCCCTACCCCAATCCACAGAGGCTGCAAGTGTGTTACACAGCCAGGCTCTCTACAGCTTGACTTATAACAGCAGTTAGAGTTGAGCTTTTTAGCTCTGGGGTTCCCTAGTGTTGGGAAAGATGGCAGCAAGTGGAGAGCTATTTTGGTCCTAGCTCTTTTAATATTTCTGGTGTGTTATATTAAGCAATCCTACTAATACAGGGATTTCTAGTGATGAGAGAACTGTATATAACATGGCTGAAGGTGTCCCTGTCAGGAGTAAAATCTTTAACTTCAGCAGCCTAGAGAAACCTAAGTCCCTAAAGCCTACCGCTGTATCCCTGTGTGCGTCAAGATCGGTCTAAAAGCTGGTGATGTTGCAAGATGATAGCTTTTTAAATGCAGGGTGTTCTCCCTTTGGCTATAACGCTGCATGAGTCCTGCTCGGCTGATCTGCACTTGGAGATGGTGCGTCGCGGCTTCTTGTGGGACATGTGCTACAAAGGGTCTGTGCTACTTTAATTTACATTTTTGTGTGCGGTTGAAGCATTGGCTCGTGAAGGCGGAGGCCTGAGTCTTGGTGTGAGTGGGGGTTAACCCCTTCTTCACCAGGCCTGAATTTGAAGGTGACTGTTCAAAGCCCACAGACTTGGGCCTTTGGGATGATGGCTTAGCTGCTCAGCTTTTTGAGAAGTCATCTAATGCACCACTCCTGGCTTGGCCTGACTTCTCGCAGGAGAGCACCTAACATAGGTAGGCTGCAGCAACCTTCTGTTTTGTGTGTGCACGGGCACGTTTTCATCCTTATTGATGCCGAAACAAGAATAACCAGAAGAGGGAATAAGCTAGAGAAAGGGATCATTATGATCCTACTCAATGTCCCCCACCTCACACCTGGGGAGGAGCAAAGATCACCCACTAGGCCAGCGGCAGGGCTAGTAATAGAGTCCACATCTCTTGAATCCCAGCCCAGTGCTCTATCCCCTAGGCCCTTCTGCCTCACTGGGCTGATTAGCCTTGGTATTTACACAGTGCTGTCATCAAAGCGTTTATAATTGCTAATTACTCAGAACATCCGGGTGATGTCGATAATTCATCTTGCAGTTTTACGGAAGGGGTAATCAAGGCAGCATTGGGATTTGCCCCAGGCCACTGGGTGAGTCAGTGGCAGAGATGGGATTAGGGCCGTGAGTTCCTGGCACCCGAATTCTAGGAATTGGCTCACCCTCAGAACAGCCACACGGGCTCAGACCAATGGGCCATCTAGCCCAGTATCCTGTCGTCCAACAATGGCCAGTGCCAGGTGCTTCAGAGGGAATGAACAGAACAGGTCATCAAGTCATCCATCCTGTCCGCCATGGCCAGCCTCTGGCAAACAGCAGTCCTGGGTAATAGCCACTGATGGATCTATCCTCCATGAACTTATTGGGTTCTTTTTTGAGTCCTGCTATAGCCTTGGCCTTCGCAACGCCCTCTGGCAAGGAGTTCCAGGTGTCTGAAAGCACATGAGGTCTCTGACCTTGTGTTTTCCAGTATCCCTGAGGTCTGGGTTAGCTGTCTGTTACCGTACACTCTGTGGTTGCTTCTTGCTTCATTAGCAGGCACCTGCACGCTGATCCTGTTGCAGTGTTTGCTTTTCCGTTAGAAAAGGGGGGTGGGAAGGAAAATGCCACCCGTGCAGCTAGCTGAAGTTCCAGCCTGTGCTGCTGAGAGCCAACACAGCCTGGAACTGCATGTTCTGTGCCACAGCCGAGCAGTTCTGCTGTCGAAGGGAAATAAAACTCCAGGGAGCGTGCTTGCTCGCTCGATTAGCCGATGACATTAGCTCCCATGGGAGCTAATAAAGGCCCAATCCCTGCAGGGTTCAAACTAGAAAATACCCTCCAGGGTACTGCTCCTGGCAGAGGGGGTGAATCCACACTGCCAGGCTTCCCTGCAGCTCTGATGGAATCATAGACGTTTAGGTTTGGCAGGGACCTCAGGAGGTATCTAGTCCAACCTCTGCTCAAAGCAGGACCACCCCACTAAATCATCCCAACCAGGGCTGTGTCAAGCTGGGCCTTTAATGTCTGAGGATGGAGATTCCATCACCGCCCAGGTAACCCATTCCAGTGCTTCACCACCCGCCAAGGGAAAAACTTTTTCCTAATCTCCAACCTAGACCTCCCCTGCTGCAACTTGAAACCATTGCTCCTTGTACATAGCCTGTATTGGGGTCCCTTATGTGCTGGCACATTAGCCAGTGCACACCTGAACCCAGTGTTCCCAGGTGCACACAATTTGCTCTCTGTTTTGTGAAAGGAAGACCACTGCATCCAACAGACCACTGGCCTGGACAGACCGCTGGTTCAATCTGATAATCTCAGTCCATTATAACCTCCTGTACCCATATCACTCTCTATGCATGGACCAGACTGGGCACTTCTTGTCACGTCCCACCCCATAGCCTGCATTTAGATGGGTTCACATCGTGGGATGAATACACTGAAACCAATTCTTGGCCACCCAGGATTCCACAGCTGCCACTTTGCCACAGACCGCTAGAATTTCAACGGGACCATGGTGAGGTTCAGTAGTTTTGGACCTGAAATAAAGGATAGCTGAAAGTTCCATCCTCTAGCTTGAACTGAATAGAGAATCTCTGTTGGCAGTACAGGAACTGTGACACGCAGCAGAGCAGTTCTGAGTCTGTCCAGTGGAGGGCAGTGCTGCACATGACCAGGATCTGGTTCACGATGGTATTCAACTTTACAATCACATCCCTCATGCCCTCAGGGGGTGCTTGCGGAGGAGGCCGGGAGAAGGACTGATGGTCCTAAAAATAACTGCATCTTCCAAGCGAGATGCAGCATTTAGCTGTCCCTGGTCTTCCACACAGATTGTAAACTCCTAGGCAGGGATCGTCTTTTTGTCGTGTGTTTGAACAACAGCTAACACAACCCGGCACAAAAGGCGGAGCAAGGCTTCGTGACTAGGGCCCCTAAATACTATGATAATCCAAATAAAAGTGCAATTAACTCCCTCCTCTGTCCCAGAGATGCTTGACTGGAGAGCTCAGGAGCTTGGTGTACTATGGAGTCAGGAACGATAACTGTACTTCCCAGCCTCGGGGAGTAGATTTGCAGATAGTTCTCATTTAACAGAACTGCTTAACTCCGCAGCCCTCGCGGGACTGCAACGCTCCCTTACCTTCTCTGCGTGGGGATCTGCATTGCAGTAGCTGCTGTCTGCTACCAGCTTCCAAAACAGCCCTGTCAGTAGTGTGCTGTTCTCCCTCTGTCCTTTAATCCTCCTGTGTTTAACTCAGCAAGTTTAGCGCGATTGTGCTAGGGTTCCTGTCGGCCTGTGACAACCAAGGGAGACCGGTATGGCGGGAGTAATAAAGGCCAATCAGTTTCCTTTGGCTGGATGTCTGGGTAGGCTATGGCAGACGCCGCTGCTTTCTCAGGTTGTGAATTTTAGCACAGGTGGTTTCTGTACTCACCAGAGGGTTAGAAACCAAATCCTCAAGGGAAGGTTGTGGGGATCCGGGGATTCCTGCATGAAAGGAGGGAAACTGAAGCAGAGGGGCTGCTTACCTGGGAACGTAAAACTAATCCAGCAACGGAGGGCAACAAACATCTCTGTTAGACTCCCTGAGCTACTCTGTTTGACCCTGATCAATCCGTGCCTAGGCTGCCTTGGTTTGCCGTATAAACCCCACCTTGAATTGGATGTGGTGGGAGGTGGCCAAGACTCTGGTTGGTGGGGGCATTTCAGGCCTGTTTGGGGGGTTCAGACGCTACACGATGGAGCCTTGAGGATCCTGACTGGGGGTTGCTGTTTGTATTGGTGGGTGGGGACCAGGGTGAAAGCTGGTAACGATGCTGTCTAGTTTCTCCCTTCCTCTTTCCCACACTTAGGCTCTGACAAGTCGTAAAAATGTGTGTTGTAGAAACGTGGCCCTGTTCTGCGCGAACAGCCTCTGGGAGGTTGCACATCCCTGTTCTGCAAAATACTGCTTTAAACTACAAACTGAATCAAATGTTCCTGCAGACCTCCCTCCCAGCCCTGCTAGCAAGCCTGAACCTATGGGCTGAGAAACCCCAGCTTTCTGTGCAAGTGTAGGATAGCCACTGAAGACATTGGGGTGGCTGAATCTTTGCTTTGCTCCCATCCCATGTTGTGTGGGTGACAGCACGCTGACTCCAGGGCAGACTCCCCCATCCTACTCCGCAGGAAAATCCACCAAGCAGCTGGGGCTAATCAGCAGGAGAACGCTGCATCGATAGCACGCATGCCAGAAAAGAGAACTGGGGTCCTCCCATCTAAACATGGTCAAATGTCATTCCCCCCCCCCCCCGTCTCCATTCCAAGGGGTAGAAAATGAATCATTCTGCATTTAAGAAGCTTTTTCTCTCTGCTCCTGACAAATTCATGCTGCTCCAGTTGCATGCTACTTTGCAGTTTATTTAGACGTGGAAATTATAATCTGTCCAAATTCCGCGTGTGGGTTTGTTTTGTCTCTCTCTTTTTGGCACCTGCTGTTTTGTTTGGCGGCATTTTTTCCTTCCTTTGACGGTAATGTGCTCTCTTGATTAGAGGGGGGTAGATGAGCAGGGATGCTTAGGTTTCATTTCTGAATCTGCCCCCGACTCGTGTGACTTTGTGCCAGTTGCTTCTGGATGGGATTATGCAAGGTTCTGAGCACCTTGAAGCCAATGGCAATGGCAGATGCTCAGCACCTTTGTAAATAAGCCACTCGCTCCTCTTTGCATCCAGTTTTAACATCCCAGCAGGAAGAGTTGCTGCTCTCGCCTCTTGTGTTGTGAAACGTAACGACTTGTTGAAATCTCTGATAGAAAAACCTAGGTATGTACCAAGTATTACCAAAAGATTGCAGAGTTCAAGAGACTTAATGGTGATCTTCTCCTGTAAAATCTGCTGCTATGGACAGTATGATTTCTGCTTCTCCCTAAATACATCACCTTTCTTCCATGCCTTGCCCTGGGCAGGACCACTAGAAAACCAAGGCCACTCATGAAATTATTTCTCCCACTCCCCACACCTCCTCCATTCATACCCACCATTTCCTGGGGAAACTGGCCCAGATTCAGCGTATTTCTAGTGCTGTCCATGGAGTTACACCCTTATGCAAGCCGAGCATCTGGCTCTGTGACTAATTAACTGTGATTGCTCATGGCGCCTAAACTTGAAAGTGACCCGTCATGTCCCGTGATGTGCTGTCAAATGAGGCTCTGCTTGGGCAAAACACCTGCAGGAACTAAGGATCCCCCTATATCACAGCTGGCTCGTGGGGGCTTTAGCATCTAGCAGCAAAGTTAAGTGAGCAAGAATCAAGATGGGAACATGCACCGCTGGATGCCAGCTTTACCGACTCCATGTTGCATTTGGGGCCCATCCCTGGCGGGTGTAGGCTGAGGGTCCCCCACAGTGGCCTTTGACCACTAGCTGCAGCAGGATGCTGCGAAGGTCTGGCCCAGCAGTCAACTTCTGTACATCTCACTCTATTCAGATCAGAACCCTATGTGGAGTGTCTGGGAGGGGCTCCCAACAAGGCAGGGACTGTCCTTTCAATGCTCAGCTCTGATTAAGAAAGACATGGGCTTGCAGTCATCCCCTGAGGCATTTTAAATATCCCTTTATCCTGCCTTGAACAAGAGATGGCTGGAAACGGGGGGTCTGGCTGGCGTTGTTCTGGACACACACGCTCTGGCGGTTCCTCTTCTAACCTTGCCAACCAGGGGAACCCTGTAATGTTTTCAGTCTGATGATGTGTCCTGTGCTCAGCTTGGAGTAACTCTGCTGAAATCAGAGTTGCTCTACATTCCCTGAGCAATCAGGGTTGAACCCCCTGTCAAGATATCATGTGAGCACGGGGAAAACGTGGCGGAACTGTCCCTAGGGGGTGGCCGTCCTCCCCAGCAGCCCAAAGGGAAGTGGAGGAAGACGTAACGTTGAGGATGCTTCTGTTCCAGGGAAAGCTGTACCCGTCTCGGCACGGAGCAAGGTCCAGACACACACGTCAGAGGCTGGGAGATGTCCTATGACTGCCCCAGCAGCTGTTTGGAAGCTGACCTAGGCAACAACTAGGATCCACCTGTGTAGACGGAGCCCTCAGCCTCTCTGGCTTCAATGATGTTCCAGGCAGGCGCAGAGGTGCACCACTGAGCTCCTTGCAGGATTGGGGCCATGGGCCCTGGAACAAATTTAGACGCATCATTAGTTGCCTCTTTCTTAAGCAGCTTAGGCCCGAAGCTTAGTTTGGTTTTTTTGTCTCTCGGCTCATCAGGAGGAGAAATGTGCTCAAAGAGAATAATATATCGCAGTGCTGCTAATCTTCAAAGCACCCGCTGAGCATTGATCACGGCTTCCCCCTCCCTTCTCCAAACAATCATGCTATTGTGAGCAGCCTCCCTCTGCCGAAGGGGCCAGATATCTTGCAGGCCGTGAAGCAAGTTGGTGGCAGAGTAAGGGAATGGGCTCAACCGTGCCTCTTTTGAAATCTCTGTGAGAACGGGGGTTGACTCATCTTCTGGCAGCACCTTGGAGCGGGGCTCCCTTGGGCGAGATGCCATTCAGAGCAGTGACAAGGTAGCTTGTCTCAGGACCCACCCAGTCTTGGAGTCAGAGAGGTTGTCTTTTGAATTGGGAACGTTTCTCCCATCTGGACTGGAAACCCAAACCTGGCAGCCTTCAGGATGGGAATTTGCATGGTGCAGACAAGACACCGGATATATAAATCTCTTCTCACAGGCTTGGGGATCTGGAGCCAGAACCCTGGCCGTGAGTTCCAAAAATAAAGGCCCTCTCTCTATCTTTGGAGCTGAAGGAGGACCGCTTTAGCTGTCAGCAGGAATAGGTCTTGCCTCTCTTGGTCAGCTGCTATTGCGCACGTGTGTACACACAAAACGGTGTCATGCAGACTGGATTGGGGGGTGGGGATGGGGGGGGCATTTGTGTTATTTGACATTAATATGTCAAAATCATAATGATTCATGTAAGACATGCCATGTCAGGTACTGTTAGAAAGGTTATGATATGCTGAATAAGATGATATTTGTGTTCATGTGTAATGTGTGAGGAAAGTTATGGAGATCTTTGACATCCCTGTATTTCAAAATGTGCTGTAGAAGACACACCCCAGACAGAGAGGCCGCAGGACAAGAGCCTGCTTAATGGTCCATCAAGACCTTTACAGAAGCCAAAGGCCTATGAAGAAACTAAAGGCATACCTGAAGAGTTACCAGGATTGGCCCATCTGACTATGGACTCCATTTTGGTTCCTGTAAAGTTCCACAAGCCGCATGGCCAGAGGCAGAGGGTATATAAGATCAAACCACAGAAACCATTTTGTCTTTGTTCCTGTCCAGCTGTGGACACACCTCTGGATCAACACACTTTGCAACTGAACTGAAGGACTTAGACCCATCCAGGTACTGGATGTATACCAGAGGGACTATACGAGCCCGCAACTCCACAATTCTTCTAGAAACCTGATGTATCTGGACTTTCAAATCATTTGTATGATCTGATTGCTTTAAGCCTTTAACACTTCTCTTATTGGTTGGTTTTCTTTTATTAATAAACCTTTAGTTTTAGTTACTAAAGGATTGGCTGGCAGCGTGGTATTTTGGGTAAGATCTAAACTGATAGTGAACTGGTGCTGTGGCTGATCCTTTGGGATCAGAGGGAATCTTTTAGTAAAGAGCATAGAGTTTAAATAACTGGTCTCTTTACTGGACCTAGTGTCAGTTTGGGAGCCAGAGACTGAAATGCAATAAAGGGGGCTGTGTGTGTTTGCCCAGTGGCTTCTTGATAACCAGTGTGGGGGAATCAGAAGCACTGGTTGTGGCTGGTTGGGAAGTCTGGCTTCAGTGTCACCCACCAGTGCTGGGAGAATTCGCTCTCCTTTTACAGCCTGCCCTGACCCTGGCATTATCAGTGGGCTACCCTGGGCACGGACTGGTCACACAGGGCTATTTAACCTTGTACTAGTGCGTGCAGGTATGTGCGTAGAGCATTGTCCAGGCTGAGTGAGCTGTAACAGGTAAACTAATGATGCTGGATAAAGTTTGTAGCTCTGATCATTGAGGGTATCACTAGGGTGAGAAACGCGTCTTGTCTGGTGTATGTATCCCTTTACATTTGTTCATCTCTGCATCTCTTTCCCTCTCCCCCCTCTCCCAAGTCACTCTCCTGTAAGTCCTACAGCTGCCTCCCACCACACGGCATCTTGTGACACGCTGTCACAGAGTGTCACAGTGGATGACTTGCGATGTCCTAACATTTTGTCTGGGAGGGGGAGGCAGCCTCCGAGTTCATTCCTGACGGAGAAACCTCGTGGTTGCTTCATTGTTAATGCAGCGTTCTATTTTGCCTCCCATGGATTTCTATAATAACCCTTTTCATTCTGCAGGGCCTGGCAGCCAGCCAGGACACTTGGATCCCAGTTCCCTGTTTTATCTGCCGGGTGCTTAGCTGCTCTTGTGTAGCAACAACCCACAGATGTTGCCCTTTCCAATGCTTGGAAATGGACAGTTGCCAAAGTGCCCTGAAAGGAGGCTGTCTCTTGCTGAGAGGTCCCTCCTTTAAAGGGGACTTGTGAAGAGGGCGTGTGGAAATGAGGTGGTGCGTTTTGACGGCGTTATTTTTGCTCCTTTGTTGTGCACAAACAAGATCTGAAAAGCTCTTTGTATGTAATCCTCCTGCTTGCTTTTTACCTTAGAAATTCTGGTCTTATCTATCCCACTTTGCATAAAGACTCTGGGCCAGCAGGGTTATGACACCAGCATCAAGGGAGTGAATTAAAGAGGAGCATCCCTTTCTTCTCCATGGCTCCTTTCAAATGCCCTGTGTGCACTCTTCTTGCTCTAAAATGTAATGCCCTTGCGGGGCCCCTTACAGTCCTACGATGCTACCATCCTTGTCCTTCCAGCAGAGAGCTCCTGCTTTCGTCCTCCAGGGAAAATCACGTTTGATATGTTTAATACTGAGGTTTCTAAGACAGCAAAAAAAAACTGTTGTTCAGACAGATCTTTCCAGCTTTCTCTAGCAATCATCTAAAATGCTGAAAAGTGGGTGTGGGGGGTGGGGGTGGGAGGGGGTTACTTTTAAAGGAATGCTGTGGGGAAAAAAATTATTGAAGAAAATCTTCCCCTGTATTTTACCAGTAACACACTGCATTGCAACTGACTCTTACATGAAGCTGTGTGACTCTAGATGTCGCTCAGCTAGGAGTGATACTAGACTTTTCTGTTTCACACTGGGTAAATTCATGCCCTGGCAAGGTGATGCAATTTCTGCAAAGATGTGTAAAACTTGGCCCTCCAATTCTTATTTTATTGTTTTGGTTGGAAGACATTTGGGTTTTTTGTTCATCCTGGGTTTGTACAGCACCTAGCACAATGGGGCCCTAGTCTATGACTAGGGCTCCTAATGGCTACAGTAATACAAATAATTAACATCTAGGTTTTGTAAAATCAGCTTTTCCCCAAAACAAAACTGAGACACAGTGCCTAAAACTACTCGCGTGTCCCTCTACAGACGTGCTGGAGGAGACTGGTCTCTGTGTGCATCTGTTAACGTATCAGCTGCTCTGCTGTGTTGTAACAAAGATGCTTCAGAAAAACAGGGCTGCAAACAATTAAGGGGCCTACAACAGTGACAGACAAATAAGAGAGAGCATCCTGGCAAAGAGCCAAGCGATGGCATTGTTGTTCTGCAGCAACCCAAGGAAAGGTCCATGCAGCCAAGGACAGCTGGCATCTACCGAATAGTGTCTGAGACTGGCGGGATGTTCATTCTCTGTTTATTCCAGCTCTCTTCTTGCACACGACTAAGAACTTGGCTGTGAAGATTGCTGGATCGCTGCATTAAAACCCACGTTTGAAGCCAGTTTGACAGAAAATTAGCAGGGAATTGAGCAGAGACTTAGTCACGCTCATTTGACCTCAAAACGGTGCAAAGAGTGCGTCTCCCACTCTCACTCACGTTCTCTGCCCTCCAAAGGAGGGCTAATCGGCAGCTAGAGACACACCTGCCCTACCATGGCTTGCTCTTCTCCTAACCTTTTCAGGTGTCCTCCAAGTCCTGTCTGCTGCCCTGTACGTATGTACCGGATGAACTCTCTAGGCTGGGTTATGCTGGGACGTGCCATTTAAGGAACGGCTGGCGTTCTCGCTGGAGAGGCGGCCCTGCCGCCCGCTGTGCCTGTCCTATTGAGTGGGTGGCAGACGCGGCAGCAGCTCAAGTGTCTCCCGCTGTGCACAAATCCTAACCCGCGTGAGTCCCCTCTGAGGGTGGCAGGTCTGGTTCAAGCTCTGGGGCCTCGCCACGCGTGATGGCTGATGCCTGTCCTCTTGGAACCGGACTGAGACTGCAACCACAGCCACGTAGTGGCTTCACACGGCCACTGACCTGGACCAGACTTGAACTGGTGCCAGGGTTAAGGCCTCCCCTAGCAGTCCCAGACTCCTTAAACTAGGGCTGGAGATAATTCCCTCAAACTGACAACCAGCCACCCCCAGCCCTGCTCCTCTAGCTGAACACACCTGGGCCTGTCTTGTAACCTCCTAGCTTTGGCCAGGAGTGGAAAAGCCAGGGCAGCATTAGCTTTTGGGAGGATAAAGGCAGCTGAGAAATCGTTTGCTGCAAACTCCTTGGAGAATCCGTGTGTTCCAGTCCCCTCACTTTGGCTCGGGAGATCTGGCTGATTCTGCTGGGTGGCCTTGAGTAAATCCTCTCCTCTCTGGTTTCACGCCAACCCTTTGTCTTGTCTCTTTGGATTGTGGACTATTTGGGGCAGGGACTGTCTGTTACGATGTACAGTGCCTAGCACAAGGGGGCACCTCTCGGTGGGGCTGTACCAAATGTGCTATTCATTCAGGGCTCTGCTTCAGTATCCCTGAATGTGAATCCGTCCTCCAGGCCTTGCTGTGGTCTGTCCTGCTAACCGCAGGCAACAGATACCCTCTGTGCATTGAGCAGACAGCGAGTCCCTCTTTACTATGGGGGCTCTCTTTAACCTTCTGTCGGTGACTTCACTTCCATCTTGCCCTGTCCGAGCTTCCTGCTGATTTCAGAGCAGCCTTTTGTGTGAAGCCCAGTAAATTTCCTCTTCCTCTTCTTCGTACGTTTACTGCCAGGTGGTGTTTACATTTTTATTTTAAGCTTCTGTGATCTACCCTGTGATGAGAAGTAAGGAAAGAGCAAAGTTAGCTGCTGATAGAAGAGGGCAGGTTTTTGTTTGTTTGTTTTTTGTTTTTTTTCTTCATCTGGTATAAGGGGTGAGGAATGGCTGCAGATGAAGTGAGCGTAGTCTAGCAGACAGGGCACTGGATTAGGCCTTGGGAGATTTGGGTTCTGTTCCCAGCTCTGCTACTGTGTTGGTGGGTGACCTTAGGCAAGACATGTCTGTGCCTCAGTTTCCCCACGTGTACAATAACAATACTAACCTCCTTCATAAAGTGCTTTGAGATCTATTGATGCAAAGTGCCATAGAAGAGCTAGGTGGTATTATTTATTAATGTTTTACTGAGAGATGGAAATCTCTCTGTAAATGCTAAGTATCCGTGCATGTTACAAATATTATCCATTATCCCTAACTAACAAATGGGAAGCTGAGGCACAGAAACTAAATGCCTTGCTCCAGGCCATAGAGGGAGCTAGGATTGAAACACACAGACCCCCAGCTCCCAGTCCAGACCCCTGGTTCATTGACCATTTTCTGTCATTTTTTTGGTGCTCTTCTATTAGCTGAAGCTTGATGGGAAGTTTTTAGAGTTAATTATCTCATCAGAGCCATCCTCTCCCCCCTGACGCATGCACACCCTGGGAAACTTGTATTCAGGGCCAACAATTACAATGGACACAATAAGCTTAGCTGGGACCCTGGGTCTGTGAGCCGAATTCTCCGGGCTGCGCAATTCCATTTCACTGAGGTCACGCCTCTCTCCCCATGCTCCAGGTCTCTCCATGCCCCGTAACGGTGGCAAAAGTGAGAGGAAAAGCATCAGGCAGCAGGAAACCTGACCACATGCCACCAGCTTTGAAAATAAGTCACTCTAAAGGAACACGTGGCATAGAATAACGGCAGCAGCTGCTGCCGTCCAGCCTTGGCCTGGATCAGAATGCAAACCAGCGCTCTGCCCACCTGTGTCCCTTGCCAGGCCAATCGTGATGAAAGCTACAGGTGCAAGCGAGTAGGTATCGCCACCCCCAGCCTACAGAGGGGAGTGAGGGACGTGCTAGTGACTGACTAAAGGAACTAGTTCAGGTCACCCTAGCGTGGCTGGGGTTTTAATGAAACTCGAAGTCCCTGGCACTGAAGACTTGTCTCTTCAGCCATTTCCACCCCACTATCGCGGGCGCTGCATAGTGATGGAGGACGAAAAACCTCTCGGCCTAACTGCATCCATCCCAATGTTCCCCTCCTCCCCCCCATTTCAAAATTGGTGCCGTGAGGAACTGTCGGACCCTATAGTCAGTAGCTTGTCGGTGGAGAGCCCCATGGCTCCTGGACTCTTGCTGTTCTGTAGGCAGCTTTACAGCTGCGGATTGCGGAAGCCGTTCAGGGCATCCAGCTGGACACGGAGGCTGTGACCCCGTTGGCGCTACACCCCCGGAAAGCCCTGGCACGTTTCCAGCTCCACCACCTGCCCCCCTCCCTTCTGTTCTGTCTGCTGGTTTGCTCTCAGCTGGCCCCAACCCTCAGGCAGGCACCGGGAAAGCCAAGAAACTGCACCAGCTGGGTTTGAGGTGGGGCTGTTGATCTGAGCGTCCTCTGCGTGCAGTGATGCTGGGATCTAGCATGGCCTCGTCTCCGGCGGGGCAGGACAGTGCTGTCTGGGGGAGGGAGGGCCGGGTCACACACACCAGAGTTAGCCTGTTTGGTTTCAAGGGGGTGAGTTCAGCTGGCCATGGATTGTGACTGGCACAGAGCAGTGGCTGCCAATTCCAGCCCTTTCTTATCCAGGCACCTCTTATGGTGACCCAAGGTCAGGGGCATCCACTGCCTCTGAAGAAAGAGCTGCTCTGGGAGGCTCCCAATGACTCTTGCCCGTCTTGCAGGTATTGGTCCATCCGCAGCCTTGGGAGCTGCTGCATGCCGAGCAGAACTAAGAGGCTAACTCTGGATGGAAGGTCTTGGTCTCTCTCGGGCTTTGTCTTCACGGCAGGTTTAGCCCAGGCTTTGATCTGGTTGGTGTCCTGGACTCCTTCCCATCTGCACACAACCCTCTCACCTGAGTTTGGTGGTGCTTTTAACCCTGGCTTAGAGCCAAAGTGTTGCTTTTAATGGGGCTGGTAACGCACCCGTTTTGCAGTGAGGGTGCAGGCCTAATCACTGAAGTGCAAATAGCCCTCCAGCGCCTTCCCACAATTCCCCCTGTGTCCAGAAGGTCAGACGTGTTCTGTCGTGATTCATTGAGAGAGAACCCCAAGCGGCTCGGCTTACGGCAGCCCAGCACGCCATGGGACATGCCTCCTAGAAGTCCTGGCAACACCCAGGAACTCAGGCAGGGCTTTGGACTGTGGTTGCTCACATCCAGGATAAAATAATCCAACCATGGGCTAATTCTGCAGTGAAAACGCCCTCCGGCAGAGCAAGGACTTGAACCTAGGTCCCCCTCGGCCCAGGGAAACGCCCTGGGCTGCTGTCTATTTCACAGGTGTGATGCACGGGCGCATTCCTTCCCACCTGTTTTATATTTCCAA
This sequence comes from Mesoclemmys tuberculata, assembly GCA_007922155.1. Classification (NCBI taxonomy): domain Eukaryota; kingdom Metazoa; phylum Chordata; order Testudines; family Chelidae; genus Mesoclemmys; species Mesoclemmys tuberculata. Next base: position 12,950,747 of record ML675690.1, read on the forward strand.
GTTTTTCACAAAACCGAATTGTCGTTTTCTGACCAGCCCTGACCCTGCTGAATATTCCCTCCCTTTGTGCTTAGGGGGCCAGATGGCTCCTGAAATGCCATTCAACTCTCCCAGCCCTACGGTCCCCTTAGCAACCGCTTCCTCTTTCCTTTGAGCGGCGTGCCTGCCCCGCATGAGCTGGGCTGTCGCTCTCCATGAAATCTTTATGGAAACGCTCAGCACATGTTCCATTTTAAAAAAAGGAACACATGATTTTTATGGGCTGTGTTTTCCATGATGCTCGCCAGCTAGTTTACAGAGGGCATGTTGACACTGAACACTTCTCACAGGGGACGTGGATACGTACACTACGTGGCCTGCTAGCCTGGGTATAGCTAGTGATGGAGATGGTGAGGCATTGCTTAAGTGAGTAAAGATGTCCCCGCACCTTTTGTACAGGGCTGAATTTCCATCACCCTCTGCAGCTGTGGGTAAGTCACACTCCCTCTGCCTCAGTTTCACCATCTATCAGGCACAGGTGTTGTGGGGACTGTGCTGTCACTCACAAGGCGTTTTGAGATCCTCTGACAGAAGGCGCTAGAGAAGCACCTAGTATTAGCTGGTTTAGCTGGACCCATCTAACAGGCAGCAGTGCTATTCTGAGACGCCCAGAGACGCTGCTGAAAGGAGATGCAGTGTTGATGTTTATGTCAACGTGGCCAACTCCAGCTGTCCAAAAATCAGGAGACAGGCTCTCAAAATATCATGGGATGGGGAGACTTTAAAGCTTTTATTTTTTTGAGCCAAACAACTTTTGGCTCTTTATTGGCCATTTTGGCTTTTTAGCCGTTAACGGTCATGGTTTTAAGCTCTCCTCTGCAACCATGAATGCTACAAGCTTGCCTTAAAAAAAGAAAAAATGAAAGCAGAGAGCTTCACCAATTCACCTGACTCCAGGAGCTGAAGCTATCAGGAAAAAACACCAGCCGCTGCCAAATGGAGGGGTAAGACAGATGTGAAATGATTTGCCCAGGATCGTTCTGTGAGTCCACTTCCCAGCCAGTGACCCAGGGATTTCTAGCTCCTACTCCAGGCACTGGACAGCTGTGATTCTCTGCCCAGTGGGTAGGGAGTGCACCCATCAACAAACTGACTAGATGCCCCCCTCCATTGTGCATGGATGAAAATGTGTCTTAAGTTTTGCCAAGTGCAGAGGCATTAACATGTCAAGTCATTAGGTTCCATCATTGCCTGCCCACTGCAGCGCCCATCTGTTGCCAGACAGCCGTGGGCCAATCAAGCAGACAGTGAGACACCTCACGTTTGCCCACGTCCACACAGGGAATCAACCCTGCTCACCAAAATTCAAGCCCCGCTGCTTTAGCCACTAGGCCGGCTTTCTTCTGTTAGCAGAGCTTGTCTCTGTGCCACATGCGATGTGAGAACAGCCACATCGGGGGTGATGCATCCATGGCCCTAGAACAGGAGCCTGGCCTGGAATCAGTGGGGCAGAAGTTCTCTCTTCACTTGGGTGCCCCCAATCAGATTTGCTCGCTCAGCCTCTTGAATCCTCCTCTGCGAGAGGGATCTGCCACCACAGCCTGGCTGATAACCTAGCCGCTGAGGCACGGGCGGGGTGGAAGGCAGCTCGCTCGGAGATGTTGCTTGGGCCCTGCAGGGTGGGAACAGCGAAATGAGCGGCGCTGACTCAGGTTAGCTCGGCGAGCGGAGTAGGCTGGTGCGGGCCGACTCCATAGAATCCATCTTTTCTCATCCCAGCAGTGTTTAACGAGCTGCGAGGTGGTCTGGGTGATGGCTCCTGGGCGCTGATCAGCAGCCACTCCTAGTGATACAGTGCCATAGGGGTGCATGGCCTTGGGGAGACATTAAAATGAGGGGCTCCTTGCTTCAAGCAGCTTAGTCTGTTCCACACAGCCCAGCAAGGGTTGAGACTCCGGGTGGGAGGAGATGGTATAAAGGAGGCAGCGTGGCCTAGTGCCTACAGCAGTGGGCTGGGGGTCAAGAGACCTGCTTTCTGTACCCAGTTCTACTATTACCTTTGGGCAAGTCCCTTCCTCTGTCTGAGCCTCTCTCCCTTCCTACCCTTTGTGTTGTCCATTTAGACTGCAAGCTCTCTGCGGCTCTTACTATGCGTATGTACAGTGCCTGGCACGGCCGGGCTCTGGTCTCGGTTGAGGACTGAAATGCAAATCAGAGCGTTAAATACCAATAAAACAAATACTAGCTTGGGGGGGGTGTGAGTTGGCACCCTTGGTACAGATGCTGAACCCTCCCCGGTCCTACACTGAGCGGTCACTGGTGCAAGTGGGAGCCGGGGGAAGGCGTGACATTGATGGATGGCTGTACCTGGTGCTCTGCAGCTGGAAGATGTGATCCTAAATTGAAGCTTAGCCCGTGGCAGACAGGAGCTGTAGCAGAGCTCTGCCTGGCTGGGGGCTGGGCTGCTCGGTGCCCTGTGATTTTTAAACCCGCCTCTAGCTCCTCGCACAAACCGCTGATCGCTGCGTCTCTGCCTGCACGCTCCCAGTGCTGTGTTCGAGGGAGGAGGAGGGTGTGCCGCATGGGCTGCATTCCAGGAAATCTTTCCGCTCCCCCGCCAGCGAGTGTGTGGAGCTGAGGCCTGGCTGGATGACACAGCTCAGAGCTGTGAATCCGATTCCCGAGGCTGTGCTCGTCCAGATGTTTTATTGGTATCTCGGTCTGAGTTGCATGTATTTGGAGAAGTGAGGGGCAGGCTGCCAGGAGTGAAGACACGAATCTGGTGGTCTACGAAGTGGCTGCTGCCTGCTAGGAATTAGCTGATGCTGATGCTGTGTGTGTTTATACAGAGGCTGGCAGCGGAGGCTGGATTTTGCTCGTGCCTTTCCCGCCCCAGCAGCATTCCAGGCCCGTGTGGCATCTGAACTTCCTCTCCTCCACGAGCCAGGGCAGGCATTTGTGAGAGCAAGCAGCAACTCTGCAAATTGCATCCCCCCTAATTCTCTGGGGGTGTCTGCAAGTGGCTCTGATTAGTGCAATGAATCTGGGGTGATTTTCTGCAACTAGTGCTCGGGGGGTGGAGGGGCATTTAAACAACCAGAGCCTCTTTCTGGGGCTGAGGCTTGATCTGAGCACACGGCTGGGAGCCAGGAATTCCCACAGTTTAATCCCAGGTCTGACTCCCCCGGCGCTCTTGAGCAGTTCGCTTCACCTCTTTGCCTCAGTGTCCCCGTTGGGGACTGTCTGTAATACTGCCCTCCCGGGGTGTTCAGAGCTTTGAAATGTCTATACGTTTCCAGGCATCTAGAAAACCAGTTTGAACCCTGAAGTTGGCCCACATCCCCTCGGCTGCTCCGATTCTGTTTGATCGGTACCTGGCAGAGGGAAGCTGTATCCGTAGTAACCGTGACCAGGAAGCGTCTGTCAATCATCCCAGCAGGGAACGATACCATGGGGTGGGTGCAGGGCAGTGGCGGTCTGCAGTGGGTGGGGGGGGGGTCACTAATTCTGTATTGCTGATGTGGTGGGTGCTGATGGGACAGCGAATGGATGTCTGTGGGAAAGCTGCCTGGGGAAGCCGGTTTTGGCGGGTAGATGAAAGCTTGGGGTTCTGGCTGGCTCTGGGAGTTTGTGAGGGTGCCAGCCATGCTGTGGGGAGTGCGGCGCTGATGGGGAGGGAGGGTTTCTGGGCGCTGGAGCATACTGAGCCCCAGGGATAGATCCAGCTCTGCTCTGATCCCCTCCGTTTTACCCGGAAACCTCAGCCGGTGCTACACAGGCCTCTGCCCTGGCTCCTTGTCCAAGCCCCAGCAGCAGAGGAGAAGGGAAGGCAGCAGGCAGCATGAGGCTGTGGGCTTGTGGGCAAGGCAAATGTTGTGGGATATTCCGGGCTGCCAGATGTTGGCAAGAGAGAAGGGGAGAGGTTGGTGCTAGCCCATGCAAGCCTGTGGTGTCGTTTGGGACCTCAGCTGACACCTTGTGTATCCATCATGTGTCACCACTGTGGTTCGGGGCAGCCCTCCTGGATCGGGAGGGCAGGGCGGGGGGGTCTAGATCAGTGAATCCACCTGCTGCATAGCCCCCTGGAAGACCCCTGCTGCCGATGGAGCAGGCGTGATTTGACTAGAGAGAGCATGGGACACGTGGCTGTCATAGTGTGGGGCTCAGCCCAGCAAAGCAAGAGCTTGTCACTGCTTGTCCTGGAAGCTGCCTCAAAATGCTTAGCTGCTGGAGCTCCCTGGCCGGATGCTCCGGCCACGATACAGGCATTGCACTGAACATCTCTGTATTCAGCTGCCCTGGTCCAGCAGCTCTGGGTCCAGCAGTCTCTGTGTTACGCCATGGCCACGCTCTGGTCTCCAGTGGCCTCGATCGCTGCTAGCCAAGTCACCCTAATGCACCCCAGGCCCCAATTTCCCCCAAACCTTCTGCCCTGAAATGTCCAACCCTCTCCTGGAAGATACAGAGGGGTAATAAGATCCGTTGCTCCTTTAAAGAGATGAAAACACAGCAGCTGGTTGCTTTGACTGGAGCTGACAATCACTCCAGGTTAAACAGCTCTGAGTTGACTTAGTCAAAGGAAAACATTTTGTATTTAATCAGAAAGAGGTTTTCAATGAGGTCACGTAGAAGGGATACAGTCAGAAACGGGTACAGGCGAAGGAAAGAGCAGAACGCTTTCTAGTGACAAAGACTTGACGCAACAGGCGCCAGGCTTTGTTCAAGCTTACCAGTCCACCAGCCAGCAAGACGACTGACCACCCCTCTGGTCTGGATCTCCCATGAAGTCCAGGGTGCTTGGTTCCTTGGTCTTCTAAGAGGAAAGATCCCGTGAGGTTCTTCACCCCCTCTTTTTTTTCTAGGCCAGTCTGCATTCGAAATGTGCTGTTAGGAAAGGTGCCAGGGAGTCTGACGAAGAAGGGTCCATGCTGGTTTCTTTCCCGCTGATGCTTTTTGCACTGCAAATCAATCCGTCCCTGCAGTCTCAGATACACCAGTGACTGGCCCCTTGACTCTGATCACACCTGGAAGGAGGCGTCGGTCTGTCTTTTGCTTGGAAAACACCTGTTTCCCCGTTCCCCAGGCTTGTCTGGTTCAAACATGTTTTAGTCCCATATTTCCTTCATATTTGTATGGTCCTTGGGGTGTTTACCGTACACACACCATACCGGAATGTTAATTATGCTCATTGGGTTATTGGTTTTCCGATGATACCTTACGGGACACCTACTAGATTTAGATAAGCAAATGTGAATAAAGTGGGGTACACTGGATGGGTCAGGCTTGCTGAAACGAACTGCCTGATACCAGTGAGCTGCTTGCCGTCTGGCACTAGGACGCTCTTCGCAGCACAACTGCCTTAAAGGGATCAGCAGGTTGTAGCTGTGTCCGTCCCAGGGTGTTAGAGAGACAAGCTGGTGAGGTCACATCTTTCATTGGACCAACCTCCTTTGGTGAGAGAGAAGTTTTTGCACTTACACAGAGCTCTCCTTCAGGTCTGGAAAATGTCCTCAGTGTCCAGTGAATTTGAAGGGAATCAGAACTGCCTAACGAAGCTACCTCCTCTTCTCCAGCGTGTCTTCTCTTTGTCACGTGTTGCTTGCATTATGTTCTGAAATGAGATGTGTCCTGCTGTCTGGGACAAGAACTCCTTCCCCTGTCTCCAAGCTCCAAACTGTCCTGTGGACCCCCCCACCCCAACATCCCTTGCCCAGCCACTAACAAAATCAGTGATGCTTCCTTATTTCTGCTTCCCAGAAGAGAGCCTGTCGTCTTAGATCTCAGCATCTTGATTGGATGAAATACTGCAACCTTCTGGGCTCCCCTTACACAGCACTGCAGCCTTAAACGTGTAGCCTCAAACATCTGTAGAGAACACCGTTCGATGTGCACGCTTCTTTATCGTAAGAGGTCACCTTGCCCATCCGCTGCCAGTTCCCTACAGTCCATTCTTCAGACTTCTGTCAAGTGCTGAGCCAAGGCAATTTTTTTAAACAAATTTTTGAAAGTGTTGAAGGGAATCTGCATTAGTCTCTTCCCAGTGGTTGTTGGAGAGTACTGGACAAATGCCCTGATACGGACACTCAAATCTTTTCCTTTGCTCATCTTCCCTAGCAGTCTTATTCATTAAAAAAAAAAACCCTTCATACCTGACAAGGGAATAAAAGAAATCCGTCAGTTTGGGGGTTTTTGCAAAACTTGCACTAGTAGGACTGTCAAATCCATTGACAAATGGACTTCTCAATACGTCCCATGGCCCTTTCTCTATCTTCCCCCTCCCCCCGCCCCCCCCCCACAAACAGTTTGCTTATTTCTGGTCACTCATAAGCCCATGCATGCCTAAAACGTCTCCAAAAGAGCCACCCCTGCTGCTATCCAAATAATACTTTCTCTGGTAGCATGGTAAAAAGAGGTCAAATATGCAAGGTCTTAAACAAATTTTAAATATTTCCAGGGCCTGACAATGGGTTTCTGCTAGTGACCATCTGCAATCTGTATTGTATCAGAATGTTTCTTAACTTGATGGAATATTGAGTGTGTTCACTTCACTGGGCTGATACGGGACACGAAAACAACAAAAGAAACGAGCCAGACTGCTCCAGCTGAATCTAGGTTAACTAGACCTTCCGCAGACCTTCCGCTGGGTTGAGCAGTAGTAAAAGATGGCTCATGAACCAGCAAGAGGATGTATCGAACCTGGGTGGGCAGTTTTGGGCACAAATAAGCAGGAACTGACCTGTTTTCTCTGAAGCAGGCCTGGGGTCTCATGGATCAGTGCTCTGCAGCACATCTCAGTTCAGCGTATGAGCCCCCACTATTGTGAGTACACACTTGCACCTATGCCGATCACTTAACACCCACACATGCTGTCCCTAAGGCAGGAGCTGAATGCACGGTACCGTCCGTCTGTCTCTGGGTGGTCTTGTTCTGCTGGCCTCCCTCCTTTGCCTCTCTCCATGGCAATCATCTGCTGCTGCAAAAGGCTCGGCGAATGCCTGGCAGGTATTCCCCGGTGCATCCTGGGAAACTGTTTCCATGTTCGTCTGACAGCTGAGGCGCTCTGACAGCTTTACACAAAGCCCTGAAATGCAATTAATTCCCCCCGGTAAAGGGCACAGCAGCATTTTAAACAGCACCCCGGGGATTGTTGGTGGCTCGCTTGGGTGAGGCGACTACAGCATGCTCCCGGGAGTGGCTGTGCTCCTGAAAACAATGCACCCAGTGCAGAGCTTGGGCTCAAACCTTCCAGCACCATCACGTGACTCTGGGCAGCTTACGCTCGCTTTCGGCAGCAATGCTGCCGCCCTCCCCACCTGAGGAGAGGTCGGTGTGTGCCCATTTTTTCAGCCCCATACAGGCATGTGTTCCTCCTGACTCTCATCAGTGCTAGCTTGAGCGCTGCACCCATCTGAGCTGTGTCGGTCTGGTTCCCAGGGCTGGCCGGATTGCCTTGGAAGCCCCTGCTGTTAAGGCTGTCCTTTTATTAAAGGTCCTATAGAATGGAACAGGGAGGAAACCACTAGAGGACTCTTGAACTTATAACACGGGTTAGAATTTACCTGGCCCATTGTTCTTCCTGTGGCTCTTCTGAGCCACCCCAGAGCAGGGATATAATTCTTCATTGCACTGTAGAGCAGGGGTGGCCAAACTGTGGCTCGCCAAGTCCCCTATGCCTCTCCCCCATTCTCTGCCCACCAGACTGGGGTGGGGAGCCTTAGGGAAGGGAAAGTCAGTAAGCTGGACCACTTCTGTTCTGTAGGATTGTGCAAAAACCTACAAGGAGGCTTATCTTCTCCTGTTTAATTCTCTAGGGTTTTCCATAAGGGGTTACTTGGTGGTTAAAGCCACGGTTTAAAACCTTACCCCATGGCTAGCTACTGCCCGCTCTGGGCTGTTTGCCATCCAGCTTGCAGCATCGGCCACGCAGAATGATGCCAGCAGCTCCGGCTTAACATGCTGGCTTTGAGCCAGTGTGTCAAGGAAAGGGCTTCCAATGGCCATTGAGGGCCCACTATCCGCGCAACAAAGGAGCTGCTTGTAGGGCTGCTGGGAACACAGCTGAGCTGCTGGGGCGTGGGGGGATTCCTCCTCGTCTCACTCACACATTGTCTCCTCCAACAATGGCGACCCTTTCTGCGTCCTCGCTAGGCAGCCAGCATGCTGGACCAGAGCGCCCGCCCATCCTGCGCTGTATGTAATCACAGGTCACAAACCCAGCAGGGATTGCTAGGCCCGTTGCAGTCAATGTTAAAACTCCCCATGACTTCAACAAGGCCAGGGTTTCATCCAGCGGAGCTCTTGACTGAAGCAACCTGCTGTACCGTGCCCTGCGGCTGCATCTCATGATGGTGCTGACTTATTTGCATATACATTTTGGATAGGCTGAGCTTTGCTTTCCTGGAAAGAACATACTTTGGTCCCAGCATGCCAATTTTCATCTTTCGGTCTTTATCTCTGGAAATCCCCCTGCTCTGTAACTCTTCTTGCACCTCAGCCAATTCCTTTTCTGTCCCCAACTTCTGCCAGTTGGAGTCAGCGGTAACAAGGGCTGGGTTCGATATCTGGGACTTCCTTTCAACAATACAACATAAATCTGGCTCAAGCCCCCGCCCAGTAACCTGGGACAATTACAGCCCCCCTTGGGCACTTCTAGCAGCAATACTTCCCCTCTCACAAGACGGAGTCTAGGTGTGGAAAAGAAACTCTTATTAATGCCGGGTTACTTTCCCCCTTTTAACTTGTGAATCCTGCTTGTGGCACTTTCCCACACAGAAAACCATGAGCAAAACACCCACCCCAGAGTACATTGGGCAGTGGTGTTTGGCCTCTGGTTCTTAAAGGAACTTTAGGTGGCTGGACTTAACGTGCCCACCCACTCCCTCTGCCTCACCCTACCCCACTCACAGAGGTTGTCCTTGGTCAGTGAAAAGCCAGAGTTCAGCGGTACAGCGCTTGCTCCGGCATCGCCATCCTGCCCGCCGTCACGGATGCACGCCATCGCCTTCAGCTGCCACCTGCTCCTCTACCGTGACCGCTGCAGATCAGTCTCCTGAGGTGCCGCCCAGCGCTCAATGATTTTCAGCTCTTAGTGGGGAAACGTCATCGCTGAAGCAAGCTGGGCCCAATCAACCGTCCTGCTGCATGTGACTTCGGCTCTAGTGATCCCTTAACAAAACAAAAGGATGGCTCCTAATGGAGACTTAATTAGCCCGATCTTTGAACAGTGGGGAGGGGCTCATTAAACCGAGCCTAGGGCTCTTAGGCAGAGCCACATCTCCCAGCAGGGACACCCCTACACCCCTTCTCCCTTCCACAGGGGTCTGAATCCGTTCAGTTGAGGATGACCACTCTCAATCAGGACAGGCTAAGCACAGTTCTGCTGCCCTTTGCTCATTTCATTTCTTTACCCCTGCATTCAACAGATCTACAATTTTTGTTAAAGCTAATGTTATAAAATGATCAAATGCAGAATTTTTGAAGGGATGAGATGATCTAAATGGTACACGGGTTGGTCTGAAAGTAATACAGTACAAAGAGTACATCATCTGCGATATCCCAGATGAAAGGCTATCCATTTAGTGATACAGTTGAGATATAAGCACTGAAACGTTTGGGAGCATCCCACGTGCATAAGAAATACTGAGGTCGGTTAGTGGAAAGCAAGTAGAACGATGAGCGTTGACTGTCCCTCATCGGATAAATTCAGGATCGGTAGTTCTTCAGCAAATGTGATCCACAGAACAAAGGTCTTCGTGCATCGCTTTTCCATTGTGCTCTGGCTCAAAGAAAAAAGGGGCAAATTGTAACCCAACCCCAACAAAGTTGATCACTTTGGCAACACAGCTCTGTCTGCTGGGTACCTAGGCAGAATGGGTGTGTTCATGTAAATACAGTCTGGTCCTGAAGCCTTTTCCGCTCCCCAGCCCATGAGCTCGGGCAGAGCTCATTCAGACCCTGCTTACATCAGCGAAACTAAGATTTGGCGTTTCGCTTCTTGCCCTTTGCCTTCTCTGAAGGCAAGGCTGCTGGTGGGCTCTTAGCAGCATGTGATCCCGGAAGGAATTGCAGAGCAGAAAAGGCTCTGCCTTCATGAGCCCTTGCTCAGACTAAACTGTCTTCCTCGGCCTCTGTAGATACTCTTGCTTCGGGCACCAGTGGAAAGTTTTGCAGTAAAATTGCTGGGGAAGTGGGAGATATTTGCCACTGGCAGTCCCAGAGGGGCTATGTGCTATTGTGGGCATCTCATCACACCCTCTCCTCCATAAATTTACAAGGTCAGTCTTAAAACAAGTTAGGTTTTTTTACCCCCACTACTCCCCAGCGAAGGCTGTTCCAGAACTTTTCTCCTTTGATAGTTAGAAACTATATAATTTCAAGCCTAAACTTATTGATAGCCAGTTTGTCTGATTATTCTTGTGCCACCATTGGCCCTTAACTTAAATAACTTGTCTCCCTCACTGATATTTATCCCTCTGATGTATTTATAGAGCGATCATATCTCCCCTCCGCTTTAGTTTGGTTAGGCTAAACAAGCCAAGCCCTTTGAGTCTCCTCGTAAGGTAGGTTCTCTGTTCCTCTGATTATCCTTGTAGCCCTTCTCTGTGCATGTTCTGATTTGAATTAATCTTTCTTAAACATTGGGGACTAGAATTGCACAGTTTTCCAGATGAGATCTCACCAACGCCTTGTATTAGTTAAATAAGATAAGTGAGAGGCAAATGAGTCATTCTTTGGAGGAAGTTAGTCACTTTTAGCAGGAAAGATCCCAAATTCACTACAAACTACAAGGAAGACGTTTCTGAGTAATTGAAATGGGGAAAACGTCAAGCTCCCTTTCACAAATCTGGACTTCTGAGACCTCATTGTTCTTTGGAGTCATTTACAGTTTGTACTACAGCAGGTTAAAAAACACAGGAGGAGGCATTCACTCTGTAATGGGTGGGTGTATCCCTCCCTCCCACGCCCCTGACGTAATCATGATATGTCTAGATTTCTACTTGGATTATCTAAGGTGTAAAACGTTTTGGGCTATTTCCTTCTTCCTGATATAAAATGTGAGGTGGAGACCTGGATTCTATTCTCCACTCTGCCGTGGATTTAGGGCCCCTTGGTCTGTCTTGTCCATGTAGAATGCAGGCTCTTTGCAGCAAAGATTGTCTCCTATTCGGTGTGCTGTCTCATGGAGGGACACCGTCCAGGGGCTATAATAATGTAGAGTGAAATCCCCTCCAAAAGAGAACTGCTTTCTCCATTAATACATGATTAAAAATTTTAACTGAGCCACCTGCCACCCAGACTGGTAAATCAAGGTCATGCATCAAGCTGATGGCAGGGTAAGAACACGAGAGTCCTGACCCTCCAGTATCCTCTTTTAACCACAAGGTGTAAGTGACTATCTTGGTTACAACAGTAGCCTGACAATGGGGTTTCTTTTCCTCTGCCACCATGAAAAACAAATGAGGACATCTTACCCCGTTTCACTTTAAGGTTCTGACTGTTGGATCTAAAGACTTCACTCAGATTTTGCTATTTCCTTAGCAGGGCTATGATCTGTTGTATTGCAGTAAGGATGTACCGTCTTATTTCTCTCCAGGATATCTTGTTTCTCTGATTTTGAATTTGGAAGTGTGCCTAAAGCACTCAGGGTTGTGTGTTTTTTGGGGCCACTAATATCTATGCCCTTGATTAAACCCGTCTCTTTTTAGGTCCCGTCAGATAAGCTGTTCAGCACTGTGGACTGTTGTGTTGTGCATCACGGCTGTCCCCCATCATTCCAGAGGTGGGGGCCTGACCCTGTGGCGCAGGGGTTAAGGCAGCAGTCTGGGGAACCCATGGTCACTGGTTAGAATCCCACTGGTGCCCCTGGGAGTGGTGTCCGCCCCAGACTGGCTGTGCTCGTCATGCCTTCTTTGGCTTGTTGCTCCTGTGCCCAAACCAACCTCCTCCCTGTGCCACGGGCAGTAGAAGCTGAGCTCCATAGCACGGGCATCAGGGCAGTGGTCCGGGAAACTAGAGGTTGCCTGTTTGAATCCCACTGGGGAAGACAAGGGGGAAAAATCACTCCGAAGGTGGCTGCCTTTCAGTGATGGATTAATTTCTCAGAGATGTGGGTCTTAATTTCACAACTAGCATAACACCATGGAAGTCAGTGACATTGTTCTGACTCGAATGACAAATTTGGTTTCCCACTATGTGAAGTGCACTTGGGTACCATTGGCTGGAAAGCTCTGTATGCATCCAAAGTAGCACTCTTATTACATAACCTTTTTTTAAATGATTTTTGACAGGCTTCCGCCCTGCTACTGGGAAAATTCCCATTTCCCTCTGGTGTGTAGTTAATTACCTTTAATTAGACCAGTGGGAATGGGATGACTGTAACATATGGCTGCAGCGCAAATGAAAAGTGTGATTGCTCCACAGAAGGTGGGGGAGCAAATGCATCTTCCGAACAAATGCTGAATTAATTTAAAACTGTGGGCCGATTTATCGTTAAAAGGGAAGAGGTTTCTGTAGAGCGGTGGCTACCAACCTGTGGCCCGCAAACCCTTGGGGTCCACAGACTGTCTGACTTCCAAAGGGGCCTGCACCTCCATTTTGAAATTTTTAGGGTCTGCAAATGAAAAAAAGTTGAAAACCGCTGCAGTAAATAACCTAGAAACTGAATTGCCTGAACCTTTTTGATGGCAATCTTAGTGTCCAGTGCTGGCCACTTCAGGGCTTTCCTACACAACACAGTTGCACAGTCTTCGCTGTGGGGAGGGAACTGGTGCGGAAGACTGTGCATGCCCTTATTTTGGTTTAAATCAGGCTTCAGTAGGTTCTGTTTAAGTCTGTTAGAAACCGGTTTGGGCTCTCCGTCGCCTCACAGGGGTTTGTGCTGCTGGAATTAAACTGGTTTAATTAAATTGGCCAGTTTGCGTAGGGATGAGGCCTCACTGCCCACTGAGGCATAGCGCCTTCCATCAAAGCATCGCCCAGCCTTCTACAAACATTAGTCCAATAGCACCCCTACGAGGCAGAGAAGCGTCATTATCCCCATTTTACAGGTGTGGAACCTGAGGCACAAGGCAGTTTGCTGACTTGCACCTCAGGCAGGTGGTGGAACTGAGGAATCCTGACTCCCATCTGCAGTGGGAATTCCCCTGCCTTCCTTGTCTCATCTCCAAAAGTCCCGTGCGTTTTCCTCCCTCCCGCCCTTCTGCAGAAGAAGCTGCAGCCTCGGCGCAACTCATCTCTCCCCTTGAGCTATGGCTGTGTCCATACTTGCCATTTTCCTAAGGCGGCTTCTGTGGCGAGGTTGCGGAATGGGGCCTAATTATAGACACCTGTGACGTAATGAGCACTAACTTTGGCAGAGGCATCCCTGATGCAGCCTTTCCTGAGAGAGCCGCAGGGCCAGAAATAGACTTGGGGAGGGGGAGAGCAATTCATCTCGCAGTGAGGCTAGGCTGTCTGGTGTTAACCCCCAGCGGGGACGAGCTGAACCAGCAGCACTGTGTCTTTGATGCTTGGCCCTATGGGGAGAGTGGATCCAGCTGTACAGTGAGTGTCTTTATTACCATCCTCTGGAAAGACAGTGGCGTTGGCTCTTATTCTCCGGCAGGTGCAGGCAATGGGAGCCTGTTGGTTTGTTTTTGTTGCATGCACCCACCCCGGGGAGTGGCTGTCCGTAGGGCTGCATCTGCAACGTGGCTGGGACAGCAGTGGCTCGGAGTGCTGCTCCTGGTGGCAGTAATCTCTCAAAGGGGCAGCGTTCACTGGGGCAGGCTAGGGGCAGCGGAAAACTGCTGGTCCCAGAAAAGGTGAGCACGTCAGCACCCCTAAACAAGCAGCATGTAACCCCGGAGGCTGCACTGGTGGGCACTAGAGCCGGGGATAGAACCCAGGAATCCTAGCTCTGGTCCCCTGCTCTGCCCTGGCCTGGACTAGGAAACAGTGGTGGTGGCTTTGTTGAAGTTGGCGACTGAATTTAAACCCTACTTAGCGCCCAAGATCCAGCGCTTTCAAAGGCAGGTCGCTGGCTGTGGTCGACCCAAAGTGCTTTCATCACCAAGGTGCTAAACCCTATCTACGACTGGCATTAAGCAGCTAACGCTTGTTAAAATGAAAACCACCTTTTCCTAGGCTCCGTCTTCACTGCCTGAAAGAGTTTGTTAGCCCGCTGTCAAAACACATGGGCTAGTTGGCATGCTGTAAAATCCTAGTGAAGACAAGATGCAAGAGTTTTACCACAATGTTGCTAGGGGAGGTCATCGCTCACCTCCACCTGTGGTTGTCACCTAACAACATCACTGTTGAAAAACGACCTGTGCTTTGTCACCACTGGATTTATGTCGACAGTACGGAAGTTAGACTGGCATAGTTAGGTGGCTGTAGCTAGGCCAGCGTAGCCCCCTGGTGTAGACGCAGCCTGCAATGATACATGGGGGGTTTCTGTCACTGTAGCAACAGTAGCTACGTCAACGAGAGCATTCTTTTGTTGACATAGCTGTGTCTACACTGGGGGTGAGATACAGCGCTCAGGGGTGACGGTTTCCCCCCCACACACTCTTGACTGACATAGCTCTGTCAACCTAACTCTTAAGTGTAGCCCACGAGTAAGACTTACGGAAAACTAACCTGTTCTAGCTAGTTATTCAAACACCTTTTGGGACAGTGAAGATGTAGCCATGTGTGTTTAGACAAGGCCACTAGCTCTAGCGCCCTGGTCCTTTGGGATGATACTTAAGGTGGGCGTGCCTCGGTTTCCCCATGGGATGATGCATTTCTTGCAGGCATTTTTGTGAAGCTTAATTATCCAAGTGCTTTGATTCTCCGGGGTGAAAGGAGCTGCGGGCGTGAAGGGTGTTAATGCTGCATAAAATTGAGCATTGCTAACACATCCAGCTCTCTGGGAATAGCCGTGTGTCCAGTGCTCAGCTGCAGCGTATGGACAAGTCACTTTCTTTCCTAGGGGAAATAAACTGGAAAAAGAGCTGTGCTTGCAACTGCATTCCCCTGAGTGCTGTATATTAAACTCCGCAGCCCCCAGGGGAAATGATTGATGCAGTGCCCTGCTCCTTTGGCATTTTCTTTGCTACTCCATAGTCCCTTTGCGTGCAAAAAACCCCCAACCCTTTGAGGCTGCCAAGTAGTACAGAATTAGAATCTAGGGAACTCGGATACTGTGACAGGAGGCCTCGCAACAGTGGCACCTGTTTACTCAGCAGATCCGCTTCCTGCTTCAGAGCCAGATTTGCCAAGCTCTAGGAGAAAAATAAGTTTCCGCTACCTGCCATGTCAGCAGAATGGGGAAGCTGGAGGTTGTTCCCACCTGTACATCCTCAACATTGCTGGTAGGTTCAGATCAGGGCTTCCATAGGAGGCATTGCCATCCCCGAGTGTTCAAAATCACAAGTCCAGGTTTAAAAAAAAACAAACACCAAACCATGAGATTTTAAAAAACCCCAAATTTGGGGTTTTTTCTTTTGCTTTCTCGCTGGATTAAGGTGCACTTGAGTCACATTTTCAAGCTTTTTTTTAAAGGAAATCTGAAATTTGAACAGCCAACTTCAGGAGCTGGGGTTTGCAGGAAAGCACCAACTGTTGTAAAACTGACCATAAAAGTTCTGTCAGTCTTTGGAAAGAAGGAAAACAAGACTAATGACTGGTTTGATGCATATTCCAGACTCACTCACTGAGGGCAAATCAGCCCAAATCAATTATAAGAGATGCAAATGAAAAAAACCTTGCGAGCATCGAGAGCGACAAGAACCAAGGTACAACAAATGGCTTGACTTTGCACCAGTGACTTTGCATGGTTGCACCTATGTGAAAGCATCCAAGTAACAGCCGATACAGGCAACATCAAAAACATGTATGATGGGATCCAGAAAGGCTTGGGTCCGACTTCTAAGAAAACAGCCCCATTGAAATCAATAACAGGGGAAATGATCAACTGCACCAAGCAGATGGCTCACTGGCTAGAATGCTATTCTGAGCTTTACTCTCGTGAAAATATAGTTATGTAGCCATCAACGCCGTCGCAAGCCTGCCTGTTGTGAGCCAACTCAATGACGTACCAACTGTTGAGAGCTTAGCCTTGCATAGATGGCCTCCCCGATGGAAAGGACTCTGGAAAAGTTTGCATGCCATTAGAGGTCATAAAATGCAGAATCCTTGACAAATTGCTCTGTGTATGCTGGAAAGAAGGCAAAGTACCACAAGTTATGAGACACCAACATCATTACTCTCTGTAAAAACAAGGGCAACAGGAGCAACTGTAACAACTATCGTGGCATTTCACTTCTTAGCATCATGGGAAAAGCTTTTGTCTGAGCCCTCCTGACTAGACTTTAGATCCTGGCAGACAATTTATCCTGAATCGCAGAACGGCTTCAGAGCCAAAAGGTCTACTATCAACGTGGTCTTCTCGCTGAGACAACTAAAAGGGAAATGAAGAGAATAAAAAACCCCTGTATGTAGCTTTCACTGATCTCTCAGAAGCTTTTGACCTTGTCCGTAGAAGTGGACTGTTTGTGCTTTTTGGAAAAGATTGGATGTTACACCTCCCCACTTCTCCCCAAAGCTCTTAAGCAAGATTCAGTCCTTCCAGGAACGCATGTATAGCACAGTCCAATATGATGGCTCAGTTTCTGAAGCTTTCCAGATTTGTAGTGAGGCTGTATACTTGCCCCAAGTCTGTTTGGGATCATCTTCTCCTTGCTTCTGAAACAAACTTTTAGTTCCTTAACTAAGGCAGTCTACTTGCACACAAGATCTGACAGAAAGCTGTTCAATCTTACAAGACTTAGATCTAAAACCAAGATTTAGGAGGTCCTTATCCAAACCTCCTTTTCGCTGATGACTCCGCCATGGCAACCCACATAGAATCCCATCTCCAAAATTTCATGGACAGTTTTTCTGAAGTCTGCTAAGACTTCAGGCTTACTATAAGCTTTAAAAAAACCTAACATAATGTGCAAAGGCATTGAAACGCTCTCCATCAACATCAATAATTATGAACTTGATGTGGTGAATGAGTTCACATACCTGGGGTTCGCTGTCACAGACAAACTGTCACTTGAAACCGAACTCAACATCATCACTGGGGAAAACTGCTACAACAATATCTAGACTGAGCAAGAGGGATGGTGAAACAATAACCTGACTACACACACAATCTGTGTATCATGCAAGTATTATCAGTACGCTTTTTGTATGGGAGCGAGACATGGACCTTACACTCTCATCAGGAAAAAACACTCAACATTTCGTATACGCCGTCTTGGTCGAATGTTTGGCACCTCCTGGCACAGGGCACGTAGGGAATAATCTGAAGGCCACAGGGCTGCCCCACTGTTTCTGCAGAGGCGGTCTCTTGCCACTAAGCAAGTTTGCACGCAAATTGAGAAAGTGATGAAAAACCTGACGGGCAGAGTTTTCTGGGGACAGTAGCAGATGCTGAGCTCTAAAGCCGGAAGTCAAAAGCCAAGTGATTTATCCACCATCCGGTGGTGATTGCCCTGAGACAAGACAGAGACAGCCCGATTGCTTGCCTGGTGTGGAATTGGTAGAAGAAATAAGGAAAACTTCTAGACTTGGGCATGTTTTACAAGGCTGCGGCAGTGTGTGAGATCTCACCAGCAGGCCCTCACAAAGCTTCAGCTGGCCTCCGAGGTTTGAAGCAATCTCATAAAGATGCAGCAAGGTCTCTGGGTGGAAACCCTCGCTGCCCAGCTGGTTTCTGAAGAGGGCCTTAGACTCTGTTACAGGCGCTGATGCAGAAGAAGGGCAAAACCAGCTCTTAGGTCCCAGCCTGAGTTTGTGGCGCTAGCAGAAAGAAAATTAATGTACGTATCTATTTCAGAGGCAGGGGGGTGAGTTCTGTGGCCTGCGTTGACAGAGGAGATTAGATGATCACAATGGTCCTTTCAGTCTATGAACCTTCTTGCAAGCTGGGCATGTTTGAGCTGGAGTAGCTAGAATCCAGTGATACACAAACTTTAGTCTCTTCCTCCTGAGTAAAACTGCTTTAAAACCTTTTGGCGTGCTGAATGGGACAGCCAGCTTGAGTGTCTTGCCACTGGCAACGGCTGACACAGTTCTTCACAGGAATGGAGTCATGCCTCTGTCTTTACTGCCCACATGTTTCCCACACATACATGAGCAACTCCTGCTATGGAGCGTGAAGTCTGATGACACATTTAAAGCCAAATTCCACCTTCAGCCAAATGCATGCACTTTAGCGGATGTTGCCTGGGTGTAACCGAGGGCCTTGAGTTGACTACGTTTCTGAGAAAGTACTCATTGGTCACTAATCTGTTAAAAATTACTGCATGGCTCTTGCACTCCTTGTCATCGGAGAGTAACAACATTACTCAGAAACCAAATTCTGCAATCCTCTTAGGGCATCCTCATCTTAAACTTTGTGGGGAAAGGCCCCAAGGCAATATGGAGGTAGGATTTTATGTTTGAAATTGTGTTTGAAATTTTTTGATCAAGACAACTTTTGTTGATGGAGGGGGAAAAATAGCTTTTTGGCCAAAATAAAAATTTTGATAGTAAATTTTCCTTTGGGGATAATTTTCTTTCCAATTTTTAATGGGAGGAAAACTAAATTTTCTTGTTTAAAGTGGAAAAAATGTGTTGTCTGATTTTTCAGTCTAAGACTGGTGTGGGCTTGAAAACCACTTTCTTTCATAAACAGTTCTTGAAAGCTGAATTTTTCAGTACCTGATTTTCATTTTAGTTGTGTGAACAAATATAGTGTGGGCACTTTTGAAAAATGATATTAAAATTTTCCTGGGGGGAAAAATTGGCATTTTTCAATCAGCTGTAACCAGTACCGGATTTAGGGGCAGGCGGCCTGTGGTGCCAGGCGTGGCGTGCTGTTTTTGTTGTTAGCGACCAAAGGGGAAAATAAAACTTTTTGGAAGGAAAATGTTTTCAGTTGTTCTGTTTTGTGGAGTCGTTTTTCACTCCCCTCCTAGAATATTCTGGACCTTTGTAGAATCTCATGGAACCTTCCAGATTTTTTGAGAACCACATTTTCTCAAAGCCCCTGGAATTTTGTCAGCCTTGCCCTCGTGGGTATATAAGAGGCAGGGCGTCGCCAGTCAGTCAGATATAAGAACGAACTGCAGTGAAATGAGAGCCCAGCTGTGATGACTGTGGATGTTGTTTTATTGTGAAAGTGTACTTGTGTTTAACAAACAGAAGGTGGGGGGCTGAAGATGCTCCACACCTCGGGCACCATTTCATAGAATCATAGAAGATGAGAGTTGGAAGGAAGCGCAGGAGGTCATCTAGTCCAATCCCGTGCTCAAAGCAGGACCAACCCAAACTCAATCATCCCAGCCAGGGCTTTGTCAAGCCAGGCCTTAAAAACCTCTAAAGATGGAGATTCCACCACCTTGCTAGGTAACCCATTCCAGTGATTCACCACCCTCCTAGGGAAAAAGTTTGCCTAATGTCCAACCTAGACCTCCCCCATTGCAACTAGAGACCGTTGCTCCTTGTTCTGTCATGGGCCAGCACTGAGAACAGCCTAGCTCTATCCTCCCTGGAACCCCCTTCAGGTAGTTGAAGGCAGCTATCAAATCCTTCCTCATTCTTCTCTTTTGCAGACTGAACAAGCCTAGTTCCCTCAGCCTTCCTTCATAAATCATGTGTGATCCATCCATGCCTAGGGCAGCCACCGGAAAATGCCAAGGTCAGGGCAGGCTGTAAAAGGAGAGCAGATTCTCCCAGCACCGGTGGGTGACACTGAAGTCAGACTTTCCAACCAGCCACAAACAGTGCTTCTGATTACCCCATACTGGTTATCAAGAAGCCAAAATAAAATATACACAGCCCTCTTTACTGCATTTCAGTCTTTTGCTCCCAATCAGTCACTAGGTCCAGTAAAGAGACCAGCTGTTTAATGCTCTATGCTGTTTACCAAAAAGGTTTCTCCTCACCTCAAAGGGCCAGCCCCAGTGCCAAATCAATATAAGTTTAGATCTTACCAAAATACCACGCTGCCAGCCAATCCTTTCGTAACTAAAACTAAAGGTTTATCATAAAAAAGAAAGAAACTATAATAGAAATGTTAAAAGATTAAACCAATCAGATACATTCAAATGATTTGACAGTCCATATACATCATGTTTCTAGTAGAACTGTCATGTTTGCAGGCCCATATAATCCCTCTGGTGTACATCCAGTACCTGGATGGGTCTCAATCCTTTGTTTCACAGCTTCAGTTCAGTTGTAGATAAGTTGATCCAGAGGTAGCCGACAGCCTGAAAGACAAAATGGATCTCGGGCAGCTGCCTTTCATGTCCTTTGGTCTGTGCCATGCTGCTTGTGGAATTTTGCAGGAACCAAAATGGAGTCTAGAGTCACATGAGGAAGTCCTGCTGACTCATCAGCTATATCCCTGGCTTCTCCCCCTGGGCCCCGTGGCCCATTAAGAAATTCACAGGTACATTAAGCAGGCTATTGTTACAGCCATCCTCTCTGGGCTATGGCCCAGACACAGCACAATTTGAAATACAGATATAGCAACCATATCCATTAACTTCCATTACACATATACCACGTGAACATAAACATTATCATCTTACTTAGCACATTACAGCCTTTCTATCAGTACCTGACATGAATTACTGTGATTTTTGCCATATTGATGTTAAATAATATAATAAATCCCCGTCCCCCAAATCCAGCCAGCGTGACATCATGTGCTTCACCTAGTCATTTTTGTTGCCCTCCAGGGGACTCTCTCCAATTTGTCCACATCCTTCCTGTAGACCATTTGGTCTAGGGCTGGCCTGTAACTAGTTCTACGCAGTCCAGCTGTGAGACCGTAGCAGTTCTGGGAATAGAACCTAGCATTTCAACTCACTGGTCCTTGCTCTATCCACTAGATACAGGTGCATAAATAAAACAACCCTGTTGTGCTTACGGTGTTGGTGAAGGTCAGATGCCTAGAGCATTTTGAGGTATCTAGTCACAGGTGCTCTAGCTGAATTTACTCATCCTTATTGAGAGGAAACTTGTTTGTGGGTTTTCTTTCACATTAAAAAACTCGCATCTTTCCCTGTTCAATCCTTTGACAGCTCTGCTTTAAAAATGTAGGTCAGCGCAGTTCTCTGGGATTAGAGTGCCTGAGAGGGAAAAGAATAGGCTAACGACAAGCCATGGAGAGGTTTGAGAACAACCTATACGGAGTTCATTGATATCAATTTGTCTGGTGTGATCCTAAGTCTCCTAACTCCCTCCCTTTCCCCTTCCCAGAAGGACTGATGAAGAAAATCAAAGAAATCTATCGCCATACTGATGTGATGCAGTCGTATACAGTCAAGTGCTTGCATTCCGCTTCACGCTCTAATCCCTGAGTTACACTGATGTCGTGGTTTTTAGAAAAGGAGTTAAATATACCTAGGCTGAACTCCATATTCCCCCAATGAAAAGTGGGTCAACTCTGTTCACCCTCGACTACACTACTGCTTAGTCAGCAGGTAATAAGGCCGGCTTCCTGTTTAACTAGATCTGCCCTAAACTCATGCTATTCAATCTCAGGAAGCAACGCTCAGGGCTTTGTTTAAAGTCATAAAAGCAGGGCACTTTAAATTTAGGTCTGGCACACTGGATCCAATCCCTCTCTGGCGGCGTAACACTGGCTCCCATGGGATTACACCAAGGATGGGTCTGGCCAGTGTTCGTAGCTCCCCTCATTTGTGCCTACTCATGACATGTGCAACTGAGGCTTCTTTCTGTATGCTGCATTTTTAAGGTAGTCCGATCGCTGTAGCCCGTTTAGTAGGCGCCTCCTGTGAACGTGTCTCATCCACAAGGACTTCATAGTACTCCTGCGTTTCCTCTAATCTCAGACAAACTGCTAAGGCTAAAAATACCTGGGGGGTTAACAAACCCAAGAACCAAATTCTTCCCCTCGATAAATATAGGCAACTCTCCTTGTACAGCATGATGGGGCCATGATTGCTATAGGCACTACCATGGTACTAATACTGTGCAAATATGAGGGCAGAATATCTGCTCAGTGTGTGAGATATCTGTCGATTGCTGCTGCTTTGCGGCTGGGTGTCCATTAATGGAGCAAATCGACATCCCCATCCGTGCTCCTTGCCCGTCAGTCTGATCTCCATTTCCTTTGTCCCTTGCTTACTTTTGCCAGTGCTCACAACTGAGCCCCAGGGTCCCTGAACAGCTAATGCCTGTCAGACCATCCTTCTGTGAGTGGGCTTGGTCACAGTCTAGGTCACAGGTACCCGAAGCTGAACTCGACCTCCTGCCTCTAAGAGTTGGAGGAACCCTGCATTAGCTGGTGCCCACCTAGTTTTCAGCGCCACCACTCCCCTCTTGTTTTTGAGTCTCTAGCCTTCGCCAAACCTGCCTGCAAATTCAGAAAGAGATGGAGGAGTAAAAACCTGACGGGCAGAGTTTCTGGGGATGGTAGCAGGTGCTGAGCTAACGCTCTAAAGCCCAGGTTGAAAGCCACAAGACTCACTGTCCAAGAAAATGCCGTTCTTGCCCTGAGACGGGACTGAGAGGCAGAACAATCACTTTCTGAGGGTGGAATTTATAGGTGAGATAAGGGAAATGGCTCAGACTTGGGTGCCATTACAAGGCATGGGACGTGTGACTTCACTGGCGGCCAGTCACAAAGTTTCAGCTGTGCTCCGAGTTCTGAAGCAACCTCATCGAGATGCAGTAAAATCTCTGGGTGAAAACTTTGGCCCCGTTGAAATCCATGGCAAAACTCCCATTGACTTGAGCGGGACCAGGATTTCACCTGTAGTCATAGCTTCCGTTGACCCCTTGCACTAGACAGTAATGCTAGCTGGCTTCTGTCCCTGGCTTGCACCCCCTTCACCCTTGGCTCCAATCCTAAAATCCCTGTGGCATGCAGGGAACTCCATAAAGCAACCTGCGTTCCTGGGCTGCGCTACCGGCAATGAAATAATGCCTTGTAATGTCAAGTGTGATGGATGGATTCGTTGGCAACCGAGTCAATCCTATTAAATGAGTGCAGGCCTCTAGGCATTTAATTGTGGGCTCTATAGACACAGTTAATGTCTAATGCATCATTCTCTAAAATCATTCTAAGGCTAGGTTCACTTCAGCTTCATGAAGCTCCTTACACATCAGTCAAAATGGACCTCCTTGCTGACGGCTTTCGGAAGCCTCCCTTTGTCGTGTCTCTCTCCTTCCCTGCCCTAGGAATTTTGATGGGGATGGTTTTCTGTTATATGAGGCCTGATAGGAATGGAGGCCTGTAACCACCCTGCTGTCTGCTGGAAAAGAGACATGTTTTAAACATAAGACCCATCTGTAAATCTAGCGCTGCTGATATAAGAGGGCACAGATCCACTGAGGTTGGTAGCTTATGTTCCCTGCTGATTCCCCCCCCCCCCCACTCCAGGCTCAAGGGCTGCTGTATGTCACTGGCTAGCCTTCCAGACTCTGCTGCATGGCACAGACCCAAAGGCAAGGGGACATGCACTGTCTGAGGAAGCGCATACCGTTGTGGGTTTCTTTCCTTTAACCAACCCCAGGTTTCTAAGGCTTCTCTTCAGCTGCCTGTAATTTGCAGGGATAAACAGGACAGTGGGGAGGGGAGGCTGGAAATAAATCTGGGTTTGAGGTGAGAGGGTGCCAAGGTGCATCCATCCTGCTGGATACCGACCTACCCATGGAGGACAGTTGACCTACTAGTGACCCTCTTGTTCCTTGTCCCAGCAGGTTCATTCCGTGGCTCTTTGCAATCGTCAGCCCGCAGGATGAAGAGGCCCCTGGTCTGCTGGCCGCTCGTCGCCTTCCTCGCCGTGAGTACAATAGAATCCTGTGTTCGTTCTGGCTGGCCGGCTGCACCTCATCGCACTCCAGCACAGGGCAGTGGTATAAAGCCGCAGCTATGCACACTCATCGCCAGGTCATGGCGAGAGCAGTGTGAGGAAGAAAGTCATCGCAAGAGGCGGAGAGGAAGCTGGTTTTAGGGGACAGGGCAGTAGGGGAACAAAAAAGGCCAGGAGAGAGAGGCTGGGGCAAGCCAACAGGGGGGACTAAAAACCCAGGCAACCGAGCAAGAGGGACCGTAAAACCAAGCTGAAGCATGCTTTAGCACCACGCTGAGTGTCTCAAACTCTGTCCTCTGTCAGCTGAGCTCTACCCAGGCACATGAGGCCACCCACATCAGTCTGACAGCATTTGGGCTTCTGACTGGACCACCCCAGGGCAGAGAGCTCTGTTCCGTACTCTGCTGATTCTAGCCTGCGTTCTCATCTTCTCCACCTTCTGGCTCCCTCTAGGCAACCTAGCCACGTGGTCTCTGTCCCTTTATCCTCAGCAGTCTGGTATTCGGGCTGTCCTTGGAGATCCCCCAAAATAAGACTCTGCCTTTGCTCCTTATGGTGAAGCCTGGCAAACCTGGGAAGGAGGTTTGTGGCCAGGCCCAATGTTGCTGAGGGAAAATTGCGAGCTAGGAGCAGTGGATGGTGGTAATTGTATGGCTCCCCTCGCAGCGCGAGCTGAAAGGCTGTGGCGTGGATCCAGTGGCATACCAAGAGGGGCAGACCCCCAGGTGCTGGACTGTGGTGGAGGGGAAGGTTCCAGGCCAGCCCTTTGAGACGCACAGCAGGGGCACAGGAGGCTCCCCTCAGAGCCTCCTGCGTCCCCTAGACATCATGAAGGGCTGGCCCGGTGCCCTCTTTGCCCCCAGGCTGTGGGGTGAGGCCACCCCATCCTAGCAGGTGCTGGGCTGTGGGGCTGGAATGGGAGAGGTGGGTACCACACAGCAGATCAGTGCAGAGGGAGGTAAGTGGGGACTCCTCCTGCTCTGTGCGTGGAGCTGGGGGTCGTGAGGCCTTTGGGGAGGTGGCAAATGTAGGCTTGGCCTCCAGGCACCGGAGACCCACGGTATGCCACTGCATGGGTCTTTATTTAAGGCTTGTTGCAGGACGGGATGGAAGATCTAGGAAGGAGAGAGCAGGGAGCGCCCCTGCAGCGTGGTTAGGGGGCGCATACGCGGAGTCTGATAACCAGCTCCTCGACCCCTGTGCCGGACGTGCTGCTCAGGCACGGAAGCCGGCAGGTTTCATCCTGGCCCTAGAGGGGGCTCTGAGCCAGGGGCCCCTGGGGAGGAGGCAGTTCTCAGGAGCATATGGTGGCTGCAGGGATGTGTGTTCCCAGGTCTTTCCTGGCTGTATAGAGGCAGCGCTGGGCATCTGACTTGCTGCAAGATCTATAAATCGATGTGGCAGCTCGGGCGTGAGCCCTTTCAGAACAGTGGCCGCAGGCTCCGGCTGGCCTGTGTCTTCACTCAGACGCTTCGATTCGCCTCATAGCCCTGCTGAGGGACGAGAGGGGCTGCCACCGCCCTTGGTTATGGCTGGCTTGCTGCCTGTCCGACCTGCTGCCCCAAGACGCGTCCTGTGGACAGAGTGGAAGTGCTGAGGGGAGCTGCTGTCTGCCCCGGGCCTCTTCCCTACCCCTGATGACCCTTGACTGGGCGTGGATGGCCCAGTGTCCATGCGAAGCGTTAGGTCAGAGCTTAGCTGCGCTGGCTGACAAGTAGCTGGTCCTGACTGTTGCGGTACAAGACCAGGTTCCCCAAATCTGCGCTGCTGGTGGGGATGGTTTTGTGGTTCCCGTGGCGGCGGCTTCTGCGTCCTCTGGCACTGGGAGCTCTTGCCTCTGGTAGAGGCAAGGGTGCATCGCTCGAAAACAAATGTGGTTCCTTGTCTCACTGCTGCAATGTGCTATTCCCGTCCTCCATTATGCTGCAGGAGGAGGCAGCGTCCAGAGGGTTAAAACCATGATTGGGGCTGGCGATTTGGTGTCGGCAGGGCTGGAGTCCCTTGCGCTTTCCTCGGCCCAGGTAGTAGCATTGCCTAAAATCAGCTGACCTCAGGCCAGGCTTGTATGCCCTGGCTGGTTTTGGAATCGGCCCAAGAACAAGGTTTCAGATGGGAAGAATCTGGGCTAGCCCCATTTTTCCCTCCCTTCCCCCCATTCGGTATATTTAACCTGGCCCTCCGCAGTGCTTTCCTGGTGAGGATCTCAAAGCACTTTGCAAACAAGGAATGATTCCTTGGCTTCTCTGGGGGCTGCTGGGTGGAGACTGGCTGTGGTTTTGACCTCTATATGGTCTTTTATATTTTTTTTAATTGGTTTTATGTCCTCTTTGGCTTCTTTAAGAGGGATAAAAAAGGCCTGACATTCTGTTAGTTTGGTCAAGTTCCCTTACTCCCCCGGATTGTTTAATGTTTTTTTAACCAGAAACACTTTATCTAGTTTTGTTGGGGGATCTTTTGGAGGTCTTTGGCGTGTCTGTGAGCTTTCAAACCTTAATTACGGGGTGGGTGCTATATCTTTCACAAAGGCTTCTTCTTTTCCCCAAAGTTTCTACTAGTCAGTAGGAATTTGAGTGGTGTGATCACAGTGTTTCCCATCATCGTGACTAAAACGCCCTTCCCCATTCAATTGTTCAGCTTTCAGTCTTGAAATGTTAGAATTCAATTATTTTTCCCCCTCCACTTATTCTAGGGTAGAGAAGAGATGACTTTTCTGTTTGCTTTTGTTTAAGCAAAGAAACACAAGCAAAGAAACTGAATGGGAATCCTTTCAAGCCACCTTCAAAGGTTACAAAGAAGCGAAAAAGGCCTCCAAGGCCATTTCTTTTGGGGGGGGGGGGGGACTGGGCATTGTTTTTTGCATTACTTTTAATTCTCCAGCGTCTTTTCAGAGGTGTTTTGGGTCCAAGCAAACTTTAGGTGAAGGGACACTTGAATGCCACCGTTGAAAGGCTGAATAGATCATTTTAAGGGTAGGTTAGGCAATACCTTGTGAGTGGTCAATTATATGTTTTTGCATTAATTATTTAATACATTTCAGATGATGTAAAATGCCCAACCTACCTTCTGGACACTTAAATATTACTGTATGAACTGAATTATAGAAAACTTTCTATTAATAAATAATATCTAGCTCGTATGTCATGCTTTCCATCCACTGATCTCAAAGCGCTTTACAAAGAAGGCCAGTATCATTATTACCCATTTTACTGATGGGGAAACTGAGATGCAGAGAGGCAAATTGCCTAAGGTCACCCAGTAGCAGAGCCAGGAATAAAACTCAAATCTCCCGAGTCCTAGTCCTGTGCTGTATCCATCGGGCCACACTGCCAATTTGTAAAAGCCATGCCACTTCTTTAACTGGTGATCTACTATTAGTCTGCATATGATGCAACTCAGTGTTTTTCCTGTAAAGTCTTATGATATTTTATTTCTGCACTCCCAGTTTCTATTTTAAACTCTTTCCTTTCTTCACCAGACTGGACTCTCTTTTACACCCACATCTCAACTTTGTTTAGCCTCTCCCCATTCATAAAGGCTTTGTCATTTCGGCTCTGCTGTGAACTGAGACTGGGCGAGAATAGCCACTCCCTAATATGAACGAAGAGATTTTTCTGCAGGCTTAGATTACGTTGCTCTGAGTGTCTGAGGGTCAGGGTGTTGAAATGGATTAATGATGATAGTGAGTAAATATGACAGAGGAAAAACCTATTTGCAGTGCTGTAGAGTTCAATTTCCTTAGGCCACATCTGCAATGATGATTCCAGATGTTTTTAGCGAAATCCATGTATAATAGCTGCATCTTGGGTTTTTACACTGTTTTTTCCAAGAGTGACTTAGGTCTTGTCTGCAGCAGTACAAATCCCGAGTGTAGACCTGGTTAATGCCGATGCAGGATTGATTCTGGGTTCGTCCAGTCTTGCCCAAATAATCTCCTGTGGGAGGACATACTACATGGAGAGCTTAAACTACAGAAGTTCTCAGAAAGGCTGGAATGAGTGCAAAGAGTAGTTGGGCAACCCTAACGATCACTTTCGCTACCACAAAACTATTGGAGAGTCATTACAGTGGGTGGGTTACTCTATAATATTTCCCTGGCAGTGAATCAGCTGGTGGCCACACTGGCACTGCTCTGCAACCGTCCCTGCTTTGAGATCAGAGTTTGAAACTCGTTCCTAGCTTGCGAGAGTTGTGGATACATCACAGGGGGAAAATTCAGCCTTCAAAGAGAATGGAGCGGGCCAAAAGCTTTTCGTCTCTTTTTCCCCTCCTCCCTAATGAAAAATGACTTTTGGTATAAAAACCAAAAATTCTAAGAGAGGTTTTCCTTCTTCTCAAATACTTTCATGCAATGCTTTGACACCCCCTTTCTTTTTCCTCCCGTGAATCAAACGTTTCCATTTTAAATCAGACGCTTATTTCGTGTCAGTTTGAGGGATTTCCACCTTTTTCTCCCCTGCCTCCCTTTTTTCAGCAGAAGAAAGAGGGTGTGGGGAGGGAGAGAAAAAGGGGTGAAGAAAAGCCAGAGAAATGAACTGAAATGAATCTTTGAATCGATTTTTGGTTGGTTAAAAACAAAAATCAAACTTGTTGTGCTAGAAAGTGTGACGCGTCCCTTGTTGTGGATGCCTGAAACTCCCCAGCCCATATCTTCATTTAGTGCCGTACGGGGTCTCTAACCTAATCCGGACACCGGCGTTCGTGGGTAACGTCTCCTTTCCGTAGGCTCTGCCATCCCGGATCAGGCCCCTCGCCTTGCAGCTCAGCCCTGCCCTAGCTGCAGCGCTGTGGCTGGGCCTGGCAGAACTGGCCTCTGCAGTAGGTGGGGAGGAAATGGCTGAAGGGCGCAGGTGACAAGTGATGCCCCTGGGAGAAACACAGGGCCGAGCCAACACCCGCTCGAACGGGCTAGGTGGGAGCCATGCCTCGAGGCTCCCACCTGCCCATTTATTTCTGTCCGGGGCCAGGAGGTGTGATCGCTGTGCTGATCAGCCCTGCTGCTGATCAGCCTGAAGCTCTCCCGTTGCTTTGTTTGCTCCTCCAGGTGTGTGCGGGCCTTGCCTGGCTGCGTTGTTACCTGGTAATGTGGCTGGGAGAGGGGGGAGCAGGCACGAGGTGGCACTGTTCCTGCCCTGCCCTAGGGCTGTAGGGCACATGGACCATGACTGTCTGCAACCTTTCTCATCCCCGCTTCCCTGGGTGCGGCTGTAGCTACCGCGTCCTGCCTGCAGTGAGCAGGACAGGAGGCTTCCTAGGCAAATAAAGGATTTGCTTGGGGGGGGGGGGCATGTGACCCTCCCCCCGACTTAGCTGGCTGCCTACGCGGAGGGCGATATGTGCTGTTTGTAGCCTACCTGAGCCAACACGCTTGGGGCTGATGAGCATCTTGCTCGGCCCGTGGGCTTGGATCCAAGTTAGAATCGGCGCCAACCATGCCATGAGGCCCTCCCCGTTCAGCTCAAGGGACTGGGGGTGGTGGGCCACCGGGGTTAGTAAAGTTCCTCCTGGGACCCTTTGGCCCCAGCCACAACCCAGCCGAATCAGACCCAGCTCTGGGGGCAGGCGGAACAAAGAGCCCGTCCCAGCTCGGTTTGATTCCTGTGAGATCTGCCTGGACGCCCCGTAGGCTGTGGAGAGAGACGAGGTGGGTGAGGGAGTGTCTGTTACTGGACCGGCTTCTGTCGTACAACCTGCAGCAGAGCTCTGCGTCGCTTGAGAGCTTGTCGCTCACCAAAGGGAGCTGGGCCAATAGAGACTGCCTCCCCCGGCATCTCTTTGGCTGTTACAGGGTCCTATCGCTGCCACGTGGCCTGAGCGCCCGCGAGAATACGGCCAGGGGGTGATTAGGTGCCAGGCAGCAGGACCGATGCTGGCTCTGGTCTTCCGGTGCTACAGATCCCCACGACTGTCACTGCATTGCAAAACAGGAGCACGCAGGGGCACCTCATCCACCCTGCAGGCGGGCAGAGTCTATGGTGCTGCCACACGACAGCCCCTGCTTTAAAATCCCTGCCTGGTGGGGGGGAGGTTATTTTTTAAAGGAGAACCTTCTCCCCATGGATTCACGCTTGGGAGAGGCTGAGGGCTGAGCTGGCGTGCTGGAGGTGCCCTGATACCAGGGTGACAGGGAATGTAGCGAGAGCAGGAGTCCTCTGCCCCCACACTGGTGTGTGTTTGTTCGATAACCCTTCTTCTGGTCAGAAGTCAAATTCCACTATACGAGCAGGAGCACTTGCCCCGGCCCTCACTCCTACCCCAGCAGAGCCCTCTCTCCCCCGACGTCCTACAGCAGGATAGAGCCACCGTTTGCCCAGCAAAACCCGGGGGAGAGGTGACATCCCCGCAGACGTTGCACTCTTTGGTGCTGGCAGCAGGACACTATCTAGAGCCTCCTGAGAGCAAAGCGATCCCTCCCGCAGGCGTTCGGTCCTGGCTCACTGAAGGACCACGTGAGGGAGGCTTGCCCTGGAACACTAAGGCCACATCCACGTGGCAGTTCGACAGCCGGGGCCCACTTGTGGCAGCTGCCTGGGGCTCGGCGGCTATTGAAACCGTGACATAGATGTTCCTGAGCTCTGGGATCCTCCCGCCTCGCAGGGTCCTAGAGTCCAGGCTCCAGCCCCAGCCCAAACGTCTCCCCCACAGTGCAACAGCCCCTTTCCCTGCGTCACCTGGCACGGGCCAGCTGTGCGGTCTTAATTGCAGTGTAGACATAACCCCCAGGGGCTCTGACTTCCTTTACTAGCCATCTCCACCGGCAGTGCCTGCTCCAAGACCACGCATCTTGCTGAGACCCTCACTTGCTGATGGCTGTGTGCTCCACGCTCCCCGGGGAAGAGGCACCCGTGCACGGCTGCTGCTCTTTGCCACGGCCGAGCACTGGCCTGTCTAGTGAGATGCAAGCCTGTGGGGCTCTAGCCACCACCCGGTCTGGGCAGGTCTGCCTGTCTGCGGCATGGGGACTGGCCCCTCTGCCCTCCAGGGCGCTGGGCTCACCCGCCCACCCCGATGGCGAAGCTGCCGCTCGTGGGCTCTGCAGAGGTCCCGGGCCCAGGGGACCTGTCCTGCCTGCGTCTATGCTGTCCAGCTACCTCCGGAAACGTTTGTGGCGAGTGAGACGCCCTGCGGATGAGTCTGATGGAGCGAGCTGGGGCCCATCTCTACCTGATGGGCATCAAAAATCAAACCACCCTGGAGATGTAAACCACTTCCAACAGGAGGCAGCAGGAGCCTCTTCGGATGGGCATGGGTGACACCCTGGCGTTGGTCATGTAGGGGGAAATCCCTGCCCGGCCCAGAGCTGGGAAAGGGACTAACAAGGCCGTGCCTGGGCTCTTCAGCTCCGGCTTCTGCTAGCTCCTCCAGCCCTGGTGAGCAACAGACGCTCCTGGCGACTGGTGCGTCTTCCCAGTACATGGTGGGGGCTCGGCTATTCCAGTGTGAGCGTGAGGCTCATCCCCACGGACTCTGAGCCCAGGGAGAGGGAGTGGGGACGTGCAGAAGCAGCCGGGCTCCAGGCCCCTGGATTCTCATCTTGTCTCTCTTTTTTTTTTTCAGCTGTTGAGCTGGCCCCAGCTATGGGTGCTGGCGTGTGGGGAGCAGGAATACTGGACTGCGGAGGGGGACTGCGCCCCGTGTGCGGCATGCCCCCCCGGAGAAGAGCCTGATCGGGTAAGCCACGCTGCCTGCTGCTGGCCGGGAGCCGCCTGACTGAGCAGACGTGTTGCCTTGGGGGTAGGGTGTGGGTGGGTTTGTCCTTCCCAACCCTTCATTCGCTCAGGAAGCAAACAGCTGGGCAGATTGCGCGGGGGGGATTAAGCCTTTCATGGATTCAGGTCCAGCCCCCAGGACCAATCAGGCGTCTTCAATGGGTGGCCTTCGTGCCGTGGGCTGGTGGGCGTCAGTCCCTGTTAGCGCGAGCTGGTCCCCTGGCTGGCTGAGCCGAGGGAGTGGGCGGGAACAGGCCATAGAGGCTGAATTCCCCGCCCTTGCTCTCTGCAGTCGGCGAGGGGACACGTGGGCGCCGTGCGCAGCGTGCCCACACGGTCATCGGAGCGGCTGGCGATGGCCAATGGTGCCAGCGCCTCTCCTGATTCCATCTCCATTTGGTTCCCTGTAGAAGTGCGGCTCTGGGCAAGGCCTAGGCATGACCTGTCGAACCTGCCCTCCGGGCACCTTTTCAGCCAGCGACGGCCTGGCCCCCTGCTCGTCTCAGACCCCCTGCGAGGCCAGGAAGAGGGTCTGCGCCAGCCCTGGGACAGCGGCAGCAGACAGCCGGTGTGGAGACTGCCTGCCAGGGTAACGTGGCTTGCCCTCACAGGGGTAGTGCACAGCAACGAGGGCTGGGGTGGGGGCCTGGCCCTGGCACAACTGGCTGGCATCTGCATTGTGAGGGTCCCAATTCTTGCCAGCCTCACGGGGGTTCATGTTTTATAAGGACTTCAAAGCGCCACGTGGGACAGGGCCCAAATCCCGCAGGTGTTGTGGATCTGAGCTCCCGGGCACGAAGCGTGGTTGGCTAGGGCCCTTCGGCAGGTATTCTAGATCAAAGACAGGCTGGCATAGCCGTCTCAAGTGGGAACGCTTCACGTGGCCCAGCAATCTCGGTGCACCAGGCAGAGCAAAAAATCCAAGCTGCTGAGCAGGAAGGAGGTTGTTTGTGAGTCACTGGAAGGCACTTGGCTGAACACCTACAAGCCAGCGTACTTCAGGCAAGAGGAAACGTACCAGTTCAGTCACTTCCCTCCTCTGGCCCACTGATTGGCTCCAGAGTGAGTGAATCTGGCCTGAGCAAACCCACTGAGTCAACAGCAGTGGGTGAAAGGGGTTTGTTGAAGGGGTGATGAGCGTGTACCCGCCTTTCCTTGTTGGGGGAAACTATCTTGCACTTTGCCTCGAAAGGCTCCCAAAGCACTGTACAAAGTAGATAGAGATGGCTTTGCTCCACCACTGAAATGCAGCCACTTCTGGGGTAGAACGTGGCAGATGCGTAGCAGTGCAGAGTAAAACAGGAAGTAAATAGCTCATTTCCATGGTAGACAAGTTTTCTCTGAGCTGGAATTTCTAGCAGCTGCCCCCACCCCAGATAACGCCCATGCGCTGTTTAACTGCCATCTGGGGTCTTGATCTGTTTTCAGTCCTTTGCTAAGGTCTCTTTGCCCTTGGCAGGTTTTACAGCCCCGAAGGAGAGCGGGACCCAACAGCTGAATGCCTGCCGTGCTCCTCTGCTCCCAAAGACATGCCGAGCTGCCCAGGTTAGTGTAAACAATGAGAAGGGAACAGACGCTGCAGCAGTTGGGCTCGGAGTTACAGAGAACCTGTGTCCGGGAACAGAAGGATAGGCTTTCTCTGATAGGACATAGGCGTTTGTCAGGGCCCAAAGGAAAGAGAAGCTCCTTTTGGGAGCTTGTGCAGCCTGTTGAGACTGTCTCCTTGCAGTTCAGGGAGACAGGATTCAAATCACTACAGGCGCGGCCAATCCGCTGCCCAGCCATATGTGAGATCACCCAGGGCCGGCCTGCCGCTTCACGTCCTGCAATCACTGGAGATCCTGGGGGTCAGAGAAGTGGGCAAACCCCTATCGAGCGGAGTTCCCTGCCAGTGCAATAGAACCAGGTCTTTTGTCCTGCTCTTGAAAAGGGAAGCGCTGAGGATTTTTAACTTCGGTCACTTTTCTTGTTTTCCAGAGCTGGGGTGGGTGAAATAGCTCCTTAGTCTGTGTCTGTGGGTTTTCTCCCCATGTGAGAGCTGTCCCTTGTGCTTGAGAGGAAGGGACACGTGGTCATCTTCCCCAGAGGAGGTCCCTATTCTCTGGGAGTTCATGGGCGTTCTCCTTTCCTTGCAGCACACCTGGTCTCTACTAGACAGGCAGAGAAAGGGATTAGAGTTCATACAGTACCAGTCTCCTGTCTGGATGCGTGTCTGGGGTTTTGGGCTGGACCCACGTTTCTGAACTCTGCTTCTCCACAGAGCTTCCACTAAGCGGTAGAAAAATCCCAACCTCTTAGCCCTGAGATTTGCACGGCAGCTGGAGATGCACGTTCCTTGAGCTATTTTTGTGCCACAGTGATTTAAGCCTGAATGACAATGTGTTTATAAAGCACTCTTTTGTGCCCAAGGTTCATTAAGGCACTTCGGTGGGTGTAATGCAGAATTTGCTGAAAGAGAAACTGCTTCAAATCCAGTTGTTCTTCTGCAGAGTTTTTGTGCCGATTGACGCGTGAAGGGGTGGGATTGGAGTCCTGCTCCAAGTATGGATCTCCCCCGCCGCGTGGCTGCCGACGCCTCTGTAGTTACACAGAAATAGCTTTCCACGTCAGCTGCTTAGGCTAGGGACTGTCTCTCTTGTTCAGATTTTGCACGGTGCCTAGCAAAACAAAGCCCTGGTCCCTAGGTGCTATTGTACCACAAATAATGTGTTCAAGTAAGAGGTCCTTGCAATGCAGCCACTTCTAGGGTGCAGCTCCTCAGCTACCGTCACAATGCACAGCACCACCGCTTGGGACAGGAAAGGGGAGAGCACCATGGCTGATGGAACCGACCAGGGGAATTTTTGTAGGTGGGATTTAATTAGTGGGGCTGTTAATTATAACGGTTGGAACTCTAAACTGCAGATACCGTATGTGCCTAGTCACGTGGCTTGCCTGTTGGTATGAGCTAAACCCGCGCCGTGTGCACAGTCAGGGCCAGCTATGCATGCACCATGTATCTGCCCTGTTGGTGCCACCCACATACACCAGGACCCCACTTTCCAGGTGCTCGGGAGTGAGCTAGCTAGCTGGACATGCCCACACCCTTCTGCAAGGGAAATGGCTGCAGGCCAAGCTCCTTTCGCGGTGGCAGTGACCTCCCCACCCGCGATGAGACTGCAGCGTTAAGGTCTAGTGGAGTGCGGGGTGCATTGCAGGGGTTCCTGTGGCGTTGGATGTAAGGAAATGGGCCCTGGATGTAAAGCGCCAGGTGTGATTCACGTGTGCAGTCACCGGGGCAGGTGCTGGCCTGTTCGCACAGGAAGGGCGTGGAGCCTCCTGGGAGAAGGCAGATCTGCAGAGAGAGGTTCGCTCTTCAGCTTGCGGTCTCAAGGCTGAGACTCCTTGCAGAACCACGCTAGGAGCCTGCTGGCGTCTTTTCCCCCTCCAGCAGCCGTGCACGGGGCTCGCCGGGTGGTGCTGCTGGAGGATACAGTTCCCTGGCTGAAACGCCTGGAGTTGCTGGTTTGGATCCCAGCTGAGGCCAGTCGGCCCTTCAGTGTCGCTGTGCTGAGGACTTAACCTAGATCCCGAACGGCCACAAAAGCTCCCAGGGCACAAGAATAGAGCGCTTTGCCCTTGTCCTAGCCCAAAATATCTAGAACCTAGTTGGAAACCTGGCTCTTCCCTACAAGCCATATCATTCCCCACCCCCCCGCGGTCTCAGTGTGAAGCGGGGTGAAGTCGAGGCCCTGTTGCTGTGTAAATGTGCCTAGCTCTGCCGCTGGCAATAGAGTGGTGCTGGTTTACACCTGCTGAGAATCTGACTTGTTTTCTGTCCATCCCCCCCACGTTCATGCATTTCATTTCTTTAGATTTTCCAAAGTCAAGTGAAATCTGTGGGCTGAGGCCAGGCGTGAGACATTTGGTGCCAAAAGGAAACTTGCCAGGGCTCAGAGAACAGTGGATTAGGCTCTCCTTGCAGGACGAAGACAGACCTGTCCTCGGTGGGAGAGTGAGGCCTGTATGTCCCGGGGAGGTGCTGTGCTGGATTGATGTGTGGTCGCAGGCTCCGCTACAAAAGTGGCCCTTACTGTCTTTGCCCCGCCCTCCCCATCTCTTTCACAGGGACCCTTAGTGCTAGTTTGATGACAGGCGTCTGGCCAGCACCGGGGATTGAACCAGAGACCCCTGGAGCTAGAAGCCTGAGTCAGTAGAACTTGAGCTGAAGAGCCAGGCCCTATAGCAGATGCTGTAAGAGACCCAGATCATCCATCGACCAGGCACGGGAGGGAGGAGGGGGTAACGCACTGACCAGTAGGCACCACTGCCTCGAGGGCTGTCATTGCACTAAAACCCTCTTGCACTGTAACCAGGAGTTTGCTCCGAACTAGCACCTTTGCCCCGTGATCTCCAAGCGCTTTCCAAAGCAGGGTCTCTCGCTCTGGTTTCTAGATGGGGTGGGGGAACTGAGGCCCTAAGAGCGCTGGACTGGAGCTCAGCTTCTCTGCGTCCCCGTCAGGGCCCTGCCTCGGCCAGAGGCTTCACCCTTCCAGTTTGGGGGCTGGATCCAGGTGTCTTTAGGAGCAGCTGTGGGTCCCATCGTGAATGCTGGGCAGGGGTGAGTCAGGGAACGGAGGATGCTAGCCTGGCTCTAGTCAGTGCCGCCTTTTCCCTTCTTTCTCTGGGTTCCTGGGACGGCAGATTATCCCCGTCAGGGGCTGCAGTGGAGGCTAGATGGGAAGCGCCCACCACAGCGGAGGCCTCGTCCTTCCCCGTTCGCTTGTATCCAGCAGGCTAGACTCTTCCCACCCACTGTGCTTTGGGAGGCTATGCAGGGTGGGTAACTGCTGGGGTCCCCGTGCTCTCTCTGGGTGGTGCTGCCCCTCGCAGGGATGTGGGATGCGCCCCTGCTCTGGGGTAGGAGGGGCAGCCCTTCGGAGAACAGGCACGACCCTCCCACAGCTGGCTGGGCCCATCTGCACTGTGCCCTGCCCGTGACTACAGCCAGGAAGTGGTGGGGGCAAAGGGGTGTTCAGTGCAGATGGGGGGGCCAAATTGGGGGCCCAGCACAGGGGTGAGGGGGGGCAGACTCCTGCATTGGACCATTTACTACCTGCAAGGCTGAACAGTTGTCTATGGGCTCCTGGAGAGAAGGAGAGAGACGGGGGGGAGGGGGGAGGAAGTGGTGGGGGGATGGGAAGCTGTGATTTGGGGTGGGGGGTGCTGCTGTTTCACCTGCAGCCTGTCCTGATCCGGCGATGACGCTGTCTCTTTGCTGGGGTGGTGGCGGAAGCTGAAAGCCGGCCGCGACTTCCTGCCAGGATTTTAACGGGAACAGTGCAACAACAAAGCTTGGGCCTGGCTCCCCAAATCCCTGCCACTTCAGAGCCCTGGTGCAGGGCGACCGCTCTCCAGCCCCGGGGTGTGGGGTCCAGTGTGCCCATTGATTCTTTCACCAGCACGTCACAAAATGGCAGCCTCGCTTACCCCTGAATGGCTTGGGGTTTTTTTGTTTGTTTTCAAAGAAAACGGAAACCAACTCCCCCAAACTGGACAATGTTTCCAGAAATATCAATATGATATTTCAATATGATATCATATGAAATATGAACCCCAAAAATGAATGTTTCCCCTGAGAAGCAGACAGTGGAGTCTACGCTAACTGGCTGGTTGAGGAGTGTTTCCTCCCTCTTCATAAAAATACCTAGTTCTTTGCAAAGGAGACAAATCACATTAGCCCCATTTTACAGATGGGGAAACAGAGGCGCCAGGACTGTTGATGCGCAGTCCAGTGCACAGTCCATTAGGCCCCGTTCAGTGACAGGCTCCTTTTTTAACCCTCTTTCCTGCAGGCCCGAAACAGGGGCCGCCCCGGCTGGCGAGGCACGTCAAGGCCCTGCACAGACGGGATGAGAGGGCGGTGTCCAACGGCACCCGGGACGGGAAGCGGGAGGAAAACGCCACTCAGTACGCCGTGCTGGCTATTGTGCCGGTCTTCTGTGTCATGGGTCTGCTGGGCATCCTCTTCTGCAACCTCCTGAAGAAGAAGGGCTACCACTGCACAGCCCACAAGGAGACCGATGAAGAGGTGGCAAAGGCGGAGAGAGGGGGTAAGCGCTGCCGTGCGGGCTCTGTGCTCTTTCCCCGTGACCCTGGCCTGAGAGCTCGTGCCTGGCACTGACCAGGGGAAGCAGGGATGCGCCAATTTTTGTTGCCCTGCACCTCCGGAGTCCAGACGTCCATCTCTATGGCGCCCCACCCTGGCTGATCTGAGAGTGGCACCCACCGCTGATCCCGCCCTTTGGGTGGTGCGATGGGAGCGGGGGTGGATTGAGATGTGGAAGAACTAGACCCGCCCTGCTGTGCCCCAGGCTGGCAGAGGGGAGGTTGGCCTCCGTGTCCCCTGCTGCAGGGGGGCCAAGCAGGCGACATGGAGGCGTGCTGGGAAGCTTGATAACCTGTGTGCATTGAGCTGCACGTGCGCATTGGCTCTAGCAGGCTGCCGGTGGCTGAGGCAGGACCCAGGAGCTCCTGCCTGTCCCGGGATGCAAGATGGGCTGTGCTAGGAGGGCAGCAGTGGGCTGTATCTCTTTTAAAGATCTCGTGTGATCAACGTCTTAGTCACCAGCTCCTTCCTCTGGCCAGGGGCTTTGGGCTTGTTTCTCTGCCTGCTTTTGGCTCTTGGCGTTTCAACCTGTGCAAGTGAACTCCATCTCCTGTAATTAGAGTGTTCCCCCTTGCCGTGGAGCTGGGCCTAGGGCAATGGTGAGCGCTGTGGACACGGGCTAGCCCCAGTATCCCCCACAGAGCCAAAAAGACCAGCCTTTCCCCACTGGTGGAGCCCAGAGTCCTGGCAGTGGCTGGGTGTCCGCGTCTGACCGTGAACACTCTGTGCTTCGTGGGCCGGGGTCCCAGCAGCTGTGAATCAGGAGAGCGCCAATCCAAGCGACGAACCAAACCCTGTTTTTACCCCAGCTCAGGGGTCTCGCCCCTGGTATCTCTCTCGCCAAAGGATCCGGCGTGTGGGGATACCCCAAATGGTGCCTCCATTCCCAGCACTGACAGCAGACCCTTCCCTCTGGCGGTGTACGGAGACACATCTCTAGTCCCTGTTAAGAAGACACACCCGGGAGGGGTTGGCTGATGTGGAGGAGCCAGGGAAGGGGTCAGGACGGGGGGAAAGGCTACACTTCACTGGGGCCCGTAGGCCCTGGGGGGCCTGGCCCAGGCTGCAACCCCCATTACCATAAGGTAAAAAACTTTTCATGGCTCATGAGATTGTATCTATGGGCTGAGGGATTGGGGTATGTGTGTGGGAGGGGGTCCATGTTACAAGTTTGCACTGAGCCCGGAAAAAATTATGCATGAGCCCTGGGAGGGGTCCCCCCAGCCTGTGAGTTTCTGAGCCCCCGTGTGGGTACCTGCTGCGATTCAGAGCAGCTGCCGCAGGGAACAAAGCCCCGTTCGGCAGGTTACCTCAAGGGCGGGAGCTGCTGCAGAAGAAGCTGCGAGAGACGCCTCTGCAGGAACAGCAGCTAGGACTGAACAGCGCCAGCTTTGTGAAATTGATGGGCCATGACGCTGGCGTGAGATTGGGGGGGGACAGAAGAACACCCCCTCCCTTGCCCCGGTGCTGCTGTACTGTGCTACGGCAACAGTGGGGCACCGTGGGCGTGGGGGCTGGGGTGCCGAGCCCAGCGGGCCTTGAATTTCTAGCAGCAGCCATTTGGTTCTGGGCGTGGGAGCGGCCTGCTAAAATGCAGGGATGGACAGACAGACACGCTGCCCTCCTTGGAGGGGGAGCTCAGATTTCCGTCCTTCGTGTGAGCAGCATGGGCCACGGCAGCCCCAAGCATTTGAGGGCCGTGAGTGGGGAACCTCCCAAAATGAGAGAGTGGTTTTAAACACCCTGAGATTTAAACGAAATCCTGGCGTTTGTTGGATAGGTTTTTTGGGTCTGTCATTTGATCTCTCCCTGTTCTCCCCCCTCAATGCGCAGCTGATGTTGATTACACAGGTTGCAAATGCAGCTTCCGGTGCACCCCGGCTGCCCGGACAATGCCCCAGTGCCCTGTGCATGAGACTCCAGCAGCAGCCCCTTCCACAGCCTGCGGGGGAGGGGGCTGCCCTGAGCTGCCTCCTCCATGAACCTCCTGCAGCGTGGCGGTGGCCCTACTGCTAAGCTGGCTATGGGGCAGCTCAGAGCACACCTGCGCCAGGTACTGGTGGAGCAGCTAAGTGTAGGTCGTGCAGCTGTCTCTAGTGGCCATAGGGGGAATTGCAGGCAGGCCAAATTGTCATTGTTCATGAGATCCTGCTGGCTTGGGTCTTGGCTGCTGGCCACGTGTGGGGTGGGGGTACAGATCGCTGCCTCCCCATGGCCAGCAGCACTAGCTACTGCCAGATGTGACACCAGGGGAGAAGGGCATGTATCCCAGTGCGGGGATCGTGCAGCCCTGGGGGATCAGCCGTCAGAAATCACATCTTCCCACTGGGGTAGGTTTTGGCCGGTGGGAAGCGAAATGAGTGAGAGGAAGATGATCTGATTGGGGAAGGCATTGGCCAGGAGATGGCTAGCAGTGCTGCTTTTTTTAACAAACGAAGCCTGTTTTATTACTGGAATGCGTTTAAAAAAAAAATTCAGTACAGCTGCTGCATTTTAAAAAAGCGAAACTACATTAAATCCTATGTTTCTGGTTCAATAAACAGATGGACCTGATGTCCTGGAATGACATAATAGTTTAGCATTGCACAGGACACCTTGTAAAGACCTGTACACTAAATAACTTTTTAAAATTCAGCGATTACAAAAATTCATCATTCACAGCGTTAGCTTCTTTATCCTTCCGTGACCAGCGGGAATACCATCCATTGTATGCTCCTTGCTGAAGAAGACTTTGGTCCACGTCTTTCTCCTCTGCCTTCTCCTTTTCTTCCAATTCCATGTTTTCTCTTCCGGTCCAAATGATTACAGTATTGCATCTCCTCAGTAGTGCCACTGCAGATCTGAACTTAAGGAACCAGTCAAATCTGAACTGGGGAGAGTTTTGAATGCACTGTCTTAATTCATCATAAACATTTTCTTTATCAAATCCTAGCTTGTGAAGCATACAGAGTAGAAGGCGATCCTCCTCCTCTGCCACTGTATAATTCTTCCCTTTGTAGTACCATATGATATTCTCAACCGGTGGAAAGGTGCTTTATATCTGCCAATCGTGGCAAGTGCTTTTTTATATATATAGTATAGTATATATATATATATACTAATCCACCTATGAATTCTAGCTGCTCCTCTTTCAGTCTGAGCCATGATCTTCTCTATGTCCTGGAGTTCGTTACATCTTTCCCAAACACATCTGTATACTCAGTTACTTCCTCTGGGATTTTTTCTTCCTTCACCAGCTATTTTTTCAATGTCATCGTGGCCTCTTTTTTCATTAGCTTTGATGAACTGGTTAAAATCTCTTTTATTCCCGTTGGAAACTCCCTGGGTTAGTAGTTTCTCTCTTTCTTCCAACTCTTCATCATTAAATGGATCAGCTTCATCAATTTTAGTCTGTTCTTCCTTTTGGGCTTGGGCTGTATTTGGCAAACCTGGACTGCGAGGCACCTTGTACCCAGTAGTTTTTCTGTAATACAGAATCTTTTTCTAATAGTTCAAACAACCCTGGAGGAAAGAACTGGAAATCTTGGAGGTTGTGGTACTTTTAGCTCACTGACGCGAAGAGCTTCCCTGAAGTAAGCCTCAATGGCATAGTTGGCTTTTCTTCCTCATTTAGGTGACTCAATCCACTCTGTGAATGCCATCTTTTGTTTCTCTCTACAACCTTCCCTTTCAAAGTTCTGTACACTGGACTCTGTATCCATTTGTCAAATTTCAGAGTCAACTTTCGCCCCTCTTCTGGAGAGTTTCTTATTCATTTCTGCAGTCGTGTCTGCACCTTTTTGCAAAATACCATCAATATCGACCCAAGCAGCTCTGTTCACTTTTCTCCTCCTGCCGTGCTGTTTGCCCAGGAAGCCCTGCAGGTAGGTGTCAAGTTCCTCTGCTCCATCCAGATTCTTGACCCATCCTCTAGCGTTCCAGCAGCACTCGCTGTATTCAGGCATGTGACTCGACCCTAGTGCAGTGTTGAATCCCAGAGAAGAATTTCCAGACCACTTGCCTTGCTGGCAGGGATAGGCTGGAGGTGGATGGTATTCAGTGTCTCTTCTCTCCTCACTCTGTTTTCATTTTTTCTGTTTTTTCCTCTTGATTTCATGGCCGTAGCTAATTCATTTCCTCTGAAGACAGTCCAGTTCCTTTCCCGCAGGCTGCCGCTGTGCAGAGATCGTCCATCCTTCCCTCCCTCCCTTGATTCTTCAGCCGGGAGACAACCTCTCTCTAGTGTAAACCCAGGCACAGGTGGCTATTGGTCCGGGTGACACCATAATAAAACCTCCTGCTCTCTGGCCACAAAAGCGCTTTTACTGGCACTAGATTGATGGTGGGGGCATTGCCGGAACGTCTCAATGAGGACAGGGCTAGGGTTAGGTAGGAATTGCGTGAGTGTGTGAAGATGTTGCCCTCTAACAACCAGCCCAGAGAGAGGATCTGGGCTCTGCTGGTAGCTTAAGCAGTTCTTAGATCAAGTGGTAGCAGCCTGAGTGTTTGGAGCTAAGGAGCCAG
Organism: Mesoclemmys tuberculata; assembly: GCA_007922155.1. NCBI lineage: Eukaryota > Metazoa > Chordata > Testudines > Chelidae > Mesoclemmys > Mesoclemmys tuberculata. Next base: position 12,992,926 of record ML675690.1, read on the forward strand.
CCTCTAATCTGGCTCCCCTCTGTGTGCAAATGTGTGTGTCTGCAACACATGGGTTTGTAACACTAGGGCTTCTCTGCTGCCTGTTGCTAAGCCCTCAATCGCTGCCAGGCTGGTTTTTTTGTGCAATGGCTGTGCAATGCCAGGGTTCACTAAGCAATTCCAAGGCTGGTCCCAAGATCTTCTTTATTCCCCAGCCCCCCTCCCCAGGGGCTTCTATAATCGCTATTTAGAGGACCGTTGCCCAGTGGCACTGCAAATAGACAAACCGCTGTTGGAAAAGAGCTGCCGGCTGCGAGCCAGGATGAAGCTGTCCAACCAGCCCCCTGGAGAATGGGACTGCGCTCTGCCTCACTGGAGCGAGCTTCCTCTGTGCTGCAACCATCGGATTTGCTCAGCTACAGAGTCTGGCCAGGGGCACGTGTCACAGGCTTGTAAGGGGCGTGTGGGTTTGAGATCCTGGCCCAGTCTCACGCTCCAGGCAGGGAAAGAGCATGTCTTGCTGCTCTGTAGTGATCCCCTCTGTCCAGCAGGGGAATGGTTGTGAAGCTGTGATGGGAACTCCTGTCCAGTCCGCTTTGCCTGAAGAAAGTTCTCCAGCCCTGGGCCTTGAGGGAGAAGGGGCGGATAATGCTGTGACCAGCGACTGTGGTCATGACCTCTGCTGTGAGGGTGCTGGTCAAAACTCACAACCCCACAACGTCCTGAGAGCCTCTGCTGGCTGAAATCATGTTTCTCTCCTCTGTAACGTGTGTGAATCAGGGCTGCCATCCAGCGTCCAAACTGCAAAGAGAGCATGGCACCCACTGCTGCCCTCAGCTACGGGAGGCCTCTTTCAGCTCACACAGCTGAGGACTGTGTTTTTGATGCTGAGGGCGCAGAGTTTGAATCCCCTCTCCCCAGATGGGCGTCTGCAGTATCTGGATTTGTTGCATTGTCTGGTACAGGCACAGCGGGCCTGGCTGCCCAAATAACACAGGCTGGGGAGGGACTGTAGTTTGCTTTCCTCTGAATCACTGGGGCATCAGTCCTGGAGGAAGCCTTTGTCAAGTGGTGTGTGCTACTCACCAGCGGGTTCCAGTCTCTTGTGGCAAGGAGTTCCACAGGTGGGGCCCCTTTGCCTGATGGCCGGAATCTGTCCCCAGTGCCTGATGGCTAGAATCTGGGGCTATTCCAGCTTCAGTGCCCTCTGCAAATCATAATTGTCTTGGAGGCTTAGGTGGTTTCTGAGGTGTTCGCCAAACTGTGCTAGGGATGACATGGTGCCCTCTCTGGGCAGGGCACTGGACTGGGCCTCAGAAGCCCTGGGTTCAGTTCTCAGCTCTGCCACTGGCCTGCTGGGTGACCTTGGGCAAGTCACTTCCCTCCCTGTGCCTCAGTTTCCCCATCTGTCAAATGGAGATAAAGATACTGTGACCCCCTTTGTATAGCACTTAGCTCTTTTGTATCGCACATTGAGATCTAGCTGTTATCAGCAAAACAGGGCCTAATACTAGGGGTAACTAAGCATCTAATACTTCTCTCTGGGGTGACATGGAAGGGGGCCAGCCTGGGTAGCAATAAAGCTGTCTATGACTCTCTCTGAAGTCCCTCTGTATTGATAGTTCAGCCAGAAACCAGCCTATTCCTAACCAATAAGATGCGGCTGAATAGACTGGCTTACGGTTGCCTTAGATGTGCTTGGAATTTCAGCCAGTAGGAATGCATCTCTTCAGCATTGATGCTTGGACCAGCTGTTACTTTTCCATCACCTGGCGTGCTAGTGCTGCCTGCCTGCCCATCACACGAGACAATAGAAACAAGTCCAGGGGTGATCAACAGCCTCGGGCGAAGTTGCTCTCCGAAAACAATATGCCTATTTTGCATCTGTTCCGTAGCCCTCGAGGATGGCTTAGAGCCCTGATTGTCTGGTTGGGCCTTCCCTCAAGCCAAGGTTCAGATCTTGAGATGTATGAATTAGTGTTTTATCTCACCCAGATAAAACTAAGTGCCCGAGGTTTGCTGTGTAGGGAATTCTTCAGTGACACCTTAAAACTGGAATCCTTTTTTTTTCTCTATGTGATCGAGACATACTGGGTTGTTTTTTTTTTTGATAACTGTATTCTTCCCCACCCCACTTTGACATGCTTCACGGGATGCAAGTTGGCTGGCACCCTCCCTCCCAGAAGTGGCTGCACTCCAGATAAAACTGCTTGATGCAGATAGGTATAGGGCTCATATCTGGGAAGAGAAAGGGAGCTTGGGATTGATTTAAAACAGAGCCTGCTGCCTCCACACATTCACAAATCCTGAGTCTGGTGCCAAAAGACCAGGAAAGTGGCTTAAACATATCTGGGGGTCTGTTTTGAGTTTCTGGATTTTGAGCCTTTAAGGGATCATGTTTTTGACTTCTGTTCTGCAGCAGTGAGGACGCTGTACTTGAAAACTGAGAGTCAACTGTAATCCCATGACTCCAGGAGCTGGGGCTTTCAGAAAAACCCCAGCACATAGGGTGAGACTTGTGCTTAAACTGGTGAGCGTTGGCCCCAGGTGTGTTTTCTGTACGGCTCCTGCATCTCCCTTTAGGATATGAACAAAATAACTGCTCAAACGCCTCCGTCTTCCCCTCCCCTCACGACACACGCGGACGGACCACAAGACCAAGCACCCGTTTCACCTGCCTTGTACTCATCTCCCTGCCTTCAGCTGGGTGAGATACACCCCCTGCCCCTGACCTGGGCTTCCACCCTCTCCAGATGGGTCAGAAAGAGGCAGATCTCTAAACCCTGATTTCCACTCGAACCCCCAGGCCCCAGAACCGTGGCACCCGTACCCCTCCCCTGTTGTTTCCCAAGCAGAATGAAAGGTAAATAACCCGAAGTGCCCAGCCCAAGCCGTCGTCGCCATGACTACGGGCTGGGGAATCGCGCTCCCTGGTGTCTGCGGTGCCGGTTGATGAGTAGAAAAGCAGGGCAGGGTGGGGGGGCTGGGGCTGACCTAGTTTCTGGATCAGCATTGGCCCCGGTTACGTTACCAGGGAGCATGGGAAAGGGACGTTCCTCTCACCGCAGATTAGAGGCACCTGTCTCAAAGCCCTTCTCAGGGTTGCTTTTGAACTAAAAAATTGTCCTCTCTAATCCTCCCGCAGGGCGCGGAGTGTTTGTCGTCTCAGCGTCCTGTTACACCCCCATGTGACAGCTGGGGAAACTGAGGCACCCGAGGCTAAAGACACTCAGCGTCTCAGTGGCCAGCTGCCCATCCACCCCATCGCACCGCCAGCCACAGACTCTGCCCACCTGCTTTGCAAGTGGCTTGGCCAGGGGTGTACTGGAGGGGACCAGGCCCTTGGGCACCGGCCTGCAGGCGGGGCTTCCAGGCCAGCCTTTCATGGATGCACAAGCGTGGGGGTCTCTTTAGGGGCTGGTGCCCCCCATCCCCTGTGCATTGTGAAGGGCCAGCTCAGCGTGCCCCTCCCTCCCAGCCCGGTGTGGTGTGGCCGCCCCATCTGAGCCAGTGCCAGGCTGTGGGGCTGAAGTGGCGTGTGGAGGGGGCAGGAGTCTGCCCCCCTCACTCCTGCCCCTCCCCATGTATTGTGAAGGGCCAAACAGGCCTCCCCCCAGGCCATGGGGTGAGGCCCCTGTCCAAGCTGGCAGTGGGGCTGCAGTGGGTAAATGTGGGGAGGAAGGGGAGGCAGAGCCAAGCCTGCATTTGTGCCCTCTCCCAGGCCTCACGCTCCCCCTCCGCCCCAGGGCAGCTGGCGTGGGCCGGCACTGGGACCCCTTCTGCCCTGTGAGGGGGCGGGGGGCACAAATGCAGGCTTGGCCCTAGGGTGTCGGAGACTCACAGTACGTCACTGGGCTTGGCTAGGCACTTCTCTGGCGTCAGATTCACGGAGTCCCTCGGAACAGGGCGCTGCCCTGAGGTTTGGTTACAGGGGAGCAGTGCGGCTGCTGGCCCGCTGCTTATACAGCCCTCCTCCCTGAGCGAGAGCAGCCGGCACGGGTCCCGGGTGGACGAGGAACCGAGTTCCTGTCCCCCCGTCTCATTGTCTTTGGTGGTGGGCTAACATGACCTCGGGTCTCCCCAGCGAAGGGGGGCATGGAAGGATCTGTCGGAAACGGTGCCTGGCAGAGGGTTTCCAACCTGGGGTCACCCAGGGGGGTTGTGACCATCCCACCCTTCCCATGAATGGGAGGAGGAGCCAGTTCGATCCTGGGCCCGCCCTGGGGGGAGGCTGTGTGATCTGGTGCACAGGGGACCCGGGTGGGTGACCCTTGCTGGGTACCCGTGAGTCAGTCGCTTCCCCTCAGTGTCCGTTTTCCCATCTGCCCTCCTTTGTAAAGTGGTCTGAGCTCCACTGCTGGGAAGAGCTGGGGTGGGGTCTGTCTGGGAACCACCGCTCCGTGGTAGAGGATTGATGGGGACTCATTAAAATGGAATTTCTGCAAGTTTGAGTCAAGGACTCCAAGGCCAGAGGCACCATTGTCATCAACGAGTCTCCGGGCAGCGAGCCTGGGAACTGGCCGCAGGTCGGTTCTTGCTGGAGCCAGCCCGTCCCCAATCTGCATGGACAGACAGCGCTGTTCCTCTGCCCCAGCCAAGGACACTTTTTGCCGCAGCTCGGAGCCCCCCTGGTCGTCCTCGCTGCTGGGAAACATAACTGGGGTGGTTTTTTGGTTTTGTTTTCCTTTTTGCTAATTGGCGGTTGCCACATCTCTGGTGCCAGATCGTACATTGGCCTAGGGCAATGCTTTGAGACCTGTCTGCTTCCCCTCCCCCTCTCACCCCCCCACGCAATCTGGGCCGCAGCTGCTTTATCCCGCAATCGCCTGCAACCAGGTCTCCCCGTCTGAAGGGCTGACGCGGCCGCTTTGAAGGCGCAGCACGACCCAGATGGCATGGGCCGCGCTTGTACTTCGACGCCATCTCCTGGCCAGCGGGTGTAGCGGTGATGGTGGAATCACGTCATTGGGAATGACCGAGGGGCCTGGGCACCAGGGCAGAATGAGCAGTGGGGACGGGCACCCAGAGAAATCTCTCTCTCGTGTAGATGGAGCCTGGGAGCGAAGCGCTTGGCAATGCTGGCAGGGCCCTGCCTAGCTCTGCGACCGGGGCGAAGCTGGCAGGCAGAACATACAACCCTAACCATCTGAGCCACGTTCATGTCGCCAAGCTGGGATTTTGGGTCGGGCCGTTCTCCACCAGTGACCCGTGAAACATCCCGAAAAGGCCACTGGCTGCAAGGCAGAGCAAGCTAGCTAACGATGGCATGGGACAGCCAGGCCGGCCGGCCTGCTAGCTGCAGACTGGGCTAAAGGGAGGCTGCGCTCATGGCTAAGGCTCTGGGTTGCAAACAATATGGGTTCAATTCCCAGCTCTGCCTGCTTGACCTTGGGCCCGTCCCTTATTCCCTCTGTGCCTCACTTCCCCCTCTGTAAAACAGCCACAATGCTGTGCTTAGACTGTAAGATCCTCAGGCTAGTAGTTGTGTGTGTACGTACAGCACCCAGCATAACCGAACCGGCTCGGGGGCCTCTAGGCACGGTTGTGATATAACTACTATTATAGTAATTCTGCCAGCTGATCCGGGACACCAGCTGACTTGTTTGCTAGCGACACATTTAAAAATACTCTCTGCTTTGCGGGGGAGGGCTCTAAATGTGGCATCAAGGAAAACGTAACTTTTTTCCTACAGCTGTGCCTAGGGGGGGATGCTTAGGGTATTGGCCTGAGAGCCGGGGTGCCTGGGTTCTGTCTGGCCAACTCACTGACTGAGTCTAAGTAAGTTCCTTCGTGTCCATTTTCCCCATCTGTAAAATGGCCACACCACTTGCCTGTCTCCGTGTCGCCATGAGGCTTACTCGGAAGACGTGTGTAATGTGCTGAGACGTTGCATTACCGAGCATGGGGAGCAGCAGCAGGTTTTAATACCAGGTGTCTCCCTCCAGGTAACAACTCCGCCTACAGGATAGAAGATGCCAACGAAGACACCATCGGGGTCCTTGTGCGACTGATCACCGAGAAGAAAGGTCAGTATCAAAGGAGGCAGGGGTCTCAGACCCCTGTGGCTGCCCACGGACTGAAATCTGGGGAGCTCTGGCTGTGTGGGAGAGACACAACGTGTGTCCTGCCCTGGTGAGCGCTGCATTGGTGCTGGCCCATGACTTCAGTCTCCAGGAAGCTGTCTCTGTACAGCTCCAGCACCTGCGTGCTGTCCCGTTCCCTCAGCCAGCCTGCCAAAGGGGGGCAGGTCTTGCTGCGATCTGACCTTAGCTAGGCCAGAGATGTGAGCCCATATAGCCCAGCCTGGGAACAAACAGGGCCAGGCCTGCAATGGTCTCAACTCTCCCTGAGCTGACCAGAGGCTGAGCAGCTGGCCTTGCGTCTCCCTTTGCACTGCCTTCGTTAGCAAATCATTGTTCAAGCCCCTTGGTCTCATTAAGGCTTGAGGGATCTCTCTCCTGACGTGTGTCAGCCTTTGCCTGACCCTCCCGTCTCATTTGCTGCCCACAGAGAATGCCGCTGGCCTGGAGGAGCTGCTGAAGGAGTACCATAGCAAACAGCTGGGGCAGGGCAGCCACAAGCCGGCTAGCAGGTAAGGCCCTGGGGCCTGCAGCCCCGTGACGATGCTGGCTTCGTGGAGACAGGCCTTTCTGAGTTGGGAGTCTGTTTTTTTGGGGGGGGATGGGGGGGGGGACGACATCAGAGGGGGGGTTCCTGGCTGGTGTCCCTGTAGGAAATACCATGACGGGGAGCCCTATTACAGCAAGGGAGCGCACACGCCCCTGCTATGGCTCCGTCTTGTGGCCCAGACCAGACTCCGTTCTCTGAGCCCTGGTCCCAGCGCAAGCCGTAGCGTGGTCTGATGCCATCGGTGCGGCAAAGCGGAGACATGCTGTGACCCTGCCGGGGAACCAGCGCCGCTGCCGTGTGACCCAAAGGACTCGGTGAGCAGGGATGACCCGCTGGCAGCTACACGGGGTGAACAGCTCTAGAAAACATCCGGGAGCTGAATCCTGTCCTGGGGGAGGGATCCAGGCCGATCGCTCCACTCACCGCCCCAGCTTCGTTCTGCTCAGGTGAAGCCCTACGGTACTGGGGCGACATGCGGGCGAGCGGCTGGGTGTTGGTGCTGGCCAGGAGACAGCTGGGATACAGAAAAATCAACGTCCCAGGCTGAGCTGGCGGGGATCTCGCGACCGTCCAGCTGACGATCAGGGCGGTTATGTGCATGATCTCCTGTGACAGGCCCTGGCCAGCCCTCCCTCGCAAGGAGAATTTCTCTAGGGCTCCTCTCGCTCCCCTGCTGACTGCGTCTCTTCCCCAGCAGGCTGCACTTCTTACCGCACATGCCCCACATCTGCCGGCACCAACACCATCTGCACACGGTGCAGGGCCTGGCCACTCACTCGGGCCCCAGCTGCACCCGCTGCTGCCAGAAGAAGTGGCCGCAGGTGCTGCTCTCTCCCGAAGCTGCAGCCACCGCCGCTGCCTCCACCAACACGGCCACTGCGAGCACCGCCCCCAAGTCAGCAAAGCCGGGCGGCAAGGCCGGCAGGCCGGGAGAGATCACCCTCCTCTCCGTGGGCAGGTGAGCGGGACCAGACCTTGCTCTGGGAGGAGCCGATCCCGGGGGGAGGGAGCCGGGACAGCTCCCGATCACGGGCAGAGCTTTCGGGAATGGAGCTGGCCTGACCCCAGGCGTGGGCCTGCAGCCCCCCCATCACGGCTCGGGCCCACTTCCAGGGGCGCTGCCAGGGTGCGAACAGCTCACAGGCTGGGGTTGAACGTGCAGCTGGCTAACCGAGAGGCGTGCACACTTTATGTTAAACCCAGGTGATCCAGCATTGTCCTACCATTAGAGGTGGGGACTAGGTCACTGTGAGACCTTGGACAGGCTGCTTAGCCACTGGGTGCCTCAGTTTCCCCTTCTGTGCAATTGAGGCATGTATCTGTCGTTGTAAGGCTGGGCAGGGAGATGCACGGCACAGACACAGCTGCATCTGCCCTGAGCGCTAAGTCTGGCCCTGCCCGCTGTTCCACCTCGGGGGGTGACGCTGGCCGGGGTGCTCATGCCCTCAGAGCGTTTAATCATCCCCTGGGCCCTGCAGTCATTTCCCTGACCCATACGCGGCTGTGTCTGCAGGTTCCGAGTGGCTCGCATCCCCGAGCAGAAACCCAGCCCTCCAGAAGTGAAAACCACCCCGGAGTGCAGTGGGGCAGAGCCAGCCGACTCCCCCCGCAGCTGCCTCCCCGCTGAGCAGAAGCCGCTGGTGGGCAGCGGAGCCCGGTCGAAATGGCTGAAAACTGCCGACAGCCAGCAAGAGGTGAGCACGGCGGGGCTGCCTCTCCACTTCCCACTGGAATTAGCCACCTGCCCGGGCTTGGAAAGCAAAGCCAAGAGAACCTAAAATCTGGACCTGGGTTTCAGTGGCAGGGAGGGATCCATGCCCTAGGTGCTTCCCCGTCCCCAGCAAGTATGAACTCCGCCCCCGCCTAGAGGGCTCGGGATGATAGAGCCACGCTCTCTCTGATCACCTCTGTGGCTCCGAGGCATGGGTAACCTCGCTTCCCCCTGTCTTGGGGAGATCTGCATCGTCAGCCGGTGGGCTGGGGATCGGCTGTAAGGACATGGGCAGGCTGATGCGTCACAGAGCTGGGTGGATGGGTGGGCGTCTCTCTACGCACAGGCTGCGCCGTCCTGTTTAAATCCCCAGCGTAAGCCAGCTGGGCCGTAGCCACAGGCCGGAGAGGACCCGAACCTCCTTCTCCCGGTCAGGAGGAGGGAGGCTGCTCCTCTGCCTGTCTAGCCAGCTGGAGGAGCGTGTTTGGGGGCTGTGGACCTCTGCCCTGTAATGACCCACCAAACTCGCTGCACATAGAGCAGCCCTCGGACAGCAGCAGGGGAGGTGAAGTGAACTGTGTCGTCTTCCCCCTGCCCCCGAGCTGGCTGGCCAGGGTTTGGACGGGGCTGCTGCCCTAAGCTACCAGGCCTCCAGGCAATCCACGGCTTTCTGCAGCCTTTGAGCCTATGTTTTATGTACAAACAGCAGCTCCTACAGAAGGTGCAAGGGCCCCCCTTCCCGCTCGCCCCCTACCAAAGTCAATAGGAGCTGTGGGCCCTCAACACCTCTGAGCGCCAGGCCACAAGCTCCTGGCTGTGGCTGCAGACATCCTTGCTCAACGTGATGCAGGGCAGCGAAGGCGACCTGTGCAGGAAGCATGCGAAGGCACGTTCCCCGTCTTCCCCCCGATTTTCTGCTTGGCTTGTACTGAGCATGCTCAGTAACGCTGCTGAAGCCGGCTGCCCTCATTCTGTCCCCCCACTATTGGCAGGCATGGGTCGTTTTAGCCAGGCTGCGGTGTCAGAAGCCCCAGGACCACGAAATGCCTGCATTCACACTAACAGGGTGTTAACTAAGGCTGACCTCTAACTATCCCGCCACAGAAACAGCCAGCGACAGCGGGTAGATCCTGGCAATCTGGGTGTATCTCAGTTCAGTTATCACCCCTTTTCCTACCCTGCAGCATGCCCCATGTTGGATTATTTGGAGAACATTGAATTCAGGATCTAAAAAGCAACAGAACCCCTGGTAGTTTGGTCCTAGTAGGACTTTTTCCTGGTTTTCCGGCCCGTTCAGACAGACCCAGCAGGGAGTGTTGGCAAACCGGCTGCTCTCCAGCACAGGCCATCTGCAGCAGCAGCAGATCTTGCACATCCCATCTGCCCGGGAGTCTCCTGGAACATTTTTAGGAGGGTGCTCCACAAATGATCAAAACAGATGCCAGCTAAGGGAGAGGGAGAGAGGGTGTCATGATCACACCCTGATGCCATCGGTGGTGGTGTTATGGAAGTGCACAATTTCGATTGACTATTTGCTCCCCTGACACCCAAGCCGCACAGGGCTGCTTAGCTAGGAATCTCTTGTGCCTGCGGCCGGGGGACCGGTTTTGTTTGCAGGGCGTTGTGCTGCCTGCCCTTGGTGGTGGCTGTACTACCGTGGTTGAGATGGTTGGGCTGTGGTCTCATGGAAATTTCTCCCAAGATGGTGGCATTGGTTAGGGCACAGTGGGCTGGGCGAGCGTGCTTGGACATGTGGGCTGTAGCCGCGCCCTGGGACCAGAGCCTGTCCCCAACTCAACAGAATTAGGGAGGTGGCGGCTGGGACCGGTCATCCGGCCAGGCGAGCAGGGCTGCGTCCCAGGGAGGGCAGTCAGAGTTCAGCAAGTGCCCCCCGGACTGGGACGCTCCTCTGGGCTCTGCAGAATGAGGCTGGGCTGCCGTCGAGATCCCTGCAGGGGGGGCCGGGCGATGAAAAGTGACGGGGGGGGGGGTTTGGAATGGGGTGAAACTTCAGGCCTGGCTGGGTAACTCCTTTACAGCTGCTCTCCAGTCCCCCCGCCTCCTTCCCTGGGAGAAACCACCCCCTTGCCCTGGGCGGCAGTGCCCACTTCTCCCTCGTTGCCGTGGGATGGCTGCTGTGGGGCAGGGGACCGTGGATGCCGGGCCATACATGCTGCTGACCTTCTCCTGGCCCCCAGTGCTCACACACCAGTGAGCCCCCTGCCTTGAAATGGCCGGGGAGCTGGGACTTGCTGAAACAACCTCCGGAGGGGCAGGCGGGCGGCCGCTGGCACAAGATGAGCAGCCACGTCAGGGGCGTTTGTTGGCCTTTGTCCCCGAATAGAGACTGAGCGAGTTAGAACGGGCCTGGTTTCTTCGCATAGTGCCTGGGCCTCCCGTTCCCCTGCCTGGCCGGGCAAGGAATTACATTTCGCTGCGCGAGGGGAAACCCTCCCAAAGGGGTGGGTGGTGCTGAGTGGGAAGAGAGACAGGCGTGATGAACACGCAGCATGGTCAGCCGAGTGTCATCAGTGCCAGCAGAGGAGGCCTCGCCTGCCCTTTCCAGCCCTACCCCATGTCTGAATGTGCCTTCCCTTTGTTTTCAGGACAGCCCCTCTAGCTCTCAAGACTTGGCAAGAGTGACCTTGGGGCTGAGGGCTAGGGGCCCCCCGAGGGACTGTTCGGCTTCCACTCTTGTCGTGGGGAAGGGGAGGTGGCAGGTTGCAAAGAGGGAGCAGCTCTACCGAGGGCTGGACACGGCTCGTCTGTGGCTGTCGTGGCCCTGCCGGCTCCGTGACCTGTCCGTGCAGCATACGGTGACCAGATGCCCTGATTTTATAGGGACGGTCCTGATATTTGGCGCTTTGTCTTATATAGGCACCTTTTCCCCCTCCTCTCCATCCCAAGCTTTTCATACTTGCTCTCCGGTCCCCCTAGCGCAGAAACGTGGCTAACCCCACACGAGACCTCCAAAGCCATAGCCTGGCTTAGACAGGCTTGGGCCTTCCACGCCCCTGGCCTGCAGGGGAAGGCTCAGACTTGTGATTTCCAAGGGCAGCAAAATGCCGCTCAGCCGGAATCTCACGTCCCCTCCGACGCTGGGGGCTGGAAGGGCCCAGCTGGACTCTCCACACCCTGAGCCTTGATGCTGGACGGGGTGAGTCCCTGGTGGTGGGGCTCCAAAAGGGTGGCAGTTCTGTGACACACCCACACGCATTCGTGGGCCTCCACTTCTTTGTGGGTTTGTCCAGCATGAGCGAGAGGCAGCAATGACTCCATGTTAACCGGTCGCTGCTTCCGTGGGTCGACTCAGGGAGTGCCCTCTAGTGGTTAGAGCAGGGGAAAGGGAAGCAGCTCTCCTGGGTTCTCTTCCGGGCTCTGGTGCTGCCTGACGTGGGCTGAGCCTTGATGGAAAAGTTCTGAAATCGAGGGTGGGATTTTCCGGCGAGTCAAAGTGACTGAGGGACACTGGTTCCCTCAGCTTCCAACGGGCCTATGGCCCAAGTTACTTAGGTGCTTTTGAGACTCCCCCCCCGTCATCTCCCCCTCCCCACTTCCACGTGCTGCAAGCAGGGCCCCATATCTCCCAGCAAAGGTGAATTGGCTCCACCTGGTGGGGTTTTTCGTTGTGCTCTATTTCAGGCCAGTAGCACAAATATCCCACTCTAAGGCCGGTTCTCACATCAGCCCCTGGCTGGAGAAAAAGCCCCAAACCCCCCTGTGCCGCCCGGAGCAGCACTTGTAGTGCCAGCAGGGGAGACTGTGAAATTGCTGTCTCACAGGCAGAGCTGGGCTCCCTTCCTCTTCCTCCCTTAGGCCGTTTGCCCGCTCTAACCTCCAGAGCAGCACGCCGGAGCCAGGATTGCATCGACCGACACAACAATCTAATTATCCCACTGCCTCGGAGCCCAAAGGGAGGAGTAAACAGGAGCGCTGCGTCTCCTCTCTCATATAGCCGGGCATACAGGGGCTGGTGTATTGGTCCTGTGGCCCTTGTCCAGCACCATCACGGTGGGGGGAGGCAACTTTGCTCCCCGTTTGGCGGCTATGTGACGCAAAAGGCCGGAGAGGGATGTTTAGTGTCTCCCGGTACATTCCCTGACAACCAATCCATGCTAGAGCCTGGTACGCAGCAGGACAAATGGAGCGGTGCCGACAGCACCAGAGCACAGCTGAGGAGCCTGGAGGGCCTGTGCCGTCCCTGGGAGGCTGTTCTCGATCTCACCCTGCTGGCCCCTGTGAACCTGGGCTCCTAGATGATCTAGCCCCTTGAAATGCCAGCCTTTCTCTTCACGTGGGTTGGGAGCTCAACTGTGGGCCTTGCATAGCTGTTTGGGACGGGGCTGGCTTGGAGAATGACAGCAAGGCCCTCCTCTTGGTCTGGGGCCTTCTGACAGCAAGGCCCTCCTCTGGGTCCGCGGGCTGCGAACGGCCAAAGCTGAAGCTTCTTACCCTGAAATCAGAGGTTCATATCCTCACTCAGTCAACGCTCCTCTTTGTCATTCCTTAGACTTGAGGTCTCTTTGTTCTGTTCGTACAGCGCCTAGCACAACAGCGTCCATGCTCGGGGCTCCTAGCTTCTACCCCGCTACAAATAATCCTCCTTCCTAACAACATCAGCAGACAACGACGTGCTGCGTGAGAAGGCCCTGCCTGGTCTATGCCCTGGTCTAAAACCCTTCAGCATTTTTGCCCTAAAACCTGAATCAGGGCAGGTCACTTCCTCAGATGTTCCCTTGATTACCTGCACCTCCAGTCACCCCGATGTGTCTGGGAACAGAATGGCTTCAGACTGAAAGCTCTTCCGGCCCAGGCCAGTCCCGTGTTACTACAGGCGCACCCAAATGGTGCCGGGTTATCGATAATCCCGTTGCAGGAGAGGAGGATGGGGGTTCTAAGGAAGTATAAAGCTTTTAATCACGCTAGAACTGCAGTGGTGGTAGATCGGGCAAACAGCGCTGCACTTAGGGGGACTGGCTGCCCATGGCAGGGGGGCCACTGTGTAACTCCAGCTGCAGAATGTCCATCTGTGGATCATTCCTGCCACCTGCTTTGGTGCATCTTCTAGTGGTTGAGCCCTGACATACGGGGACACCTGCAGTCAGACGCTCAAAGCTCGCACTGAGAAGGGAGGGGATCATCTGGGCTTCTGAAGTGATACTGTTGGGTTTGCTCTGGAGGGGTCCCCGAGACCTATTAAAACCTAGATCCCGTCCCCACGGTGCAGACTCCAGTGTTCCCTTGTTTCTCTTGCTAAGCGTGGGGTGTCCGCAGACTAAATTTCTGTTCCCATTGAAGAGGAAAGACTTGGGTGCCAGGAACCAGATGTCAGGGGCTCTTCGGCCTGAAGCTGGGGCTAAGTTGCATCTGTGCATACTGGTACATCTGGGGATGGGGTTCTACAGGGACGTAGCTCTGTCATCAGCTGGACACTTGTCGCAATTGTCTGCCAGGGCAGCGTGGCTAGGAATCTCTTTCTAGCCTGTAATCTGCCCTCACCTTCCACACAGGTGTGAGGCGGGGAGTGCTGTAGCAGACCCAGCAGCTGGGTTTCCCCAAACAGCTTGTTATAAGCCCACCCTGAAATCGTCTGTTACCTGGCGTGGTTCCCCAAAGCTCTTTCTGATCCTCCCGCCGCCTCTGTGAGCTGGGGAAGTCAGCTCAGCCCCACTTCAGAGATGGGGGACCTGAGCACGGAGACACTGCAGGCTTGGCTAGGGGACGCTCAGGAGAGTTCATCCAAATTAAGTGTCCGAGCGGATTAATTAACCAGCACTGAACCCCTGTGTCCATGCTGCTGTTCAGAATCAGTCGCCTCAGTATGGTTTAGTTGAACCGAATTGATGCTCCTTTAATGCTGAGCGAGAGGAGTTCAATGCGCTGTTGTTTTCTTGACTAATCCACTTTAAATTAATTTGGATTAACAGACCTGGGTGTCCCTGTATAGACAAGCCCTAAGCGACTTGATCCAGGTCCTGCTGTGTGTCAGTGGCAGGGCCGGGGGTGGGACCCAGGAGTTCCTTTCGCTCCAGGCCCCAGCTCTGTCACCGTCTTGCCAAGCTCACCCTTCATCCGCTGAGCTGACTGCCATCCCAGGGGCCACGTGTTGGTCACACGCCTTCTCGTCTCCCGTTGCAGGTGATCATCTGACTCCCTCACGCCCCAGGAGACCTGAGAAGTGGCTCACTTGGCGGCTTCTGGTTGAACAGTCCACGCAAGAAACGCACACGCTGGGCGAAGCTGAAGGCGAAGAGCGACACCCATTTTCCCCGAGGGACAGCGCCACCACCCTGGAGAATTGCAAGGTGCAGCCCCCGGTACCAGGAACCTGGCTGGCAGGGAGGATCCAAAGGACAAACCCGGAATCTCAAAGCACTTTTCTTTTATGGATGGACTTGCGGAGAGGGGAAGAGGGCACAAATTCTTAGCTGCCCAACTGGAAAACCATGCAACACTTTTTAGGTCATTAGGGGCTATTGCTCCAGCAGAGGGCTGTGTTCTTAAAACAGAGGCGGGGGGACAGAGAGAGGCTGCTTGTTGTTGGCCAGGAGCTTGTTCCTAAATCCCATGGGATCCAGAATGGGGGGGCGGAAGGGCGTAGTATGGCAATGCACCAGGCAGGGGCTGGATGCCAGCAGTGGAGATGGCGAGTTTGGCTTTCTCTTTTCCCCCTTTGTGAACAAAAGGAAAGCCAGGCTGACTTGCAGCGAAACACTCTGGCTGTGTCGCTGTTACCAAAGCTCTCGCTGCTTTCATGCCCCGGGGTTACTGCGTTCGCCCAGTCCCAGCACAGCTCCCAATACTGCCAATGTGCAGTTCTATCATGTCTTGCCCTAGCTGGTGTTTTTCTTCAAGCCCCAGCTCCTGGGTCCATGTGATTAGAGGACACACTTGCTTTCATTCACCCCTCCCTAAATTTCTAACTCTCATGGTTGCAGAGAAAAGCTTGAAAATGTGACACCCCCGCCCCCCATGCATCCTAAAAGCTCAGGAACCAGAAGCGAAATGAAATGAACCCCCATTTTAATATTTTTTTTTCTTTTTTAAATCGTAATTTTTAAGCCACTCTCATAATGCGGGTAGTTGGCCATATGGCTCCCATCACCCGTAGGAGGCTAGTGGAATTGGAGTGGCTAACAAGATGCACAAAAGCTGCAGAAAAAGTTGGAGGGATCCAAACGAGACACATTTCCACAGTCGCTCCTGTCCACAGGGGAAGCAGGGACCCTGCTCCCTTGAGCTGAGCGGCGGCTAACCCTGCATCAGACAGGCAGCTGGGTCCTCATTTTTGTTTGTGTGGGTTCAGCTGGCCAAGCAGGAAGCTGCTCGTACCGGGTCAGCGGCTGGGGCATTCTCTGCTTGGGGTTATAAGGATACAGGGTGGCCGGGGCTGGGTTCTGCCCACTGCCCGAGCTTACGCCATGGGGGAAAGGGCTGGCCTAAGTCTGCCTGTGCTGCTCCCCTATAGAACAAGGGGAGAGAGCATTTTCCCAGCCAGCCCTTGACTGGAGTCCAGCCTTCCCCATGGTGCTAGGATTTCACCCCTCGGTCGGCTGACCTGGGTTCCACAGGCCGTCAAGTGACGGATCTGACTGGCCTCAGGGCTCCCTGTCTGACGGGCCTCTTGGCCACTGAAAAACAAGGCCCAGCCGCGTTTGCTCTGTTCTCATGTGGCAGGGGGACCCCCTCTGGCTTTTCAGTGAGCGCTCAGGTACCCCAGGCTCACAGGCCGCCTGCTCTCGGGTGGCGGGAGGCTTAGGCATGCATGTTTCAGTGCTATCGTTATGTGCTAGATATGGGACAAGGTCTGGACGCAGCATCTCTGTCATAGCCCAGCACACAGGCCCTGGGCTGGCCTCCCCTCGCCCCAGCCCCACCTTGGGTGTTCTCCCATAGTTTAGAGTAGGGCTGGTTCTATGATGTATCATCAGCCACTCCATTATTCTGTTTTGTACATCACATGCTCTGTTATTTATGAGGGTGGGGCGGGGATCTGCTTTCCAGCCGCGTTTGTAGAAGTCCTGCTGCTGCTGGCAGGCTCCCCGGCTTTGCCCAGGCCTTTTATTTATTGAAGATGACCATTTTTTAAAGCCATTGTTTGTTTTTAAGCCTCCTGGTTTATTTGTGCAAGTCATTAAATAAAGAAACCCAATGTCAAGGGAAGGTGGGGGTGTTCTGGGTTTCGGTTTTTTTGGTCAATGTTCTCCTGGGGGAGGAGGACCGTGTTTCACAGGCACTGCCCCACCAGGGGCCAGCACCACTTGCCTGAGTTGAGAGGAAGGATGGGCTAGTGTTTAGAACCTTAGCCTAGGACTTGGAAGGCCTGTGTTCCAGTCTCTGCTCTGCCCCGACCTTCCCGTGTGACCTTGGGCAAGTCACTCAGAAAGGGCCGGACGGAGGCTGCTTCAGTCCAAGCTGCAGGTACCATTGACCTTTTTCCAGACTGTCACGCAGGTGCTGCCGAACAGTGGCGGTGCCCACGTCTGCAGGGCTGGGTCCATGCAAAGCTCCTTCAGGCTCGCGGTGGCCAGGCCCTGGCTTTGGAGCCTCAGCTCAAACCAGTCAGGGTTCCCACAGCCGTCTCCCCGGGCGGGCTCAGAGACCTACAACAGGGAGCCGGGTGGGGGTTTGCATCTGTGTCCCGGGGCAGTTAGCGCAATCCCCTGAGTTGTGGGAAACCTGGGCTCCAGTCCCTAAACTGCCAGACTAGGAGGGTGGCCTTGAGTCCATAGCCCAAATGCCTGCCCTTCCCCCCAGGTGTGTGGGAAGGCTGGGGGGTTGCTCTCAGTTGCAGCTGTCCCACTCCCTATAAATAATCATGGGGAGATGGAGGCAACTGGCTCTCCAGCCCCCTGCCCAAGGTACGCAGCTGGGTGCAGACCCAGCTTCACGGCCCAGCTCCGAATCAGCCCGGCAGGGATTTGAACTCAAGTTTCCCCAACCTAGCTGTCGGCCGTGACCACTGGCTATTGGCTGCAAGCAGGGGGGACGGACAGCGGAGGTGTCTTGTGCTTTTCACAAGCAGAAGCCAACCTGGCTTGGGCACCTTCCTCCAGGCCGGGTTCACAGCTGAGAACCCGAACTAACCCTGAGGCACTGGGCCTATGCCCTACCTCTGTTCTTGGCATTTCACTCCTCCCAGCACAACTCGCTCACTTCTGTGACTGCGTCAGCACCTCGCTCTCCCCAGGCTTTGTCCAGCAAGGCCCCTAAGTACCTGTGAGGGTCGAGTCCTCTGCCTCCGTTGCCCAGCTGTACAATGGGGCTAATAGCATGGCTGGGAGGGTGTTAAATACATTAGCTTATGAGGGGCTTGGGCTCTAGGGTGAGAATTCACAGCTCACCTTGGGCCAGACCATGGGCTGGTCTAGTCCTCCATGGCTGGCGCTGGAGCAAATCCCTAGCAGTAGCCAAGGGGCTAGCGCGGGATGGCCGAGCGGCCAGGCTGTGCCGTCATGGCCCAGCATCCTTGCTTCCGCCTTCAGCTACGGGGATCTTCAGGCCTGGCAGCTGGGGGAAGTGACAGCCTCTCTTCTGGGCTCCCTCAGGGTCACGGCAGCCGCTGCGTTCCCCCAGGGTAAGCACAGTACAGCAGGATAGGCCCAAGTAACTAGACCAGGCAACCCTGATGGGTGTTTGCCTAACCTGGGCTCAAAAACAGCCTATGATGGGCTTCCACAACCGCCCCGGGAGCGGATTCAGCCACGGTAAGTGATGCGCTCAAGGAGCGTTGGCAAGGCTATTGCAGGACTAGAACAACCTGCCGAAAACGCTGCCACGCCTCTCTCTTCTAAAACACGGGGCTGCCTCTAAACCGCCAGCTCAACCCAATCGCTCTTGGCACCGGCCATAGCGTGCATGGGATCAGCCATAGCCAGACACCAGTCTATCGCCAGACAGGACAAACCCCCAGGGGCATACTGCAAAAAGCAAGCGTGCACCGCCCAGGGCCCCAGACTGTGAACAAACTGATCTCTGCGTACACGTGAGCTAGCGTTCAGTCGTGGCTCATTGATTTAGCACAGCGGCCTGGCTTGGCCATCGCTGGGGCTGTGCGATGCAGTTCACCCGTCTGGGCACTGGGGGAAACCCCTGCCTTTCTCCCAGAGCGGGCCCCTTGCCTCAAAGACAGGCGTGAGCCTAGCACAGAGCAACGTCAATACTGCAGCAGGGACTCCAGCAGTCTCCCAGCCCAGTGAGCCTGGTAGAGAGACGCATGCTTCCTACCTCTTTTTCCTGCTGTGCCTGGCAGGGGAGCATGCAGCCTTATTTTCTCTCCCCACGTTAGCAGGAGGGGAGCTGCAGCAAGCTCTCACCCCAGAGCTGCTCAACATCTCATGGGGGGGGAAGGAAGGGTAATTCTACACTGCAGACTGACGTCGATTTACTGTAACTCACATTTTAGACGTCGCAGAAGCGTGATCACACCATGCCCCGTGCGCCCGCTCTCGCCACGCTTGGGTCAAGGTTCAAAGCAGTGCACCATGGGTAGCTATCCCACAGTGCAACTAGCCGCAGAGGCTTTCGGGAAGCGTCGGCCTTGCATAATGCAGTGTGCGCCCTCCCCCTCCCTTCTTGGCCCAAACAAACTGCAAATTCTTTTTCGCACCAGGTTTTTGTCTATGCTGCACACACGACATTGCGGGAGAGACACGGCACCCGCTCAGCTCTGCACTGGCATTGTGAGCATCACAAATACCGCACGGCTTCACCTGCAGTATTGTCAGAAAGAGGAGCTGCAGCATAAAATAATGTTACTGAGGCCGCCATGCTACAAGTCATCGAGCAGCACAATTCCCGTGTGCTGCCGGCTGGCACACATCAGCTTCAGTCCTTGGCGTGACAGTTCTGGTCCCGGGAAAGCAACAGACTGGTTGGATTGCGCTGTTATGAAGCTGTGGACTGCTGAACAGTGGCTGCAGAACTTGCGTATGCGAAAGGCCACTCTCTTTGGACTTTGCGTGGAGCTGTCCCCAGCCCTGACGCACATGACTACGCGGTTGAGAGCAGCTCTGACAATGGGGAAGAGCATGGGCATCACCCTGTGGAAGCTGGCAACCTCGGCTTGCTACCAGTCCGTCGGGAAGCAATTCAGCGTTGGTAACTCCACCGCGGGAGCTGCAGTGATGCACGTGTGCAGGGCCAGCAATAGGCCTCTGCTAAAAGAGGGACTTTGGGAAATGTGCAGGACATAGTAGATGGGTTTGCTGCAATGGGGGAGACGTCTGTTTAATAGGCTTGGCATCAGTGAAAAGGACATACCGTCAGTTACATCCACGAGCTGTGTGCTCCATAATTTGTGTGAAACGAAGGGGGAAAAGTTCCCCCAGGGTTAGGCTGCAGAGGCTGAAAAGCTGGCTGCGAATTTTGAGCAGCCAGATTCCAGCGCTATGCTCAGAGCCAGCCATGGAGCGCCTCGATTTCGGGAAGCATTGAAAAAAATGGTTTTTGCAATGAGCTGCAGTAATGTATGTCTGTGCTTTGCCTTCATTTCCCATTTCTCCCCCCCGCCACACCAGTGGCCCCCTCCCCTTCTCTCCTCACCCAAGTTATGAACAAAAAAAGACAGATATTTTTTAATGCTACAAAGTTTTATTTGTGACCTGTTTTTAAAGGGGGGAAAGGAGGATAGTAACATTGTAAAGTGTCACTGTGCAAGCAATTGTGGTTGCGTACAGGTCTTAAAGGGGCCGTCACAACCTTTTTCTCGCGTTCACCAGTGTGGAGTGCAGCACGTACTGCACCCTGCGCAGTCTCCTAGAGCGCTTGGGGGTGGGGGCTGATAACAAAGTGGTAGGCGGCAGAGCATTGTGGAGGGGGATGCAGTGGGAGTCTGTCCTGCTGCTGCTGCTGTTCCTGGAGCTCTAGCAGATGCCTCAGCGTGTCGGACTGATCCCTCATAATACGCAACATCTCCTGTTGCGTATCACGCTCCTGCTCCTGTACAGATCTTCTGCATTCCATGTCCAGAGACTTTGGAACAGGAGTTGGAGAAGGTTAAAGTACAGAATGTGAATATGAGGCGAGATGTGCAAACAGCTTTAACCACAAATTTAACCAGTGCCCAGCAAATGACAGTCTTAAATCAGACCCGTCAGTAGCTGGAACAACGGGTTCACATACAGTAACAGGAAGAAAAGCAACCGAGGAAAGATACTTTGCAGTACTGTGGAGTTATTTCAGTTTTAAGCAACCTGGAAGGGCTGGCAAGGCAGATCACAAGCAATGTGCTAGTGTGATCAGAAAACTGAAATGCGCTTTAGTGGCTCGCAAAACTATCTGTACTGTGGCATGGGAGAAAATCCCTAGGATGATCAGGACTGGGAACATGCTTTGGAGGAACGGCAGAGAGAGAACGCTCAAGAGATGTGAGAACAGGAGCATCATGTGCAGCTTGCTATTCCTAGTGCCCCTCTGCCTCCATATGATGGGGATAGTGAAAAGAAGGATGTCAGAAAGGTGTGTGTGATGTTGCGGACTGGGAAAACTTATGGATGTGAGGAAGGGGAACCCACGTACCAGCACATTGACATACCGGATGTGAATCATCCAGTGATTAAAAGGGAACGGCACAATGGTAAACTAGACGATGAGAATGCTGTGATATTGGATGACGATGGGAAACCAGCATATGAGCTGATGGAGGAGAAATCTGTTCCAGGAACTCATCTACCAACAATAGCTGTGCAGACACCCCAAGCCCCTTGGCATGTAGAGGAGGAAATAACCTGTCCTCTGGCTGAAACCGAAAAGCAGGCACTTGCCAGTTGGGCCCTTTAACAAAGAAAAACTGTATTGCTTGGCTTTTGGGATGTACCATCCGGAGACAATTGGCTTTGGAAGACCTGAAGGATTATATACTAACATGCACTGGGCCTGCGGAAGGTACCAACAGTACAGTATTGGCAGAAATTGAAGGTGAGCGAAATCAGGACGAGGCGTTGAAAAAGAGAGCTCGATTTTTCTTGTCCCTGCTGAGCTAAGAGAGGCCATGCTGTTAATGTGTCAGGAAGAGGGGAAACTGTTATGGCTTATTGCACTGGCTTGACTTTGGCAGATACTCTTCCTGGCCGGATGGATGAGGAGGAGCATATAACAGATTTAATGTATAATGGCTTAAGATCCCCAGTTAAAATCTTTATGGGGCCATGGGAAATCAGGACAGATTTACTGAGAGCTGCCCAGAAAGCAGAGCAAGTACTGGGTAATGCAAGCAATTCTACTCGGAGGGTGGTTAGTGAAGTGTCTTACGCTAACACAGCAGGGTGTCATGAACTTAGCGTTGAAATCTGACTGCTGGACATGGTAGGGGACGAGGTGCTTCTGCATTTAGAGGCAGAGGAAGAGGGATTGTGGATGAAGGAGGACCATTAAGAGGACAAGTATGGGCTCATCTTCTAAACAGGGGACTGGACATGACGTGGTTTCATGGGCGCCCCACTGAAGAACTGGTCATTGCTTCAAGTGAACTGAGGGGAAAGGAACAGGCAAAGAGGGAACAATCGCCACCGGTGCCACAACCTACAGCTAAAGCAACTGAAGCAGTGCAAATGACTACGGGGCAGATTCCACGCAGCCCTTACGGTTTCCTGTCACGGGAACTGGCACCGAGAGAGGGGCACAGCCTTCGAAGCAGCTCCACATCTCAATGAGGGTGCCTTGCCCCTAGCAACCCCGCTGCCCCCGAGGTTGGATAGTGGTTACTAAATTACTGCCCCATGTAACTGGTAGGCCATATGTAAATGCAGGGTAGGAGGGAACATACAATGGGTGCTAGCATTCATTGATACAGGATCAATGGCAAGTGCAGACAGATTTTCAGCAGGGACAGACGATTCCTTTGTTTGGATTCTATGAAAGGAATTTGAGAGGACTCTTATTAGAACGTCTACCGTGGACAGCGGGGCAGACTGTCTGACTGATACTGTGGTTTGTGAGCAGATGACTGAGGAAGCTATAGTGGGAGCTGAGGTGGTTCAATAGGAAAGGTGAGGGATTGATTTGCCAGGAGGATGGTTGCGGGAAAGAGAAGGAGAAAATGTTGAGGAACGAATTATTTCAGGAGGGTTAAGAAAGTGGTTTTTCAAGGTAATGGCTATCATGGTGTTGCCAGATAATGAGTAGACAAGGGAATTTCCCTCGGTATGGGTTAGAAGGAAATCTGAAAGTGGATTAATAGAAGTGAAAATAGTGGGAAAATTTGTAAAGCCAGCCCCTCAGTATTCCTATCCAGTGGAAGCCATTCCCCATATGGAAGAACTGCTAAAGGATTTAATTGAACAAGGAGTGGTGGCGGAGTGCCAAAGTCCATACAACTCTCCCATCTGGCCGGTACGGAAACCAGACGGCAGGTGGCGTCTTACGATTGATTACAGGAAAATTAATGAAGCTACCGTGCCTATGGCCCCAGCCATTGCGAACTTCCCTGCTATAACAGCTGGAGTAATGGCTACAGCTGAATGGTTTTCTGTCATGGATGTTGCTAACTGTTTCTTTGCTATTCCTTTAACCCCCCAAGAGCAACCTCGGTTTGCTTTTACCTTTAAGAACAGACAACTAAACTTCAAATGTTTGCCTAGGGGTTTCCATGATTTGCCCACTATAGCCCATGCTCACGTAACTAAGATGTGGGACCAGCTTCTTGAACCAGATAAACTCTGGGTTACATCGTATGTGGATGACAGTTTAGTTACAGGAATCTCTGAAGAGGAATGCAGATGCCAGACCAACTGGCTAATCAGCATTGTAGAAAAGACAGGCTTTCAGCTGTCATGGGAAAAAGCACAATTGGGACGACAAGAGCTAGAATATCTAGGAATCAGTCTGGGACAGGAAGGCTGGACTATCAGTAAATGAAGGGTGGAAATTTTAAGCACTCTTCCTAAACCAGTGGCTGTGCATTCGGTAAGAGTTCTTTTGGGAGCGCTGGGATTTGTTCAGGATTGCATACCAAATTTTGTGGCAATCTGCAAGCCCCTGTGGTCGCTTATAAAAAAGGGACGGCAATGGGATTGGGGCCCAGAACATGATGAGGCCTTCCAGAAATTAAGAGGCAGTAATGACCGCGCCGGTGTTAGCATATTCAGATCCAACAAAACCTTTTTATTTGATGATGTCACACTGCTTGGGAGGCATAGGAGCCGTGTTACTACAAGAGACCCTGAGGAAATGGAGACCAGTCGCCTATGGAGGTCGTAAGTTTACCCCGCCTGGATCTACCTTCTCCCCTTGTGAACTGGAATGCCTAGCAATTGTTTGGGCCTTATTGAAATGAGAATACATGCTAGGGCAAACCCCTGTCATAGTGACTACAACACACACCCCAGCAAATCCTTTGAGGGAAAACATCTGATATCAGAGTGAGTGACCATCGCCTGGCCAAATGGGCTTTAGTTTTACAGAACCGGCAGCTGGCAGAAGATAAAATAAAGAATACACCAGTGCTCCCCTATACGTTAATATTAGAGGGAGAGCAACATGAATGCCCAATGTCTGTACAGACACAATATAATTGGCCAGGACAAGCAGCAGCAGATTTATCGCAGGCAGTACTGGATCGCAAGTGGGTCTGGTTTACAGACCGATCTAGTTATCGCAAAGAGGGACAACTTGTTTTTGTGCTGCTGCATCTGTTTGCTGGCTTCCAGAACAGACATGAACCATCCCCTGCAAAAGTACGTCAGCACAAGGCTGTGAAGAGGTAGCAGTGAAAATAACTTTGGAAGCTACCCCACTGGACTGTGATGTGGTTCTGTGTTCAGACTCTCAATGGACAGTGCAAGGAATAGTTATTTGGGCCCCCATATGGAAAAACAAGCGGATAAAGAAATTGCATATTAGCCAGAATGGAAAATGATCGTTAGCCTAATCAGGCAGCGAACGGGCTCCACAGAGATTAAGCATGTCAAAGCTCATGGTACCCCATCCACTATGGAAGGATTTTACAATAACAAAGCAGATGCAGTGGCTAAACAAGCAGCAGTTATTGGGCCATCCTTGGAGAAAAGTGAAGTCAAAGTGGTTACTCGGTCTCAAGTGGAGGAGAAAAACCAAATTAAACACTAGAGAAGCTAACTCAGAGAAGGAACCAAAGTTCTAACCCATAGAACAAAGCATGTTTATGCAACATGAAAATTAACTGAATTGGTGGGATAAAAACTGATAGGAGTGGATGGAGAATGGGAAATAGAAAAGAAGGGAGAAATAATAGTGGCCAAACAAGGACAACAAGAAAGATGGGTACCCTCAAAATGAAGTAGGGAAGAAATAATGAGATTTATCCACGAACAAGGACATTTTGAACCTAAAAGAACACTGGAACAAGTAAAAGGAGCAATGTGGTGGCCAAGAAGAATTCAACTTGAAATTTTTTGTCAAAATGGGTTATTTGTGCAAGGTTAACCCTAAAAGCAGGAAAGAAAAGTTGATGAGACCTCAACCGGATACTACAGGCCCATGGAATGACTGCAAATGGCTTACATTGGACCTCTAAGGAAAACTCCTACAGGAAAAGAGTATTGCTAGTGGTAATAGATGGGTTTTTAGGGTGGGTTGAAGTGGTTCCTGCCTTTGACAACACAGCTCAGACCACAGCTAAGGTCCTGTGGGGACACGTGCTAAGTCGATGGGGTATGCCTTTGTGTAGAGATAGTGATCAGGGAGTGCATTTTGTTGGAATGGCAGTACAAGCTTTGTTACAAATGATGGGAATTAAACAGAAGTGGCACATAGCTTGCCACCCGCAAAGTTCAGGCAAGGTGGAAAGGAAAAACAGAAACAAAGGATGCACTTACTAAACAAATTCAGGCAAGAGGTGATAATTAGGAAACAGCTTTACCTGCTGTTCAAATGTCCATGAGAGCTCTAAGATGAACAGGGATTAAGTACACACATTTTGAGCTAATGAAAGGCAGGACCATGAGAACCCCGGAATTCTTATTGACATTAGGCAAACAGGTGCCAGAATGGGTACAAAAGGAAGTCTGGATAGCAAACTTCGTTCAAACAGTGGAGGAGATCTGGACAGAAGAAAATCGACGAAGACCGAGAGAGGAACAAAAAGGACAGATGGGATACCAATGGAAAATAGGGGACAAGGTAATGCTAAAGAGTTTTGTCACGAGAGGGAAAATGAAACCAAAATGGACTGGGCCGTAGCCTCTCAAGTATGTAGCCAGTCCCGCAGCAGTCTTGGGGCTATGCCAACGGGGGACGGCTGGAAACATTCTGACCACATCAAACTGTGTAGTCAAGAACATGGCAAACGCAGGTAAAAGGTGTCAGGATGAGCTGCAATATGAAAACTTCAATGATTTCAGGAAAAAAAGTGAATTATAAGCTTATAGAATTAATTAGTTTACTGCCATATCAGTGTATCTCTTCTAATAAGATTAATTGTTTGTTCTGATATAGATATATATATGCATTTCTAAGTTTTTATATTTAGCTGTAATGCAAGAAACCTATCATTAATATCCCATATGATAACCTAGAGCATAGAGTCTATGCGTATGTCTGTGACCTTTTGCTGCAGTATATTATGAATATACCGTCATAAGGCTCACAAGAAAATAAAGATAGGTAAATAGCAACACAAACATGCAACCCAGATACCCATTAAGTCTAATTGTGTCTCAGTGAAAAAGTATTTCCTGGCATCATTATGGGTGCACCATTGATTGGAGAGTAGAGCAATTTGTGAAAGAAGTACTGTCAATACGATCTGTCAGGCCAAATTAGAGGCCTTGTGTCTTGTTTTGTTCTATAGGTTAATGAATCCATGGATCCCAGAAGAAGTGTGGTGGGGTGTCTGCCTCTGCTTGCTGCTGGTTGGATCGCTTGCTATGTGGTTACTGGATCACTGGTTGTAAAACCTGTTCTGGCCACAGATTTGTAGCCAGCGGAGAAGCCAGAGTGTGAAGTTACTCAATTTATGGTAAAACACAAACCCTTTATGGGGAGACAGACCATTGTCGCAGCACATGCAGCGGGTACTGAATGGAGCTGGCAAGAGGAAGCAGGTACGTTTATTGCCCCTGGAGGAAAGGTACTAAAAAAAGGGTAGAAAGTGGCAATATTGACAACTTAGTGGGCCAACTAAATGATCTGGGACCCCTTAAATGGACTCTTGTATGGTCAGAAAAAGATCAGTGAGTAGAAGGGATCTGCTGGGGATGGAAGTGTCTAGAAAGATTTGAGCAAGTGGAGGTAGAATTTGGGACTTATCGGTATAACCGAACGGCTCCAAATTATCAATGGTACCTGTGGACCTAGACCTGGCCCAAACAGTCTGTGATAAAAGACAGCCACTATCCAAATTGTTCCTGATGGGTTGCAGAATACAAAACGTATTGATCGTGGGACTTAAAAAGAAGAGGAACGGTTAAAAGAGATACCACCTGGAAAACATTTAATACTTGTCTGGGATGGGAAACACTTGGAGTCTCTCGGCTGTAAGAGAGGCTCTGGATCAATTGGCTGAAGCAGCAAACACAGAAGCCCAAGGGGAATGAATGGACCAAAGATTGGGCCAAGCGGTAATGGAAATGAGCAGTTTATTGAGAAAAGCCATTTTGGAAATTTTTAACCAAGTAAAAAATATTTGCACAGGTTTATCCTGGGGAGACGTCTGCATGGAGGTACAAGAAATCTTGGGAGAACAATGGAGAGATATCATAGAACAAAGTGCCAAGGGTAGTTGGCCAAAAACATTGAACGGGGCGTTGCGGTACTACTCTTACATTAATAACACATCCCAAGACACCTGGATGGTATGAGTACAAAAGTGTACCATACGTCAGTGTGTTCTGATCCTCTCAGGAATAGCTAATGGAAAGGTACAAAAGGTGTATCCAGTAATACGTGCCAGCGTCTGGGGAAAGGAGACCGGATAATGCCAGAAGGGAATGGAATAGGTGGATCCCTGAGGAGGGATGGAAAAGAATACTAGGAGCCCAATGGGAATAGGGAACACTGATTGAAAGGGGAAATTAGAATATAAAATGGATAGAAGATAACATTACCATGAACCTGCAATGGAGAAAAGGCTGCTGGGGCTTACATGACATAAACCAAAATATATGTTGGCCCCAGGAAAATGTAGGCCATGTAACTATAAATGATCAAACCTGCTTTGTAGAGCAAGGAACTGTAGAAATGTAAGCCCTTTCCAACTCAAACATATCAGGGAACCCTAGACCCAACAACAAATCTTGTTACAGCTGTAAAAGGTGGGTTTGTGCGAAAATATCAAATCATTGCAAAAAAATGTAAAAGCTCTAACATCTCGAAAGGGTGCTTGGTACGCTATTGCATGGCACGTAACAGAATGGAACGAACCCAATTGGATTATGTTATTTTGGGTTGATGGAATTCTGCTACTGTTGTTCTTACACTTCTGTATTGTGTACCAGGCATTCAAGCATTATAAGGGAAAAAAAAGCCTTACATGGAGCCTTTAAGATTCATTTTGCACAGCTTGAGGCCACAAACTAGGTAACAAGGAGACACATGCCCCATCGGCAGCAAAATTGATGTGATTGGAGTGATATTACAATTACCTGTTGTAACTGAATATCGAGTGGGGGGTTGTTGGGACAGTGCTGAATTACTGTGTAGTATCACAATGGACAAGCTGGGTGAGCCTGAGTGCTAAAGGATTCTGGGAGCAGGGCCTCATGGCACTAGACTGGAAAATCACTAAAAAGGCCAAACTTGCACTGGGCATCAATATGTGTCACAAATGTTTGTCCAGATCCTGTGTAAGAAGCTATGCTGCTAGGGAAGACCAATGGGCATGGTCAGCCAATAGCCAGTTCGCCTGGTGTGTACGTGTGGAGATGGGTAATGGCGAATCAGGGGCAAGCTGACCTGGGTCAGCTGACCCTATAGAATGACGGGACATCAGGTGCCTGGAGGAACGTAGTCCACGATAAGTGAACATCAGCCAATCCTTGCACCCCCTCCCAAATTATGGATAATTGGGATATGCCACATAATTCACTGGCAAAGCATAGTTTGCATATTTTGGGGCCATGTGACTTCTTTGGGCAGAGGGTATAAGTACTTGGCAGATCACATGGGATCTAGCTTTTCTATCTATATCTTATGTATCCAAGAGGGGCACCTGTCGGACAGAAGAAGGATTAAAATTAGAGAGTGTCGAGGTAGCTAAGACTCTGCTACGAGGGACTCAGAAAAAAGACCAAGGACCTGCGGGAACCTGAAGGTGGAAGAGACAGTCGTCACCTAGGAGAGGTAGCTATGCAGCTTTGCTTACCTATCAGGATACTGTGTGGGGCCAGCATTGTTACTGAGAGTTTATGCTTGGGAAACTGAGGCTCACTAAGGAGCGTCGAGGAACCCAAACTCAGGGGTCCTTACTTACACATCCGTTGCCCAGCGGATAGTCCAAATAAGCCAGACAGCAGATTAGCAAAGTCAAAGTTTATTTTCTTACGTAAGAAAGGTGTCTCCTATAGCTAGAGGCGACCTTGAGCACACATTTCTAAAAGCTTATATAGTCTTATACGAACAAGTCTATTTACATCACAATTTCACATAACCTCTGATACAGAAACTTCTCCCCCCATCTAGGAATAAGTTTCCCTTCACATTCCATTCCCGCCTACGTCCTAGGCAAATACCTTATCTTAGTATTGTCACACACTCAGGGTTAAACATCTGGCGTCGAAGCATTTAGCCTATCCTGAACATCCTATCTCAGGGTCTGTTAGCCATATTGCAAACTTAACCAATGTGAGCAATAGAGACTTCATCTTCTATTGTCTTCCAAAGGAGAGGCATTGTATGGTCCTTTCTATTTGTCTGTGATAGCTGCTTTTCAATAAATGACAGATCTCCATTGATGATACTGCCTTTTTGGTCGTCACTGGCATGGTCACTGGGTGCCCAGCTGTGGGCACCTGAATCGATCCACGGCTCAACACACGCTGTCTAAACTGGAAATGGAAATTCAACATTTCCTGGGGCTTGAGGGGAGAAGCCATTTCCTGTGTACATGGCCATGAATGTCCAGAGAGATCACAACGGGGTATTATGGGATACCTCCTGGAGGCCAATGGCGTCGATTTACGTTGCGCTCTGCCTACCTCGACACAAATTCGACCCCTGGAATTCAAATTCAGCGCGACGCCACTTGCAGAGGTGGTTTTATTAGATGGACTTTTACCATGCTTTAAATCAACGGGACTTACATGCCAGTGGAGACATATACTTTCGGGGTGTCGCTGTAAGCGGCGTTACGTCGCCTTCCATTGCCAGTGTAGCCCAGGCCTAAGTTAAAACATAACACAGAAATGCAGTCAGGCACAGCAACGCGGCACAAGCCATGCAGCAATGGCAGCCAGCGTGCACAGATAAAGGGAAACGTGTAAAGCCTTGGGGCCCAGAGGGAAGGGGAAAAAACCCCACAGGCTTATTTGGTGCAACCCATCAACAGACAGTATATACTGTTTCAATGGACAGTGCATATTTATTGTATACATGCACACACACTTTCTCTCATAGGCGCAGCTATTTCTATATATATGACTGAGGGCGCACGAGACACAAATATAAACAGTGTTTATATTTAGGAACTAGACTGCACTTTGTCTTAGGGGTGGACAGTCGCCATTTATCATTCTCCAATAACCGTTTCCAGTGAGGCATATC
Organism: Mesoclemmys tuberculata; assembly: GCA_007922155.1. Classification (NCBI taxonomy): domain Eukaryota; kingdom Metazoa; phylum Chordata; order Testudines; family Chelidae; genus Mesoclemmys; species Mesoclemmys tuberculata. Next base: position 13,022,921 of record ML675690.1, read on the forward strand.
AGATTTAATACACGAGCCAAACCACAGCTGCTTAATAATGCAATCTGAACCGCAATAAAGCGCTCGCTCTTGTTAGGTCTCGTTTAGCCGGCCCCTGACGCCTCCTGGCCTGGCTGTAGCTGTCTGTTGTTTCTGTCGTCAGTGGGCAACTTAAAACTAGACTTAGCAAAGCACTGGTGACCGTCTGGCCTTGTTGGCGACACCGCAGACAGCCTGGCCTGGTAGCCTCCGCCCTTCTCCCCCCCCGGCCCCAAATACCATTTGCAACTTGCTGAGTTTACTCCCCTCATACCGTTGTTTTCGATTGTGGGTGCAGAGAAACAACCACTCCCAAGGTGGGATCAATGCGGTGCTGGCGACCTGTATCCCTTTTTAGTTCGCTGCCTGTCCACCCAGACGGTCTGGTTAGAGGTGCAGAACGATCCCTTCGGGTCTTAGAATTGAGGCGACATCACTACACAGGAGCTAGGTGGCCATTAGCCCCATTTTATGATTAAAACAGGGTGTATGACAGTAGTGCCCATCGGGCCCTCATGGACCAGGATGCCATTGTGCTAGGTGCTGTACAAACACAGACCAAGAAGCCAATCCCTGCCCTGGAGCTCACAGTCTAAGTCAAGCAAAGCACAGAAGGTTTAAGTGACTTGCCTCAGCTCATGCAGCACGTCAGTAGCAGAGCTGGGTTCAGCCCCAGCGCGCCTAGGGCTGTGCTTTAGCCACTAGCTTGGGCTGCCTCCAGGGCCTCTCAGGAGGTTTGAGGGCGAGGGAGGGTCTCAGGGAAACTGATCTCCTGGTCCCCCAGCCCCTGCCTCCCCTCTGTCATCCCCTCCCCCCGACTCCGGCGCTTCTGGCCCATGGATTCGTGCGCCATTGTCCTCCTGCCTCTTACACACCCCCCAGTGCGAGCCATTGTGGCGGGGCCCTGCCATGCAGACTCCTGGGCTGCAGCACAGCCCCCCCATCCCCGCCCCAGTGTTCAATCCTGACTCTGCTTCGCTGGCAACTGCGGGGGCTCGTCACTCCCGCCGTTCCCAGGCCTGGGAGGGGGCAGCTCTGGGGGTGGGGGGAGGAGCAGCTTGGTGCAAAGTAACCCATTGCTCACAGGCTCTGCCCCCCGTCTGTGGGAAAGGGAGCAGCTGCTCCCCCTCCCCCCCCCCCCAACACGCCTCCCGATCCTGGGGCGCCAGCAGTGTGGGGCTCTGGCTGTTTGCATCGACTTCTGATTGGCTGCTCCACCCCAGGAGGTGGGGGCAGGGAGGAAGGCAGCCAGTCAGCGGGGGTCCCGTCCCCCCAAGCAGGGCTGGAGAGGCTCCTGTCACTGCAGCCTGGCCCCCGCCAGCTCCTGCGCCCTGTAGGCAGACGGGAGAGCTGGCCGTGCGAGGGGTGCAGACGGGAGAGCTGGGTGCGGAGGGTGGGGGGAATCGGTACAGGATCGGCTCTGGCTCATCATCTCACCGGCCGGCTAGCCTGCCGGCGGGCCCCACAAGGGCAGAGCCGATCCGTGTCTGAGGTGGGGGAGCTGGCGAGAGAGGAAGGTTGGGACATGAGCCGGGAACAGAGGAGCCTGGTTCAAGTCCCAGCTTTGCTACAGCGGCCTGGTGCATCCCTGGGCAAATCCCGTTGTGGCTCAGCCCCCGCTCCGCACACTGGGGCTAACAGCCCTGCCATGCCCCACGGGGTGCTGGGTGGGTCGGGCACTACAGGTGCGAGGGGCTCCGCTGCTACGGTACCAGGGCCGTGGAAGTGCCGTAGCTAGAGGAGCAAACAGACAAGGTCAGCTGCCTCAGAGATGCAGCAGACATTGCAGGCTCGTGTGCACAGGGAGCGGCCTAGCCCATGGTCCCACTAGCCCGTTGGTGCATTACAGCCCCAGGAAACCGGGGCCTCCCTGAGCGGGGCCGTCCCAGCTGCCCCAGGACCATGCCTCTCTCCAGGGGCAATGCACTTGCTTCCAGGGGCTCGGGCCCCAGTTTTTTCCTCTATATCATGGCTCTGGGCTACTTCAAACGCACACAGGCCACTTCCCCCTCTGTGCTGCCCAGCCGTACTGCCCAGCATCAGCCTCCTGCCAAACGCACACCTCAGCCTGGCCCTCGTGGACGTCCGGCCCTCGGTTTACACTAACTAGCGCTGCCAATTCCACCCCCACTAGCTCTTTCCTTGGCCAACGCCACCGTCCAGCCGGCCGCGCCTGGGCAGCGTCTTCGATGCAGCTCTCTCCCGAGGGCCTCACGTCCAGGCTCCGTCGCGCGGCTTCATTCTGCCTCACCTCGCTAAGACACGGCCTGTCCAAACACTACCTTTGTCCAGGGGCTCATCAGCGCACGTCTCCGTTACTTCGCTGGCCTTGGCGTGCCCTGCTAGTGGCCCTTCAGACAGCTGCGGCAAAGTGCGTTCTCCTAGCCCCTTGCTTCGCTTGTCACCCCCTCTCTGCATCCCGCCGCGTCTCCATCCTGTGAAGCCGTAAGCTACTTGTTTTCACTCTCCAGGCCCTTCACGGTCAATTCCTGCCTCATTTGCGGTTGAGCACTCAGTGTCCACCCCCGCTCGGCCCCTGATTTCAGCCTCCATGTCCCGTGTGTTGGGTTTTTTTTTTTCAGACACCCGCCTTGGTGTTTTCTCCCCCTCACACTTGGGAGTGGCTCCCCGTAAACAATTGCAGAGCCCTTCCCTGGCTTCCTTCAAATCCCGCCTTTGCTGGGAGGCCCAAAAAGAAACAAAAACCTTGATTCACACACGCTGGGCCGGGGCTGCCCTGCGGGGTCACACGACGCACATGCTGCCCGGGGCTTGGGGTGCACTGCTCGCTTGCTGGGCAGCTGGGGCCGTGGCCACGGTTTGGCTCAGCCACCTAGGGTGCTGCCAGGTGAGGGGTGAGGTGAGGACCCTTCGTGGCTGCTGCGGAGGAAGAAGGGGGGACGGGACCGACTGTCTCACTGCCCTGCGCTGTGAATGGACACGGCTTTGGCCTGGAGGGGTGCAAAGCCAGCAGGGGCCCGGAGGCATGCAGCCGGCTCACGCATTGCTACCGCCCCTGCAGCACTCCGCTGCGGCCACTCGATGGCATCAACGCTGCATCGTTCAGCAGGGAAAGACCTGCAGGAAGGCGGCTGCAGGGGGCAGGTTGCCGCAGCTCAGCCCCTGCGTCAGTGCAGCCATGCCAGGGAATTCCACATGGCCAGCGACCTGCCCCTGACGGCTCATGCCAGGGCTCAAGGCCCCAGCGTTTACACACGTCGCCTCGACCCCCAAACTAAAATGAAGCCAGATCCACTGGGGCCAACTTCTGTGCGCTGCTCACGCCTCTCCTGTGGGTTGGTGGGTTTCTTAAAGCCCCAGCACCTGGCGTGTGATTACGTGAGCCTCTCAGCTGGCATGTGTTAAAAGCACACCTTCTTCGAGGGCTGGCCATGGCGGGCGTGCGGCGCACAGTCACCGGAGACGTTTCCCCGCCGCGGTATCGTCAGGGCAGCACTCACGCCCTCCGGTGCCGCCCTCATGTGTCGGTGCAAGGGGCTCACTTTATAAGGGAAGTCGTGGCGGAGCAGAGAATGGAGCCCACGGCTCCTGCGGCCCTGGCCATTGCCCTACACACGAAACCCTCCACGAGGGCCAGGCTGCTTTCCCAGCGCTGCCCACAGCCCTGCCGGCGCAGTGGCACAAACTGATGGCTGGCGTAAGCCAGTGAAACGCATTTGAGTGACACCAGAGGCACCGCGGGCCTGGCGTCCCCCCGAGCATGCGGGGGCTGGACTCGCAGGGTACGGGGCCCAGCACACAGCAATGCTCGCGCAGCGCGAGCCGTGGGAGGGCCACGGCGCTAGATTGGTTTAGCTGTGAAATTAGTGCCGGGGGGCCGGGGGGGGGCATGCCAGGTTGGCTCAGCTCCACCATTCAGTCAGTCCTGTGTGCTGGCTCTCCTGGACAGTAGTGTTAGACCCCCCCCCGACCCCCCCCACAACCAGCATAGCAGACAGCGGCTTGGGCAATCGCGCCACAGAAGAACTCTTCTTCACATCCCCACCCTCCAACTCCTCCCCGGTACCTGTCCATGCCGTGAACAGGGCCTGAGCTGGTGAGGGGGACACAGACTTTGGCTGCCATGGGTTGCCAGCCTCTGTGTAGGTGCCCTGCTGCAACCCCCCTCATGCAGACACTTTTCACGCCATCCCCCCTCCCCCGGGTCAGCTGCGCTAGTGCAAATTGGGTTTACACCAGAGCTTTGCAATGGGGCAGCGACGGGCATGAACCAGGTCCCTCCGCCACATGCTGCATGCTAAGGGGGGCTGGTTGGGGGCGCCCACGAGGCCAGAGAGTGCGTTAAATGCAGAGGGGGGAACGGGGGTCAAAGTACACGCTGGGAGGGTGGCTTCAGATGCCTAGGAAGGGAGTTGAGCTCAGGGCGATTTCTCAGGCTGGCAATACCTGCCAGGCAACGAAGAGTTAATGAGACACAGCCATTCCTGGAGGCTGGGATCTAGCGATGTTCCCCCCCACTCTCCCCGCCCCCCCCCTCCCCCCAGCCTGGTCTCTCTTGCAGAGCCAGGACGCTGCAGCCAAACACACACAGCTGGCTTGCTGCAGTGCCAGGACGCTTTGGCCCAATGGCCCCTGGGCTCATCTCGTGCCATTCCCAGTGACATTGGCTGGGCTGGGTGACAATGGCCAGGATTCTGCTTAAAGACCACATCCCTCGCCCACCCTCCCCCAGCTCCCCACTCGGGCCAGGCGCCAGCTCGGCCTCCCCAGATTTGCTTCATATACCACATCACAGAGCTGGTGCCTGCCTCATCCTCCTCGCGGTTGGTGAAAGGGCCGACCCCCGCCAGCCAGAACAGCTGCTTGGGCTCTGCCAGCCTTTTCAGAGCTTAGCAAACAGGGGACGTGGCCCCTTGCTGCGTGGTCACTGCCCCCCACCCTCCAAGCCTGCACCAGCCGTCAGTGCTGGGTTAACCAGGGCCCAGAAAGCTCTTGCTGACGGTGCAGACCTCACAGCTCTGGCTCTAGCTAGTTATGATTTTTGACAGCAAAAAAAGACTGACGTGCTCTGATTTTTTTTTACTTTAATTTGCACCGTGCTTGCAAAAAAAGCTGGCGCTCCCCCGCTCTGCCCGGCCATACGACTAAAGATACAAGCAAGTGTGTGCAGATGCTTAATAAGACTTACAGCAGCAACGCAACGGGGTCTTCACCAGCAAATGGCAGCAAAATCGCCCCCCCCTCCTTCCCCCCAGCCCCAAAGCTGAGGTGTAATATTACTGTGGGTCACCAGGTGGCACTGTTGTCAATGGCCTACTTCCCTTTGCCCCCTAACGCTACATGAGTTGGACAGCCGTGCATCGCAACTGACGCTACGCATTGCTCCAAGGTCTAAGCGGCTGAGTTGTGTCATCAGTGATCCCTGGTCGAGCGTAACCGCTGCCTCTGATTTACTTAGGTGTGGAGCTGCTGCCTGTAGTTACACACATGCATGCCAACAAAACGTTTTGTGGTACAAAAATACCACGCGTGAATCCTGTCTACTGTAGCTTTTCCTCCAGCGCCACGTCACCGGGCAGAAAACGCACAATGGGCGCATACCGTGCACACTTACTGTACCTGTGGGGCACCTGCTGTATGGCTGGGTGCAAATGGCTTTTGCTCGGTGCAGTTTCTGCGGCCGTATTAACTGTGTGCATATGCGGGATGGCCGATAAAACACTGTACAGACTTTTTTAACAATCTGGTCCTGCTTCTCCACATGTCGCGCTTCAACAGCTCTCCCATCCCCTTGTTTTAACGAAGCCTCAATGTGCTCATGAAAAAGAACAAACCCCTCAAGGCTTGAGCGAACGCTGGCTGGGCAACACACGACCTACCAGAGCAGATATCCAAATTCTGGCCACCTAGTTTGTGCTGACAATCGCTTTGATTTTATTTGTGGTTTTCATACGCTTCCTTCGGATGACCACATCTCAGAAATGCCAAGGGATCAGGTCTGTTTGACGGCAGCTTCACCCATGCTCCATGGACAGGAGGTCACAGCAAATGACATGCTGCTGGGCCTCCCGAGGGACAGCTGCAAAAGGCAGAGGGGAAGGAGAGACTCAAAAGGGAGGTGCAGGGCAGAATCTGCCTTAACTGCTCTGATCTCTCATGGTTTAAAACCCATTTGCGACAGGGAGGGGAAGGAGCTTAAACCTGGGGCAGCAGAATGGAGATTATGTATTAAAGGGCAGCAGCAGACACAGCCTAATCCACTCGAAGCAGCTTTCCATACACAGTCTACGCTCACTCATTTCCCCCAGACTGGCCTCCCACACCTCACTGTATTTTCCTCCAGCGCGCAGGGGATCAACCCCTCGGAGTCAGGAGACATGGGTTCTAGTCCTGCCTCTGCCACCGACGCCCTGTGTAGCCTTGAGCAAGTCGCTGCTTCCCCTTCTGGCGAGTGGTGCTGCGGCTACTGGCCGACACGGATAACGCTCTTTGAGATACACAGACTCTGAATGTGCCAGATCGCTGACTAGGCGGTTTGAGGGACTGACTCCTCAAGTTCTTGTTGGCGCTGCCCTGGGGAGGGGGAGGGGGGCGTGATCTCTGGTAGGCTTATTAGCAGCCAGGTAGGGTCATGATGTTTTCTCAATGATGTTTTCACCTTAAGTAGAAATGGACTTGCCTGGCAAGGGCGGCGTGGTACCTTATAACTGCAGGCAATTGTGCCATGCAGTGCCTTTGAGAGCATGCAAGGCGCGGCTGCTGCTATCATAGCGTAGGCAAGGAACTGTGCACCCTGGGAAAACCCCACTCAGGAGGGAGAGAGACCTGGGTCTCTGCTCAAGAGAGGTGACAGCTACAGAGCCAGAAACCATTCAAATGGGTGTCCTGGCTGGCCCACAGAAGGGGGACTACAAGGACCGTCGGCTTGAACTGTGACCCCTTCAGCCTGATGTGCGCACCTGCCTTTAAGCCTTACATCACGACAGGCGGGCGGGTGGAGCCAGAGTTCAGGCGTGCGGAGGAAATGGAGGGGGGGGGTGACCGGCTCAGATCACAAGTCTAACACTGCCTGCGATGACAAGTTCCAGAGGGGGAGCCGTGTTAGTCTGGATACAGCAAAAACGAGAGTCCTGTAGCACCTTAAAGACTACCCCATTTCTGCAGACATAAGCTTTCGTGGGCTGCAACCCATGGGCTGTAGCTGATGAAGTGGGTTGCAGCCCACAAAAGCTTACGCCCACAGAAATTTGCTGGGGCTACAGGACTCTCGTTACTGCCTACAAGAGTGTCGTGTTGGTTCTTGTTCTGTCTGTCTGTCTCCAGCTGCTAGCGCTTGTCTTAGGCTTAGCTTGTCAGCTGTTTGGGGCAGAGACTTGCTTTGTTCTGCATTTGTACAGCACCTGGCACGCTGGGTTGCAGAACCATGGGGCTCCCAGTGCCATGGTAACACAGATCATAACTAGTAAGATTCATACTATGACACAAAGACAGTCCTGTCTGCAGAGTGCCTGGCCTTGTGAGAGCGAGTCGTTATTGCACACGCTGAATGGCGGGATTATCTGCTCAGGCTCTAGCGCCGGGCTGGCCCAAGGTATCGGACCTCTGAGCCGCATACAACCCGCCTCAGACATTCAAGGGCTGTTGTGGGGCCCAAGCCCCAGCAGGCATGCCCCATAGGGCTGAAGCCCCACGACCTCACGCCTTGCTGAGCAGAAGCCTCTAGCCCCCTCTCCTTCCCCCAGGGCAGAAGCACTGAGCTCCCCACCCCTGTCTAGTGGAGGGAGAATGGGGGGGGGGCGTGTTGGAAGCTCCGCACGTGGCCCTTTAAGTGTAAAATTGCTGCAGGACAGCAACACCGGGACAAGGGTGAGCCTGCTGGCGTGCTGAGACCAGTGCCTGGCCTGCTGTCCAAGCGCTACCATGGCCGGCTGTAGCAGCCTCTTGTCTTATACTTGGCTTGCAAGCTCTGTGGGGCAGGGACCGTATTTCTGTTGTCTGTACAGCGCCTAGCACAGTGGGGTCCCTGGTCTATGACCAGGGCCCCTAGGTGCACTGGTTATACAATTAAATATTAATACCAATGCGCAGAGAACTGGGCCAGACAACAAGCGAGGCACTGACGGCTGGTGTACAGGGTTGTAGGGGGGGTTGCTCTCCATTTAGTCCCGTGTGACCCCTGCCCAGTCCTGGCTCTACATAAGGGGAGCAGCTGGCAAGATGCATTCTCCAGAACAAGCCCCCCTCTCTTCTGCCCCCAGAGGGGGTGAGCCCTGAGCGAGCGTCTCCTCGCACCCGGCGCTGCCTCGGGCTCTGCTCCGGTTGCCCACAGAGGAGGTGACACCGCACTCGGCCTGAGAAGCCGTCACCGCAGCCAGACCCAATGGCGGTTTCTGGCAACCCTCCAGCTCCGTTCAGAGCTGCAGCTGCATGGCCAGTTGCACCGTGGATCCAGGCGGGGGGTGGCTTGTTAATCCTGCCATCGCTGTCCTCTCATTTGCTCTCCAGCCTGGCTGTCAGCTCAGTGCTGAGCTCCAAACGGCACTCCCGACACCCCGCAGGCCTGCCCCCCCACCCCTCCCGCCCTGCGCCGTCACACAGCCCTACCACTGCACCTCCGCGCTGACTGCCACCACCCCCGCCACAGCGAGGCCGGCGCCGCACCACGCTGCCCACGCCCCGACGTCCGGCCTGCAGCAGCCCCTCCAGACGAACTAAGGTGAGACTCTCCAACTCGTTGCACTTGTGAGCTAAGCTGGGATTTACTGCTATGCTGCAGTGACCTATGATGCTGCATTGTGACCCCCCCCAATGCCCCGGGACCCCCCAAAGAATTGTCTGCGTTTCCCATCCAAAGCCCCCATCTGACTCCTGAGCCCCAGCCCCTCCCCAACTGCCACCGCCGGGGTCCAGCGGGTGGCTGCATTTGTGCGTGGCGGGGCGCTAACTCTGGGGCTCCGGTCTGATGTCGGGGTGGAGAGCGGCGGTGGGGGCGGGGTGGTCCAGAGCCCAGCAGCGAAGGTTTTGTGCTGTAATGCGTCGGAGCCCTTTGCGCTGCACGGGCCCGTGGCAGATCGGTCCCAGGCCAGCCCGTGGCCCTGCGGGGGCCACTGATGCATTCCCATGCGGGCTGCTCGTTCTGCGCTCGTTCCAGTCTTCCCCCAGTTCACAGCAGAGTCCCTGCTTCTGCTTCGGCCTCACTGGACTCCCTGCCACCGCCGGACCCGCAGCAGCACGCTGAGAAGCCGGGGTCAAGCCGGCGCGCAGCTGCTGGGGGGGGATCAGCTCCCCCCCCACTTCAGTGGCGGCTCTTTTCTGCCTTCCTGTGGCTTGTCAGTCCTGCTGCACCGGGATGTGAAGAAGGGCAGCTTCAGGGACAAACCAGCCCATGGCAAAGGCCCCCCTCTCTCCCCCAGGATGGCTCTTGCTATGAAACCTCTATGGACAAAGCCCACAGGGACCGTGCACCCTCCCCCCCCGCCCCCCATGTGACTGTAGTGCTGGCGAAAGATTAGGAGCCCAGCGCCATGGTTAGCTGCAGGGCTGGTGCTGTACAAGTTGCTGCTTTGCTCCCTGCCCGGCGGCCTGGGCGTGCTGAAGCCAGGGGTATAACAAGAGCCCTCGCCACATTGCTCTCCCTCCCTCACAGGAGCTCCCGGAGCTGCGCTTGCAGCCTGGCTTCCTCGACTCGCTCTGCGTCAGCTTCCAGGCTCAGACCCGCCCCCGGACTCTCGGCGAAATGATGGAAACGTGAGGAATCCAGATTGGTCCCCAGGCAGCGGGTGCCTTGGTGACTGTATTAGTCACACTCGGCCACCAGGGGGAGCCCTTCAATGCACCGTTGTATGGGTGGGGCATTGTCACAAGGCTCTGAGCTGGCGCCGTGGGCTCCGTGTAGCACAGGGATGGATTTCCTTCCTCGACCGGCCACGGTGCTTTGATAATTATGGCCCCTTCCCAGCTGCAGTGTGCCAGCCGTCCAGCTCGCCCTGTCCAGAGGGGTGGGAAGGGAAGCTGGTTTGTGAAGGGTGCAATATTGTCACTATTGCTTGGCAGGCAGGGCCAGGTCTGGTGTGGGGCCAAGCGCATTGCCATTGATTATAAAATAACTGTTACAGCAGTGCACACCGAACCCTCTTGCTCACGCTATTTCCCCATCCAGCCCCTCCATCTCTCTCCTGTGTTCATCTCCCCTCCATTTCTCTCCCCAGAGATTCCTAGGATGGGGGCCCAGCACGATTCCAAGCATGGGGGCAAATTTGCTGTGGCAGGCGTTCCCCTCCAGTGATACCCCCTTCGCACCCTCTCACGGCCGTTGGCCCACCTTCATCAAGTGACACCAAATTTCAATAGCAGCCACCCCCCGTAAAGCAAGGAACCTGAATCCCGGGACATTTCCCCATCAATGAGAGGACAAAGACTAGTTGATCAAGGATAAAACCAGGTGATAAGCAAATTGCTGCTCCCAGCTCCAAATGGACTCCCACACGCCTGGGATTCATGCCAAGAACTCAGCTCTCACGAATGGCACGGCAGGGGGGACTCCCAGATGAGATACTTGGTCTGCTGGGTATTTAAGCAGCAAAGGTCAAAAAGAAATGTCCTGCTCGTTGAATGATCAGGTGTGCTCCTGGCAGTTTGCAATTACTGCTTACGTTTCCCTTTTTAATGTTTAATTGTGTGCGTGTTTCGAGCCAGGCTGTTCCCTTTGGGTGGCGGGGGTGTTACATGTGGTACGTGTGATGCAGATGTATGTGTGCTGCTCTGGTCCAGAGCTGCAGAACACGATTTGCTTAGTCGTTTTTGTTGCTGTAGCGCAATACTAGAGCGACCACTGATCTGCTCCCAGAGTGCCTCTGCTCTGAAAAGGACTCAATCGAAGCTAAGATGCAATTGTCTTGGCTGCATGTTGTGAAAAGTGGCCATTTCCCCGTGACTTTTGCTTTCATACATAACTGTAGAGAAATGTTTCCTTAGCTAAATTTCCCCTTTAAGACCTGCTGTCCTAATCTTTCATATGACAAAGGGCAAATGACCAAGCAGTTATTCTGCACTCTGGACTAGAACTGCACATATGTCCCTGCAAGTAACCCCAGCCCCACCCAAAGGGTAAGAACATGGATGCAAACACACACACAATTAAACATAAAAGGGGCAATTTAAGCAGTTACACAAGTGCTACTCATTCATTTCAGTGGGGTAGCATTGGTTTAATCTGGTCAAAGCTGTAGTTAGTATATACTGATTAAGCATTGAAGGCCACGTGTAACAATTTTATGTAGGGGCATCTGTGTAGTCTTCCAACTCCTCTTGCGTATTAAACCCTTACCTTTCTGCAGCTCCGATGTGCTCTCCCAATCCTATGGTTTGCATCAGGATGAAATGAAACTCTGTGACCCAGTGGCACATGACCACACCAGGAGGATTGCTCAACTCTGTGACTCAGCAAAGCCCACCAGGACATGTCTGGGCAAGTGTCTTCCAGGCACATGGATTAAAGATATAAAATAGGGCAAAGAAGACAAAGAGTGTGACCCCATTGAGGAGCCTGTTGATTATGAACCGTGACATCCTGTGGGGTGAAAAAATTGCTTAATCTAAATGCTGCCTAGTGTAATAAGGCGTAAGATTTAGATTGTGCATTCCTCTTTTATTTTCTTTGGTAACTATCTCTGACCCTTTCTGCCTACCACTTATAATCACTTGACATCTATCTTTCAGTAGTTAACAAATCTGTTTTATATTTTTAACCTAAAACAGTGTGCTGTGGTTGAAATGCTTGGGAAAGCTCATCTCACTTATAAAGGCTTGTCTATGTCCTCTCCACATTGAGGGAGTGGTGGCCTGGATACTAAACTTACGCTGGTCAGGCTCCTGACCAGGGCAAGATAGTACAGATCAGGGGTGCAAGGCTGAGGTGCTGAAGGGAACTGGTTGAAGCCTGCCTTTGCGTGACTCGGGCGTGGCTCAAGGAGCATTCATGCTGTCTAGCAGGGCATGGGGCTCCCCATGCTGTCGTGGTAGGTGACGACAGCGCCTGGAGGAGGTTGCTGCTTGCTGCTGACAAAGCACTTGACAGCCAGCTCAGGCTGGAGAGTGAAGGGGACACAGCAGTGTCACCATTCCAGTTGCACCCTGGGGAACCTATCACAATAGGAAAGTAGCAAGGACCTCATGGAAGAACCAGCTGTAGGGGACAACCTCGGTTTGAGTGCTCATGAGCTCATTCAGTTTAAACTAAATGGAAGAGTAAACAAAAAATAGATCTGTGACTAAAGGCCTTGATGTCAAAAAGGCAAACTTAAAAAAAATTAAGTGAAGTAGTCAGGGAAATGGACTGGACTGAAGAACTCGAAGATCTGAATGTGGCGGAGGCTTGGAATTACTTTAAGTCAAAGTTGCGGAGCTATCGGACGCTGTATCCCAAGCAAGGGGAAATCATTCGTGGGGAAGGACTGCAGACCAAACTGGACGAACAAGCACCTCAAAGAGGTGATGATGAGAAAGCCTCCAAGGAATGGAAGATGGGAAGGATCAGCAAGGAAAGCTCCCTCTCAGAGGTCAGAAAGCATTGGGTGAAAAGTGAGAACTGTCAAAAGCCAAGCAGAGCTGGATCTTGGAAAAGGAATTAAAGCCAATAGCAAAAGGTTCTTTAGCCATATAAATAAAAATAATATAAGGAAAGAAGAAATGGGAACACTATGCACTAAGGTTGGGGGGGATGGAGATTAAAGATAATCTAGGCATGGTTCAACCATCTAAATGAATATTTTCCCTCAGTTTTTAATGAGGAGCTCAGTGGCAGGGTAGCTAATGGAAATGAGGATATGGAAGTAGAAATTACCACATCTGAGGTGGAAGCCAAACTCAAGCAGCTTATGAGGATCAAATCGGGGGACCCGGATAATCACCACCCACGAATATGAAGAACGGGTCTGCTGGACCATGAAATTGTAAGCCCCAAAGCAAGGATTTTTAATGAATCCATAAACTGGGCAGGCCATATCCTATGACTGGAGGTTTGCTAATATAGTACCTATATTTAAGACAGGGAAAAAAAGTGACCTAGGAAACTACAGGTCTGTTGGTTTAACCTCAAGTGTATGCAAAGTCTTGAGACAAATTTTGAAAGAGAAAGTATTTAAGGCCATGGAGGTAATCAGTAATTGGCATAAAATACAACTGGGTTTTGCAAAAGGTAAATGGTGCCAGACTAACCTGATCTTCTTTGAGAAGATAACAGGTGTTTTAGACAAAGGAAACGCAGTAGATTGAATCTACCTGGATTTCAGGAAGGCATTTGATACAGTTCTACATGGGAAATCATTAGTTAAATTGGAGACGTTGGGGATGAATACGAGAACTGAAAAGGTGGATAAGGAATGGGTTAAAGGGGAGACTACGATGAGTCATAGTGAAAGGTGAACCATCAGACTGGAGAAAGGTTACTATTGCAATTCTGCAGGGATTGATCTTGGGACCAATCTTATTGAACCTTTTTATAACTGATCTTGGCACAAAAAGTGGGAGTGTGCTAATAAGACGTTGCGGATGACACAAAGCAGGGAGGTATTTGCCAATACGGAGGTGGACTGGAATAGCACAAGATTTGGATGACCTCGTAAACAGGAGTAATAGAAATGGGATGAAATGTAATAGTGCAAACTGCAAGGTCATTAGTGCTTCAGGTCTGCGACAGACCCCCTGACCCAATTGCGATATAGACAGAGACCTTTCAAATATTTTTAATGAAATAAATTTTCAAATTTTCAAATAAATTTTAATGAAATAAATAAACTGGCGTCAGGCATGTCTGCTGCATGCTGGTGTGCATTCCCCTCTCAATGCCCTCTCAGAGTCTGCAGCGAGCCAAATCGACAGACCTCATTAACACTGCCCGTGAATAACCAGCGACTTGGTTCGATTGCGAAGGCACTTGGCCAGCTTTATTGTCAATGAAGCACGGTGCTAGCGTCCCATAGGAGCTACAGGTACAGTAGGACATGTATGTTTGTTACAATGGACTGGCTCAGTTAATGGCAGGAGTTTCTGTTAGCCCCTAGACCGGACAAAGCTGCCCCTGTTGGGAGTCCCATTCTTATACAAACACGTTTCATATTGCATCTCTGACATTGGCTATTGCTCCATACCTTGCCTCCATATCAAGCACACCTTCATCCATCATCCTGTCTCCACTATCTGAAGGTTGGGGAGTCTCTATACTGTCTCTCATGATTCTGTTTATGCACTAATGTATCACGGGGAGGGCTTGTACAGCCTCCCTGTACTATATTTCTGTTTGGGGAACACGTGTCCTGTCTCCCTGGATTGTGTTTCTGCAGTTACCACATACCGAGGGAGGTGTGGAATGCAAATATTTTAATAATACTGGGTTTCTGCCAAGTTTCTGTATCAGTGAGTGAATTTGTAAGTAGGCAAGAAGTCGCTGTTTTCTAAAACCTGACTTTGGTGCAGGCATCAGATCTGGCCCCAAACCCATCTTTCGAAGTCTTTCTCTTACTACTACAAATACTACTGGGAATTGTGTGATTATCGGAGAATTTCATTTCCCGGGTACAGATTGGAGGACACGGCAGCCCAGGGTGTCACCCTCCCTTTACAGATGGGGAAATGAGGCACAGAGTGTCTAAGTGACTTGCCTAAGGCCTGCTGCAGAACCAGGAAGAGAAGCCAGGTCTAAGGAGCTCCAGTCCTCTGCCTTAACCATAACCCTAGCAGTCAGCCAGCACCTTTGCAATACATAACAGTGGCCTGGCTCCTGCTCCCACTGAGGACAGGAGTGTGACGCTGCCAGCTGGCACTGCCGGCTCTTGCCAAGGCTTTCTGCCTCAGCGGAGCACTGACAAATTCATTGCTGGAAACCAGTCCCACTCACCTGCTCATTAAGAAGGCCTATCAAAACTAAATGGGCCATTGTGGGACACCACAATACAAAGGCTTCATTAACTGCTGCTTCACACCCATGAATGGGCTACGTGCAAAGCGGCTCACCCTTCAGCTTGAATTCTGGAAGAAGGCAATAAAGATGGTGAACAAGAAATGTTTTCATCTCTTTTGCTGTTTGGACGCTGGCCGTAGCTATGAAACAGACGCACAGACACTCGGTACTGCTGACGGACAGCTACAACTCTGTCACCTTTCGGAACCACAGACTGTAACTCATTTGTGTATACAGGCTTGCTTGCTTTAAGCTGTAAATAACTCTCTCATTTCCTTACCCTAGGTAATACATCCTTAGTTGGTTTACTATAGAATTAGCTACAAAGATTGTTGCCGGTGTGAGATCTGAGGTACAAGTTGACGGGGGGTAAGTGCTTGGTCTCTTGGGACTGGAAACAACCTGAATCTTTTGTGGTCTTTGGGGTATAGCAACCAATTATTGCTAAGTCCAGCTTGCCTGGTGGCAAGAGGGACTGGAGTTGCCTAAGGGACTGTCTCTGATACCATGGTAAGACTGTTATAGTGCTTCAAGAGTTCACATTTGTTACTGGGTTGGTGCAATCTAATTCTAGAACATACAACCAGTTTGGGGTCTCTGCCCTCCTTTGTGACAGTGCCAATCACGGCCATGAACCACTCCAGAAAGAGTGACAAGGAGCAAAAAAAGCGGTCACGCACTTGAACTAGCTCAGAAAGGCTTTCTGGGAAAAGTCCTGCCATCGCATCTGCTTTGAGCAGGGGTTGGACTAGGTGACCTCCTAAGTTCCCTTCCAACCCTCATCTTTTATGATTCTCTGGGCGGTTCAATAAACAGCTCATTCTCTATTATATTCTATAGGTTTTGAGAGCAGTTCCAACAGATCCCTGTTGATTTTGACTAGATTAAATTCTGTAGGACAGTTCAATAAAGAGTAAGGCCCCAAAATGTAGTGTTAACTCCATGATATTATTTCCCCTAGAATTCTTGTTGGTGACAAATCTCAAGCGCTCAGTTGCCATAAATATAAATGCTCACAAAACCAGAAATTAACTCCCAGCAATTTTTTTGGAAACATTTTAATAGTTATCGAATGTTCTACATCTTACAGTAAATATCATACAGTTACAAACTCTTGGCTTAAATCTGTCAGGGAGATCACTAATTGATCTTCAGAACAAAACAAAACAAAAAAAACCCAAAACAGATTTACACTTCATATTCACAAGCCGAGGCTGTGGGACTTTCCAATTCTTAAACTCAAGCCTGTGTTTCTTGCACAACCATTGAGTCCTTTGATTTAAACTTGGAAGACTTGTTTACTTTTTTTCCCCCCAACTTTTCTGTTTTTCTTTGCCTTTTTTTTTTTTGCTAGAGTTCCAATAAAATTTAAAAACTAGGTAATCCAAGCTGTACTGTAGTTCAAACTTAATTTTTAAAAAAATCATAAAAAATCCAGAAACAAACAAAAATAATACACACTCTGGGAGCAATATTTCTCTGTTATGTGCTAAGAAATCTAAAAAATCGCTGGGTATTGCATGGATTATATTGCAGTCATGTTTAGGTCATTAATGTAAAAAGGCAAAATGGTGCAGAATTCTGTCCTGCTTGTAACTGAACATGATGCAAATGGGGGTGAGGAAAGAGAAAGACAAAGTATGCAGTATAACCAGAGACAACGTGAGCCATCCAAGTTTAAGGCTGACTGCCATCAGTAATAGAAAACGCATCCAGTTCTATTCCTCACTATACTTGATGACAGCAGTTATCTTTGTGAATTGATCTGTCAAAGATCCTGATTCTGTCAAGGGCCGAGCACCCTCACTGAGCTAAGTTTGGTGAGACACTTAAGCCAATCGTAGTTCGGCAAAGCACTTAAGTACATGCCTAACTCCAATTAAAGTGAAATAGATTTAAGGGGAACTAATACACAGTCATGGTTGAATAGTCCTAGGAAAGGAAAAGTCATGATCAGTGGCAGAAGTGGGTAGTCCGAGTGGGCGGTGGTGATGGAATCCTATAACCTCTTGAAATACAAAGAGGAAGAAATGTTGTGGGTTGAAATGTTACATAACGATTTTTTAAAAAACTTGGTAATTTACTATCATCAACAGGGAAAAGCTGTAATTATACTGTATAGTTTGATGCTCCCACTTTTCATATATCTCGAGATAATCCTCAGAACAGATCACCAGATTACCAATCAATCTAAGTGATCCCACATGAATGTAAATTAGAAGTTGCCTCTTCAAATGCCCCCCGCAAACAACCTCTGTTGAAGAAAACAAGCCATTTCTTTAAAAATCAGATTCGATAGCACATGGCACAGAAAATGTCCAGTATGAGAGTCTGATCCCGCAGACATTCAGCGGGGAGTAACTTGGCTTGCGGGTGCATCCAACCGAGTGAAATGGAACTGCTCACGCAAGCAAAGTACATCTAAGTGTTTAAGAGTTTGTGGGATCAGAGCCCCAAGAAAACATAGGAAGAACGGACACAATCTCAACTCATTTTAGGAATGTTAATGTGGCCCTTAGAAGTTAAATCAAAATGGTCCCATCTAATGTTTACTTGCCAAACAAAGTGCAATTATTGTATGGCAAAATAAAGGGTGAGGAAACACACATCGCATTCGTTTAAAAGATTGCTCCATGTGGCAAGATATGATCTAAACATTTCTTGAAACTCGGTGACTGGGTGTGCAAACTGAGAAGAAGAGCTCCCTTGGATTGAAAATATTTTAAATAAAAAAGAAGTTGGAATCACCTCATGCCTGATGGCTCTTATTGCTATTTTAAGATGATTTATTTCTTTAAAAAACAAAAATAAACTGTCTTTTCAGCTTGGTTTCCTTCTCTAAAAAAGCAAGGCCAGATTTCATCTTCTCTTAAGTTTCTCTGACCACCAGTGTCCGCAGCCCTAAAACACTGGAATACGTCATCCAAAATCCCTAGAAGATTTTTCAACGGAATTGCGGAAGTCAAGATGACAGTCATCTATGGGGAAATGTTTGACATGTTGTCTGGGCTCTAGATCACTGCTAACCTTACAACATAAAACAGATCCGTCACAGTTTCTTCTTGGGCTCTCATCTTGCAAGCAGCCGTGCAGGGACAGACCCACGTGAAGACAAAATGGGCTTGATGCACGGAGCTGTTGGCAGGATCAGGGCCTTTTTTTACGGATTCCATGGGGATTTCTCCTGCAATGCAAGGGGGCGTTTGAGGTGCATGCTATACACGACACGTTCTCTGCCACTTGGCTGCTTTCACCACTGAAATCAGCCAACACCTTTAACAGATGCAGCCTGGCTTCCTGTATAGCAGGGATAGTTAGCAGGGAAGACGGGAAGGGGGAGGGGGAGGAGAATATAGGCCCTGGGAATGAACATTTTAATTGAGATGATTGTGTCCTGGTTGCTTAGTTTTTGCCTAGTACTCTAGGAAATGTCGCATACTCCCGTTTGAAATGAAAGCCCACGGACTTGTGTTCTGAAATGCTCCCTGTAGCTCAAAGAAGCATTCAACTTCAGTTCAACCATAAAGTTCCTCTAGTTAAGAATAATAAACATCAATCATTAAAACAAAACCTTAAATAACATGTATGGTAAAAAGCGCTTAAATTACAGATCAGAACTGCCAAAAGATTTACTAGGTTATTATTGTTCATAAAATACAGGAGCAAATACTCGTACACACAGCAGAGTCTCTTGGAAGCACATTTTGTTTGTGCTCCAAGGTTCTTTGACATTTATTTGGGCCAGCACAACTATTAATATGCATTTTTTTCAAGTCTTGCATTACAGTACATGTCTTAAAGCAAAGATATATAAGGGACTGGCTAACGGTCATAACTGTAGCTTTGATAGTTATTTTCGTTATAACGCTTTCAGCTCTCCATCATTTCCTTGGGATTTTAATCACCGGATAATTTACAAGGTATCCTTTACAGGTGAGAAAAACGGTCACGACAGAGGCAACATGTCACCACACTATGTGAATGCATTTTAACCGCTCCAACAATAATTCTCTTCCCAGTTTAATTAGAGATGCAATTCCATAACCCCATTGTCCTGCCACTCAGCTACTTTCAGTCACAACAAACGCTATAAGCCAAGCTCTGGCAAAGATTCCTGGGGTTAAATATTGGATCCTGATTACTGCAGCTAACTCACCTCTGGGCCAGGTTTTCAGAACCTTACTCATGTCTTGCTCATCAATTAGTCCCATTGATTTCAGTGGGACTATTTGAGGAATATGGCACTTCTCATTGAGAGTAAAGGTATCTGGTCCAGATCAGAATCCCACCCACAAAGCCTACCTTGCGGTCCCTCACCAGGATCTGACTTCAGTGACAGTTTCACCTAAGTTAGGATGCAGTAAAGACAAAGACTCAGAAGCCCGTAATGCCTCCTTTTGCCCTACAAGGTTGACATATAACGACTGTATCTGAAAACGTAAGTCTCCATAGAATGCAGGATCTTTCAGGCCCACTGAAAGTAGTTCCCAAAGACAGCTGGGGAATCTGCCGCCAGATTCCTGATCACTGCCACAGCCGTGACAGATCAAATGTGCTGGAGTCACTAAGCATTAGACCGCCAGACCCCTCTGGAGCAGGCAGGGACTTTCTTCTTTGCCACCGTTTCATGCAATCGTCTCGTTAAAGCACTGCCCAAAGTCCTCGTCTCTGAAGTTGTGACAGGATTATACCAAGTGGGAACTCATTTCACTCAGCCCGTCTGCAGAGCCATTAGCTCTGGTTCCCTTCCATTCCCACTGAAAACATATCTCCATGGTTGGCTGTATGGGATAGTCTCTTGCTTTGCTCTCCTCAACTGATTTAAACCAGGTCCCTCTTTCCAGCAATCGAACAAAAGAACAAAAGGAACAGAACGATAACAGAAGACTTGACTGCTTGCGGGAAGGAGGTACCCTGCCTTCTGCTTTAACTAGCTCTGGAATGTTTCTGGGTCTTGTTATTACCCAGACGCTTCCATTTAAAAAATGACCATGGAATATTTCTAGGATAACAGATTTCCAGATCGGATCCGGTTCTGCAACAACCAGGTGTCATCATCCAAGCGGAGACCTTGCAAATGCAAGTTGATCCTCGACCAATGGGAATTTCACTCCACAGCTAAGCTCCTTTGATTTACTCAACAGGTAGAAAAAGCTTTCAGCACTGACAGAAAAGCCTTATGGATGCTATTTAGTTTGGTATACCCAGAGTGGAGTCAGGACTGGCGTTCATGGCAGCTATTAGACTTAATCTTGCTGTGTGATTGAGCTGAAATGTCTTGATCTACAATAAAATTTTGGGTGGCCACCTCAATCCATCTAACTCCTATGTCAAAGACTGTATGGGTCTCTGTCCTTACTTAGGAAGGGTCCTTTCAACCCTCCAGTGGGAGGCCCTCATTTCAGCATCCAATGGGAATGTGCCAGGCCAATTTCTGATCTCAGAGTTTCAGGTATAAATCTAGGGTGATTTCACTGCAGTGAATGGAAGAACTGTGAATTTACACCATTGTATGTGAAATAGGAATCAGGCCCTCTTGGTCGAGTGTTGCAACAGACCATAATATTATTGAAACTAAAATTGGAATCGTTGGTAGGTTTTTTTTGAAGTCGGAATTTAGCCCTTTTCTCTTACTTGAAAGTGAGCTTGGAGGAGGCTGGAAGGTGCCAGCCTTGGAGACTAAAGGCCTCTTTTTATGCATCGGCCTGAGCAGAAGCGGCAGTGGAGGCTTCCCCCAGACTGTTCCCCACTACTGCACTTCACTCTTCTTCTGGACACCGTCTGGAAAGACGACCAGACAATCCAGCCCCTCTGAGCCCTTCCAAAGCAGACAGCCAACAAAGGCATTTACTGGCGCTCCTCAGGCTACTGGCTTTGTAACAGAGACCTCTCTTCACTAAGGAACAGAACTAAGAACGGGAGGGGGCAGCATCTATTGTTGTCCTGGGAGCTAGAACAAAGTTACTTTGGAATGTGGTTTCTTGTTCATGATCTGAAATGCCTCAGCATGCGTCAGCAGAGTCAGCTTTTCCAGTGTGTTCCTGGCACTTTCCTAACCCTGGATGTCAGACACCAGGAAAAACCACCTTGCGATGGGTCCATTTTGCAATTTCCTTATTACACTAGGACAATACACTCCTAGTTCTTCTCTGTGGCGATGCACGGAACAACCGAACATGCATTTGTCACGCATGCTATGGACTAGCTGAACTGGATTTAGCCCCTTTTAGATGTTCTCAGTTATTCTGCACTGTAAGGCTAATTCCATGATCTACTGTAATTTTCCCATGCACCCACAATCAGTTTATGAAGCTAGTGACAAATACTAGCCACATTTCTTCAAATAATCTTGCCCCCATCTCCCAACAAGCATCAATCAAAGGCAGTGACTTTCTTCAATCAGCAGCTAACAGTCAAGTTTACACTAAAAACTCTGATGCCCAGAAGCTTCTATGCCAACAGATGCAGTGACCAGTTTTGCAGTTGCTCCCCCCCCCCCGAGAAGGGAGAGGAGCTTTCTCTCCCTGCTAAAGAACTGCGTGACAGCAGGGCTTCACTGGAGAAGCCAGTCAACTAGGGAACTGGAAATGGACAAAATTTTGATCCAGATTTTGAACACCCTGGTGTGGTACATGGATCCAGAATTTTAGCTGGGAACCATTATTAGGGACAGAGGTCCTTTTGCAAAATTTTGGATTCTGAACCTTCTTAAATGTCAGGAGGGTTTACATCTGAGTTCCTCCTTATCCACAATTACTGTTTCAGAGGCAAAAAGGGTAAAATGGTTAGGAACCACTGCATGCGTTAGCAGGCTCTGCAATCCAACATCCCGCAATACACTACTCAGAATAGAGCAATACAAATCAACAGGAACAACTCTATGATGTGTACCTGTGTGTTACTGTTCAGGTTTGAGGTTTTTCTCCACTGGAAAATCCTAAATAAGCCCTGGCAACATCTATACATTGCAGTGGCTAATCAAAAGTATTTCCTCCCAGGCTGTATAGATTCTACATCCTTACACTCCAATTGTGCTAAAGGACTGTTCTGTCCATGAATAACATGGTTATATGTATTAGACCTGCAAGTGAAGAAAAAACACTCAGCAGATCTCATTAATGACAACACATAGCCATATCTCTCTCTCCTTAATAAAGGCATTTCCTCTTTATCTTTACAGCCTTAGTCAGTATTAATGGAAAATTGGTCAGTTTTAGGCCTAAATTGCTTTCAAAACTTCGACCCTGAAATGCACAGCTTAAAAGTCCTTTGAACAAATGGCTAATGTGGAGCTCTTTTTCAATCTAGAAATGATTTCTCTATGCTCAATTAGGCACACTGGAGCTTCCAACCCCAAATTTAGTGTCTTCTCTTTTTTCAATAAAAAGCTTAGTATTTTTTTTTAAACATAGAAAAAAGGAGAGTGACATTTTAGAGATCCTATCTTAACTGGTTAAAGAATCAACAGAGTTATTACAGACAAAAAGAACAACAGCTCCTCAAGGAGATTTGCTTTAAAACATACTAGTTTCCATAGCCCAAAGTGTGCTAACCAAGTTCTTTAGACTGTAAATTCTAGTATCACCAAATTTACTAGCATAGTTTATTCTATGGTACATGTTCAGTGCAGCATGTTTAAACACGGCTGACAGATGAACCTCGATATGTAGTCACTTTAAAATGAAACCTCTAATATAGTGAGGGCAAAAAGGGTGTTTGAGGGCTCTTAAATCCCCCTGATTTTTGCCTGGATTTAATTTCAATGACTTACAAACTGTGAAAGAATGACATACAGTAATTACATCAGTTAAAACACACATTCCCCTTTAAGTACTAAACCTAAGACGGGACTTTGCAAAGCTACAGAGGTTAACACTGAATATTTCCTTTTCCTTTTTTTTTTTTTTTTTAATTTTTCCTTTTTCTTTTTTGCAAAATCAAAGTGCAACACAAAGTACCACACAGTATAAATTCTTACGAAATTTTGCTCCCCCCGCCCTCCATGATTGGTTTAAAAATAAAAAACACAAGTGATTAAAATGATGGTGTTCCGGCATTGCCGGTTTGCTTGCTTTGGGGGCAGGGAAGGGGAACTGGAGCTTGACTCCTTTAAAAAGAGTTCCTTCAAAAATATAAACTCTGGTTTAGAGCTGCTTACACACCATCTGATCTGGTAAAACACCAGAATAAAAACAAACAACAAAATCGGCAGTAGGGAAAGCAGCACTGACACATCCCATTTAAAACCAGGGTCCTGCAAGGTGCTGAGGTCCAGCGGCTCCCACTGACTTCCATGAGAACTGCAGATGCTCAGCTGGAAAGTATTTAAGCACATGTTTAACTTTAAACACACGAGCAGTCCCATTGAGTTCAACAGAACCACTCATGTGCTTAAGTGCTGTCCTGGATTGGAGCCTTAAAGTGCTGTTCAAAGCCTAGATAATTCAAGATCCTAGGATCTGGCATCTAAAAGATGAGAATCTTTAGCTGAGGGGAAACCCCAAGACTGTGGCTACCAAATTCCCCCTTCCAAATCACTCTCCTGCCATCCCTTAGCTGAAGTTAAAAGTCCAACCTACGCGTGATCAAAGTCCAGCGGTTAGCATAGACGTTTAACTATGATTGGCCAACATCACTAGCTTGGCCTGAGAACAGAGTCCAGGCCTGCCGGCTGCTCAAGAAATGATTCCCCATCAATACATCTGTTTAGGTGATTATTTTTTTAAAAGTGACTCTAGATTGGCCCACTATCATGGTACAGGAGCCCCAGAGAAACCAGAGTTGCAGACACGCCTTGGGGTGCATGGAACTCTTTTGGCACAGCTTGTGAAAAAAAACACAACGTTTTTCTCTACCCAAACCAAACCATAAAACAACCTCTCCCCTCATCTTTTGTGCAGTGTTTTGGGATAATAACTGAAAACTAAATCCTAGGTACCTTTCTCCATCATTTCAAAATGTATGTATTCTCGCCTCCTTTCCCCCGCCCTTCTGCAAAACTTTATTGCTCTACTCAGACACCTCACAAAAAGCCAGCAAAATGGAAACTACATACGGCTGACTACACAAGCGCCTCCTTTTGGTAATTTCAGGGTTAAAAACAGTGACTTGCTTACATCCCAGTGGCTGTGCAAGCCTGTTGCCTTTAATTTCTAAACCACACTAAATGATTGATTGCCTTCATTTCTAGCTCCTCTATTAAGTGCCTTCTAGCTAGTAAGCCAACAAATTTATTGCTATTGCTTCATGTTAGTCACCATATTTCCTATTCTTTTTCTGTTCAAAGCAGCGTGGCCTCCAGCCCCTGTATCTTCCCATCCACTGGCAAATGCCTTGTAATGCTATTATTCTCTACAATGTAAGAAACTGTGTTCAGATAAAGCTCTCCCCGTGATGATTATGGAGTTAAATTGTATTCAAAGAAACAAGACCGGCACCTTGATTTACTGTTGTGATCTGCCTAGTGGTACAGCAGTTACGCTCAATTAGCAAGCACAGGGACTGGAGAAACTTTCATCTGCTTTAGAACCCAACGTACACCAAGATACAAATTGCACCCAAGCGAATTGGAACTTAAAAGAGGTCTTGGTATAGCCACAAACCTCACACTGGTGTCTCTGTGCCTGGAGTGAAAGTAGGGCAAAGTAGGTCTATACTTTCCCTCGCTTGACCTTAAAAACTCTTCTCCATCAGCTTATCTACCTCTCTCTCCACATTGCTGGCCTCTGTAGAGGCTATTACAACAAACAACTGGAAATCCCTATGTTTCCTTTGACAACTACCCAGCATACATCTGTGTTAGCAAGCGACAGGAACCGTCTTGTTTATTACACAGTGAAATTAATATGGACCAGTACCGGGGTGGGGGTGGGGGGCGGGGTCTTGTTTGTCCAATTCCTATGGCAGTGTGTGTCTCCCCTCCTCTCTCTGTTCCCATGATATGGAGTATATTCCCCCAGTTGTAAAAAGCAGACAAATCCCTGGTGGTGAACAGCCTTTCTGTTTCCTAAGATAAGTGTATGATGCTGTTAATAATATTTATATTTCCTTATTCTTAAGAAGAACAAATGAGCTCATTATTTAAATGCAGGGAATGAAATATGGCCAACAACAGCTATCTGGAAGACACTAATTTTCTTGTAATGTGTTATGGAAAATTAAATTATTTATATCAACAAAAACAAACCAACCAAATTGGAAGAAACTTGCCTACCAACGCTGTGCTTTTCACGTAGTACCCTGAACATCAACTGCTCTTACTAGTCAAATAAAACCTAGACTCTTGTCAACGACAAAAAATAACCAACCAACCAACCAACCAACCGGGATCTTTGTACCACTGAACTGGGCACCCTAGAAAAATGAATATTCTGAGCTTTAAAATGAGAAGACCAAAGAGAGAACTTGGCGACTGCTCAGTGTCAGGATGTGGTGTTACACAATTTGGGTGGGATGGGGGAGGGAAGAGGAAAAAAACAGAGGCAGAAGATTAGAAAAAGCAGCTTTTACAAAAAACACTAAAGAATGCATAAAGTGACCCTTGCACTTCTTGTTTTGTTCTTGCAAACAGACGTGGTGCTGTGGTACAGTTGCTCCAGCACCAATGTAAGACTTGAGTAGTTGCATACGATGTTTTGACTCCAGATCTGTAAGAGAACAAACAAGTTAGAGGGAAAAATTCGAAGCACTGATGCAGAAACAGACAGGGCTGGATTTTTCTCCCTCATCTCCCAGGTTGTACGTTGAATAGGTTTTACTGCTACAGTCTATAAACAATTTTTCCTTTGAATGGGGTTTCTTTGGGGTATAAGCAGAGGGTTTTGGCCTTTAGTGGAGTCAGTGCATCTCACAATCCATTTTAAACCCACATCCGGAATTAGAAACACTCAGGTGAGATGCTCTCAGCTAATTGTGCTGTGTAAGGATTATTCACAGCAAAGATTAGTCAGACATAATGTATTCAGTGAGGAAAGATTTGTTAAGACAACTGCCCTCAGGATGAATTGGAGATACAAATGAATCTGTCTCACCTTTATGGCATACAGGGAAATCTCAGGGTTTTACCTGCTGCTGCGAGATGTGCTGCACGCTAATTGAGCATGCTGGGCCAGATATACTCCCCACTCCACCATGGCTGTCTGGCAGCACAAAGCGGATGGCTTAGATTTCCAGGTCCCTAAGCCAGCTGAGATTTCCAGGTCCCTAAGTGTAATAGGAACCCGGTCCTGATAGGGGCCCTGTGAGTCCTACCATGATATATAAATGAACAACTGCAGGTAGTAAGAGATGCTGTCCCAATAAATAGCAGGAGACAAAAATGACATTTAGTGGCGGCGAAGGCTGCAACAGGACATAACCCATCCACCCAAAACCTTAAAAGCACGGAGGGCAGAAGTGAAAGGGAAAGACTTGTGCATTCCTTTCCACCTTCACATGGCCAACGGCACTGTCAATAACACATTCCAGGGCTCCATAAGGCTTCCACTGCCATCTCCAACAGCGAGATGGGCCCCACCTTCAACAAATGGCCCCTCTAAAGTAACACCTTAACAGAGCTCCCGCTCTTTTCTACCAGCTTTATCAGCAGAGCAGCACACCTGACTGTGGCATGCGTCTGAGAAGTTGTTGTGCCTCCATATTGCTTAGGTGACTGGTAAAGTTTTATGTCAGAGGCCTGCCAGAGAGGGACAGAAGCTGAGACACCTCCATTTTCATTACTCCACGCAATCTGGCTTTTTGGTGGCTAGAATTAGCAGGTTTTGCTGTACTTACAAAGACATAAAGGAGAAAATCTGCAGCTCTGCAGGAAGGGGAAAGCAAATGCTACACTGCCCGCTGCTATTGGCACGTTTCACTACAGTGGTTTGATATTTGCAGCTCGCCTTTGAGGCCAACCTGCCTACGATGAAGATTTCAAAAGCCTGATGCCCGTCAGACACTTACATGCATTGGCCAGCAAGTTTACCAATGTGGAGGTACGTAGCTGTAGGTAGGGGCTCCTTGAGCCCTGTACGTTGGCACAGAAACTGGATGTGCTCCAATTGCAGTGTGTTGTGGAGTAGTCAACAGGGTCCCTAAAACAGGAAGGAGAGAGATGGAAGGCAGTATTTAGAGTAAGTTGACTCCTGACTGAGCGCAGCCTCCCTGTAGCTGAGCACCGAATGGTTCCTTGTTTGCTTACACACAGGGCACGTCTACACGGCCGCTGGAAGTGTCATTTCCAGACCAGGAAGATGCACATGTGCTAGCTTTGGTCATGTGTTAAAAAGAGAGCTGTAACTGTAGCAACATAGGTGGCAACGCAGGCTAGGTGCCTCTGTGGGAATGGACAGGTTGTAAAGAGGCAGCTAGTCCAAGCGGCCACCGTGGCTACCCCGCGGTTTTTAGCGCTCTAGCTCAGTATGTCAATCCAAGATGGAAATTACACCTCTAGCTGCATTTCACACTTGCCCACAATCTCTGCTACCACAATGGAACTTGTGCGTTCAGGCCAACGCTCAGAGACGCTTTCTTGTCAATAGAGCGTCTATCACACGCAAACTGCCAGAATTGAATGTGTGTGTCTTCAGCTCAGAGAGGGAGGGTTTCATTTACCAGTTCGGTGACCACCACCTAACATGGAAGCAAAAGCATAGCTTCAAACTGGCTCTTTTCTAGATCTTGATCCATCTGACAGGCAACACAGCTTCCCGGGGGAAGAAACGAAGGGAGGGAAAGTGCTGAGAACCAGCCGCTCACATTGACGCATTTCTGAACATCGGGTCCCCAGATGAGGGACAGGGAGAGTTGCCACTGGCTTAGTATTATAGATTAACACACATAAGACTTTACAGCTTCCTGCTGCCTGAGCTGTGTGATAAGAAAGCCTGATGCTGATCAAATATGCACTTTCAGCTCAGATATCTCTTAGGCTATAAGGTCAGAAGGGACCATTATGTTCATCTAGCCTGACCTCCTGCGCAACGCAGGCCACAGAACCTCACCTGCCTACTCCTGTAATAGCCCCTAACCTATGACTGAGTTACTGAAGTCCTCAAATAATGATTTAAACACTTCAAGGTATAGACAATCTACCAGCAAGTGACCCGTGTCCCATGCTGCAGAGGAAGGCGAAAAATCCCCACAGCCTCTGCCAATCTGCCCTGGGGGGAAATTCCTTCCCAACCCCAAATATGGCGCTCAGCTAAACCCTGAGCATGTGGGCAAGACGCACCAGCTAGTCTCCTGGAAATAATTCTCTGTAGTAACTTAGAACCTGTCCCATCACATGTCATTGGGCACTTGTAGTCAAAGATCAGTCAATTGTTAAATTAGGCTGTCACATCATACCATCCCTTCCATAAACTTATCAAGCTCAGTGTCCACAAAGAGCTATGTGCCACAGATACTATATCTGAGGTTGAAAACATACCCTTTATTCTTTTATTCTTCAACTCTTCCAAACATTACAGGGCTAGTGAGGATTCAATCCCAGGCATTTTGCTCCATTAAGCAATGTTAGATAAAACAGTGAATAGAATAAAGCCTTTTAATTAACTCTTTAAAACTTCAAATTCATTCAGGCTTAACATATCTGTATGCACTCTACTCTTCTCCTAGCTTCCTTGCTTTATGTTTTCCCCATTCCCAGAGGTGTATAAAAAGGACCTGTCAGCAGCCCATTGAAGCCTTTTGCAGCCTGGCAAAGATGATTGAAGAAGTTACAGCAGCAGACACAACAAAAATTGGAAGTAAGTAAACACCAAGAAAGGCAAATTACAAGGGAGATTTTAGCTAAAAGTGATGAGATGAAGTTTCCTCTCTCAGGGCAAATTAAACCGTGATGATGACTGTACATTACCTCTACAGAAAAAGGGGGAAGGCCAGCTGTTTGAATTATTTAGAGCATTGTAGGAAACCAGGGTGCATCAGCAGCCGATGGAGATGGACTAGCTGTCCCACTAGGTCTTTTCCTACCTCTTATTTCGATGAAGTCCACTAGTCAATTGTTGCTAATACACCAGTAGATCTGAAGGCTTTCAAAATAGCACTTTCACTCAGTCTTTAGACTATGTGTGATGTGAGATGGAGAATGCAATTCAAGACTATTTTGTTCTAAGAGTCAGCTTGGTGTTCAGAATGACTTAAAATAATTATGCCCAGAGAATTTGTTAACTGTACAATCATTAAAAACTGGACACCGACCATATGAAATAATTACTCTTCCTCCTGACTGTAAATTTAGGGAATATTACAGTAAAGAGACCTGTCCATCTGAATGGTGCCCACCGTACACAAACTGTGGCATTACCATTCATGACAGAGATTCCCATACCAAACAGATATTTTTGATTTGCAGATTACTGGAACAAGCAAAGAGGACATGCAGTGTATTGCTGTGCATTTATAGCTGTGACAATCTTTAAAAACCTGGATGGACAATTCAAAGCACAAGAGTGACAATTGGTTTTTTTTGAATATCACCCAGGGTCAGAAATCTAAACTATAGTGCAAACAAAAGGATTCTTTGACCTTTGTTTTAGGTGATATGTATTCATCTGCTTTTATCAGGATTTACATACTGAGCACAAATTACATATAATTTGGGAATTATATATAAGACAACATTAATGTTTCTGTTATCAAAATATTTAATACTAACATCTTCAGCAACATCATAAGAACCTTATAAAAGGAACCAGAAGGTAAGAATACAATACTGTTGTGAATAAGCAATGAAACTGCTTATTACATTGCTCCTGGAACAGATGGAACAGAGAAGGAATGATACACCTAAAGTCTTAAGAATGTGTCCCTATCGGATGGGCCAGATGGAGGGTCTACTTTGTTATCTTTGAAAATGTGAATGTAAACCACTCCTAGGAGCAAACGGATTGGACCTTTGTTTAAAAAGGAATTGAGGTTGGCAGATAAAGCTACATTTAGCTTCCCTTTTAGAGTGGGAAGAACTCATCATGTTTGTGGCAAGCACTTTTGCAGAATTAGCTATGGAAATTAGGGACAATAAAATGCAGTTTGCACTGGGTACTTTCTTAATTTAATCCCTGAAATAACTTTCAGGGTTGTTGGCCACATTTCAGAAGCCATCATGTATGAACTGGTTTTGAAATTACTTTGCTGCAACGTATTTATTACATCAACATTTACAGACTGATTCTGCTAAGTTTATTCAAGCAAATTCTTAGTGTGTACAACAGCGCGCAGAGACAGGCACTGAATTTAAAACAGACAAATATTTATGTGTTTACATCTCTTTGATGTCCAGAAATCTTATTTCTCATGGCAAAACCAGCTACAAAAGTCCCACGGTTACATCACACCACCAGAGATGCATTATTTGTGCAGATTTTCTGAAGGCTCCCCTTACCGGCCATATTAAAGAGTTAATTCTTACCTGCTGACATTGCCATGGTGGTCCCAGCAACCATTCCCATGGCCACACCGTTAGTCCTAGGTGCAGCAACAGGGGCTGGATAGATAGCAGAGGGGATGCTGTTTGGCTGAACCACGGTGGTGTGATGGATGACATGAGGCTGTGCTGCGTACACAGGCTGTGTATAATAAGCTCCCTGTTGGAAAGATAAAATATGAAAATCTTTTCAGTTTGACTGAAAGCACAAGTTCTGATGGATAAGCAATCTCCGAGTTTGTTACTTTAAAGACAATCGCAGGCTCCGTATTCTCTAAATGTCAGTCTGATGACACATGCTGTATTGAGAGCACTGAATTACATCAACACAACCATTTGGGCCTAAATCATATTTGTTTCTTGTGAACCTGTGACAGTGGCAGACCAGCTCAAGCAAAGGTCCCCATGTCTCAATTGAAGCCTGACAAATACATGGCTGGAATCAACCTGGCTCATCCATGAATTAGTATTGTTAAAACCAGTATTAGGATTGTAAGAATGTGTTTACTGTTTAGACTTTATTGAATGCTTATGTATCGCTGCCTACATTAATCTCACTTGTGACATCTGCAGCTCGTATAGTAAGGTAATACTTGAACATTTGAATTGCGAGCCTCCATGACTGTGTTAATCACCAGCCGGGAGAGAGACACCAACTAGTGTAAAGTGTTGGTCTCCAACAGAAGGTGTTACACTCTGCTCAACAGGGAAGATCCATCAACACCAGATGGACTATTGTGGAACTTTTACAAGGACCAGAGATGTTTGTTGCTTTGCCTCCTCCTCATGAAGATGAGTCATGCAAGTGAATTCCTCCCCTCAGCTGAGTTTGCAGTCGATAGCGTAAGTGAGGAAAGGGATAACAATCCCTAAAAAGAAGGAACTGGATCTCTGTGACGCTTGGACTCGGCAGGGCAAGGTATCTAGGCATAAGCAAGGGATCGCCAACTGCTTCACCTGGAATTGTCTATTATCTCTTGAAATTTACGATTGTTTGAGTATATATGTTTACCTGCTTTAATCTTGTAAATAGTTCTCATTTCCTCTTCCTATTTAATAAATCTTAATATAGTTTATTATAGGATTGGCTACAAAGGTTGACTATGGCATGAGATCTAAGGTGTAACTGATCTGGGGTAAGTGACTGGTCCTTTGGAACTGGGAATAACCTGAGTATTGCTTTGAGTCTTGATGCAAGGGGCCATCTCTCACAAAGGCAAGCTTATCAGGATGGCGTGACAGATGGAAGCATCCATCAGGCCTGTCTGTGTCCCCACATTAAGGCTGTTATAGAGACTAAAGAGTTTACACTTGATAATTGGCTGGTGAAATCCAAGTACAGAACTTATCAATTTGAGGTTTGTGCCCTGGTTCTCAACAGTCTGCTGAGGTTGGCACTCATGCTCTTGAGCCACTGCAACAAGCATAACAGCACCATCAACATGCTTGATGCTGCAGCTACAAGAATGTATGTTACCCTCCCCAGTGGGCTCCCAATCAAATGAACGGTACAACACAACTCTGAATATGCTGACTGGATAAAGGCCCCCGCTCCAAACGGCGCAGCTCTGTCTCTGTGAGATTAATTCTCTGGCAGATTCTCATGGAAACACTTCCTGGATAAAGTACGTGCAAGGAGCAATTTGAACACGTTGCTCCCATTTCATCCATGCGCGACGTCTTACTTTTTAAGCCTCCTGTCTTTCAAAAATTTTCCC
The DNA here is from genome assembly GCA_007922155.1 of Mesoclemmys tuberculata. NCBI lineage: Eukaryota > Metazoa > Chordata > Testudines > Chelidae > Mesoclemmys > Mesoclemmys tuberculata. The sequence continues at coordinate 13,054,983 of ML675690.1, forward strand.
CAGAACAATTTTGACCGGCAAGTTGTTTTCCTATCATTTTAGCCCTTCTAACCTTCAAAGAACATTTGCACTGAGGGGGCATGTTCAGTTTATACGTTGATTTCGCACCCTTGAACCTGAAAGCTCTCAAGGCACTTTGTCTGATCCATCAAACTCCTCACAGCCAGCGCTTCTCAACAGCTTCCATGCGAGTGTCACTTGACATCAGTGTGAATCTGGGCCCAGAGAGTACTTCAGCCCAGCTGAAGTGCAGCTACCTCTGGGGCAAAATATGGCAGCTCTTCAAATGAGAACAGTGAGACATTACAGCAATACACAATAAAATAGGACAGGAAGTGAAGACGAATGCCATATCCCGGAGGTTACCAAAGTGTGACCCACAGTGAGCCCTTGATGGTGGTCCATGTAGTGCTGGATGTAATAAAGGTTTTGTCTGCATTAACACTTTGGTTCTAGCTCTACCAGTAGTCACAAAGGTGAAAGTATTGAGTAGGTAGGGCTCAGTGGTGTTTACCAGCACGTCATCTGTAGAAGTCTATAAAGCAGCTCCAAAAGAAAAAGTAGGAGCCAGTTTAGCTGCCTCTGTTTAGGGCTGGCACTGTGAAATAATCAGAAAAGATTCAAGTTCCGTAAGAGCCAAAAGATGAAATGGTAACAGAGTTGCCCATGCATGTTGCTGAAAGGAATATACTCCATACGTAAACGCGTGTTAAGCAGTAAGTGTGGTCAGTAGATATTTTGTGTGACTGCTCCTTCACAACATCAGTGACAAGTAAAAGAAAAGGAAGAACGCTTGGCTTAGTTTTGAGTCACACTCAGGCATAACTAGATGCAGAGAGAGAGGAGGTTAAAGCTACACAAAAGGGAGCATAATCTAGTTAGGGCTGTGAGCAGGCCCAAAGTGAGACTGAAAAAGGGAAAACTAAGTCTGCTGAAACTCAACAGAGCAGATTTTGGAACAAAGCGGTCGTGCTGGATGGAACAAATCAAGGAATGGAAAAAGAAACAGATGGAAAATGGTATGTGTCCAGAAACTAAAATGCATTAAATGTACATGGTTTAAAAGAAGAGAAACTTTAGATGGAGGCATGTAAGTACAGTGCAATTAAAAATGTAAAATAGAGAAGGTTGGAAGATTACAGTGTGTAAACAATGAAGAGAGATTTCAATAGAAGTCAGCGAAAGCCATTGGAGAACCTCTGGTGTTGACAGAAGGAGGAGATACAGCTGGGCTATTAAATTAGCTCTTTCCTTCTGTATCCACAAAGGGTGATTGGACAAATTGCAGAAGCAGAAATACATTTCTCAAGGGAAGAAGAAGAAGTGCTAAAATAAATTAGGATCATGCCGAAGCAGGTGACTGGAGAAATCAGCTTTTGAAGACAGAGAGATGTCAAGGATCAAGAAAGATTCTACCGCAAATTCTGGAGGGGCTGGCACAACACACATACGTGGAAGATCCCAAGCTAATGTACTCCGACAGCCATTCAGACATCACAGTGGATTTATGTAACGCACACATGTGAATATAATCATATGTATCACAATTTAAATAAAGACTAAAGTTCAGCTGAGAGGTCTTCCTCTGAGGAGCCAAAACAGCTAAAATACTGAAACACACACAGTGTTCAGGATCCATTGTTCTTCCTACGGAAGCAGACAATGAAGAGACTTTTAGATGATATTTAAAACATGCAGAAAAATAGCTGAACTGCAGGTGAACGCTGAACTAGAGGAGAAACTAATACAACAAGAGATGAATGGATCAAGGAAAGATCTGGAAACTATACAGCTTTAACTTTGATTTCAGAGGGGAAGATACTGGAAACAACTAGCCCGGTGTGTGTTTATTGTAATAACTGGGGTCTATGAGACCTGCCCCGATTGTGAGCTTAACCGTTGGAAAGTTGCTGAAGATTCATAAAATATCACAATCATCCGTAATAAAGAATGCTGAGAAAAAGGTACAAAAGGAAGATAGACAATAGAAAGACAGGAACACTGAATTAGTCCAAACAAACGGTTGATTGACAACACCAAAGGACTGTATTAGGATCTTGACTGGTACACCAAAGAAGATGGAATCGGAAATAAATGGACCTAGCCTGCTGCTTCAGAGATTGGTTGACAACATATTGAGGGTTGGCGCTATTCCGCTCATCATCTTTTTTTGGGGTCCATAAAAGGGGAACTTTGGGGGAGAGAAAAATGTGGAGGACTGATGAACTGAAAACAGCACGCTCTGCCGTCATAGCTGTCACCGGCACCACCTCCTGGATCCTGGAATCCACCTGACATTGGTGGGACTTCATCATCCTGACCGGCAGCCTGACCAGATTGGGCCGGGCCAGAGAGGGGGGACCAGCGACGTCGTCACCGCCACCATTTTCCGCAAAAACCTGAACAGCGCCTGGAATGTGAGAGATTTGGGTTCCTGCTCTCGTCCCCTCCCTCCTTTGTCCATTTCCTTCCCCACCCTATTTCTTCTCTTTCCTGTCTCTCTCTTTCCCCTTCTGTTTAATAAACGTCTGGCTGAGCTAGCCAAGACAACTGTATCTTTTGCAACGCTGCAGTGAGTCTGTGGCCAGGGAGGCAGCTGAAAGCAATGCCCTAAACTGCCCGATGCTAGTCCAAGTCTCGCCGACAGCTTTTGCTGCTGCATTTTTCAGTAGTTTGCTAGACACGTACCTGGGCATACAGGTTCTGCTGTGGATAGGCACTTCGGATGGGGTACATAGCAGTTTGGTAAGGGTTTGGAGATGGAGAATAGGGAGGTGGTGCATTGTTACTCTGGGTAGGTGGGACCTTGTAGGGAGTCCCAGCGGTGTACCCTGTTAAAAGCAAAAACAGCCTGCATTAGTGCCATGATTTAAGCTTTTGAGTAGGCTGACACGGTGCATTAGCAATTTAAACCGCGAGGACGCCATTTTCACTCAGTGTTTAGTGTGCCGTAAAAGGTACACAGCCACCAGTGGTCCTATGATGCATAAGCCACTCATTTTGAGTCTAGAGCAAACCACTGGCTCAGGACAAAAGACAATTTCCGTCTGAACCAAGAACTAGGTGGGCTACGGATTGGTGGAAGACAGTGGGATCGGCAGCTGTTTGAGCTGCAGTGGCACCAGCAGCTGCACAAGGCCACAGTAAACTCATTTGGGGTAGGAATCCCATCTGAACATGTCCAGCGTGCAGCACAATGGGCCTTGATCCTGACTGGTGCTTTTGGGCGTTACCGTAATACAGTTACTAAGGGTATGTCTATACGGCAACTTTGCTGCCATCAGATCAACCCATCTGGATTGACTGAGCGGTCAGTGAAGACCCGCTCAGTCGATCCAGAAGTCGACGCTGGTAAACCTCCCCTCAAGTGGCGTAGCACTGCGTCGATGGGCACAGGGTTCCCGTCAGCCCAGTGCAGTGAAGATGCCGCACGGAAGGGAAGCACGGCAGTCAACGGGAGTTACGCGAGCTATGACTGCTGCCAAATCGCCAGCTAAGTGCAGACCAGGGCTAAATAATTATAATAGGTTCCATCTCCCAAGGCCATCCCTGTGGGACCTTGGCCCAGCTAGAGTGCACCAGCGATCAGGACCGCTGAGGACAAACTCCTCACCCTGAGTCAGTTTGTGGAGCACCATAGCAATGCTGGTTTCCGGCTAGAGACCGACAGATCTCCTGGCTGCCCAGCCACTACCTGGGGATCACATCACCACAGTGTCAGCTAGAGATCCACCTCCTCCTGCTGACTGTGGGGAAAACACCGTGTCCGGGACCAACGTGGAGGAAGGGGCCCCCTGTGATAATTTTTTTCTGTTCCAGCCCAGTTGGGCACCATGGTGCCAGGCACTGTACAAACACCGTAAATGACAGTGCTGGCCCCTAAGGGTGTACAAGTCTAAAGGGGATGGTACACTGCAGATTGAACACTGCTGTTCCATTAGAGGAGACACGGCTAGGGTCACGCTTTGGTTTTTTAACCCTCGTGTCATTTTTATTAACTTCTTTGAGTCGGGATATGAAGTCAGATAAGGATTTCTGACCAGTTCTCTAACGTGAGCCCATTATGGGACCTTAGAACAAGACACCTGAAAACACGAGGCCAGATTCACCCAATCTGGGGCAAGGAGAGGTAAGGTATTCTTCTCTGCACCAGCTAGAGTCAAAGGGCCAGCAAAGAGGTCACATCTCTCTGTATGGCAGTTGACGCCCCTGTGGGGTTTTTCTTTGCTTGGCTGGGGGGGAGGGGGTGCAGATGATCGTCTGAGAAATGCTGCTCTAACATATCCACTACTGTCCAAACAGGTCACACGTTTTCACGTCTCCCAAAGCATTCCTCTGGTGACATCCTGGGAAACAGCACTGCTCACAGGGTTAAAACCCAGCATGATTTGATGGGGTTGTATCAGAATGCAAAATGCCCTTCAAGACAATACCTATACTTCAAGTAATTTTCTCCCCAGTGTGGGAGCTTAGGTCCCCTCTCGTTGTCTGCGGGATGGTTCAATCAGTGATATAATTGTTGTGGATTCCACATTGCACAAGACCATTTTTGAGCGCTTACACCACCAAGTAGTGACTGGTGGTCGCTCCTGTCCTTCCCTAACGCTGCTGCTTTCTATGCGAACAATTATGACAACTATCATCAACCCACTGCTCTAACCGTTCGTCTTTATTAAGATCTAGACCCTCAAGGTGAACTCAGGCTGTGACCGCACAGCCGCATTGAGGTGGATCTTATTCTGAGAAGTGTGCTAATCAAACCAGGCGACAGGCTGTTCCCACTATGTAATATACTCTCATTTACGGTTATAACGTGTTATTCAAAGCAAAATACCCTGTTCAACATTCTGTGCTAGACCTGGACCATGCCAACACGAGTGGGTTAGCACACTTCCAACTGTAACCTGACACCTGATGTTCCCACGTTATTTATAGAAGCAGGGAAAGGCAAACAGCAGTATGATGGATGATACAACATGAACCCGGATTTAGCCCTTAGACATTAGCGTAATGAACACTCTTCCCACGCTTGAAATCAAGAGAGTGGACAAGAAGTTTCCATTGATGGTTTCCTGATCTGTAAAGTGAACCTAGGGCCACCTACCTCACATGGTAGTTGAGCTCCGTGTACAATTGGGCCAATCTATTAAGGTCCTAAATATCTCCTAAGAGATGCTAAGCCCTCAGCCCCCAATGACGTCAAGATCAGGCCCTATATTTGCAAAGCCCTTCGAGATCATGGCCTGAAGGGTGCTACCAATGTGCAAGAGCATTACTGCTGCTCCTGATTAGCCCTGATGTCAGAAATATGTGCAATGTCAACCTGAATAGTGTGCTGACTTTATGACGCCACCGTTATTAACTTCTTGGATCAAGCTGCGTTGGGTTTTTTTTCTGTTTCCAGAGACCTTCTGTAACGTAATAAAATCATCTGCAGCAGGAATAAAACACTTTGGAATCAAATACAAATCGGAGGCCACAACAATTGCCCCTGTGACGTGTGCACCAGTAAGCAAGCGGGGCCCAACGCCGCTTGCACTGGGTGTGCCTGCACTGCGATTAAAAACCCGCGGCTGGCCTGTGCCAGCTGACTCGGGCTCGCAGGATTTGGGCTGCAGCCTGAGCTCTGGGACCTGCCCCAGCGAGCCCAGTCGTCTGCACGGCCATGAAACAGCCCCACAGCCCAGCCCCGCGGCCTGAGTCAGCTGGCAAGGCCGCCCGTGGGTTTCTAATCGCAGTGCAGACAGACCCACTAAGTCAAAGGCAAAGCTCTTACTGAGTTCAACGGCAGCAGGGGCAGGCTGTCAATGACAACTGGCTGGCTGGCGTTTCCGTACGCCCCTCGGTCTGCTCCGTGCAGCTGAGGCTCCGTTAGAATTAGCGTCTATCCAGGGCATAACTTATTTTTTATGTTTCCAACTGCACGGATCTGACAGGCCAAGACTGGAAAGCGAATCGCTCGTTTTCCTCATCCCGCAACTGAAGCACCGTCGAGCACCCTCGGGGCCACAGGTGCCTTATTCTCCCCGGCAAGTCGGCAATTAGCAGAAGCCATTTTCAAGAACGACCTGAAACATAAGCAGCTGCACCTGACAAATGTGGAAAAGTGCGGACTTCCCGTGGGGCTGGAGCTGCTGATCCCCCCCCCATGACAGATCAGAACAGAGGATCTGTGGGCTTACTTACGGCGACTAAGCGGGTTGCGTCTCCACAAAGGTCACCTGATTTCTACTGGCGTTTCTCAGATACCTTTTGTGTCAGGCCCGCCCCCGCAGTCCCTTCGCATTACTGACCCAAGCAGCGAGCCCTGCTGTTGCCATTTAAGAACCACAGCACGTGCTCCTGACGTGCGGCGGGAGTCCAGAAGCTTGGCACAGGGCTGTCGTGTGGAAGCAAGGGATGGCAGCGTCTCTCCTCATGCAGCAGAGGGCTTTGGAGCCATTCCATGAACCCGACTGCATCTTCGGGGCCGCAGTGGCAATTTAATACCATTGTCCCAGGCGACAATGGCTAACTGAGCTGCGTAGGTCTGCATGCTCCCACCTCGCACCGCCCCAACTAGGGAACAGTGAGCCTCCATGGAGCTAGGTTCCCCCAGGGCACAGGGGGTGTAGACTCTCCTGTGCTGAAATCCTGCCCACTGACCCTGCAGTGGAGTTGCACTGATCGCACAGATGGCAGAGCCCTTCAGAGAGAGAGGGCCAGGAACAAAGGGATGAAAGACGCTTCTGAAGGAAGCATCTTCTCTTTCATGTGCAGACTGGATCTAGTGGAGCTGCTAAGAAAATCTCCACGGGGAGGATTAGCGATTCTGCCCTGCTCTGGAGAGAAGCCCCTCTGTCACAGACAGGTGAAGACAGGGTTGGGCTCAGTTCTCCTACCACCCCATGAGAAAAGCACCTGCTCTGCATTTTCCCTCCTCCCCAAAGCCGTTTTTACACCACCTGGGAATTCCCCAACCAGCCAGTTAAGTCATCTTTCTGCCTGCTTTGTCCTGCCGGAGCAGCACAAAGCAGACAAAACGAGGCCCGTATCTTTATTGTAGGACAGAAGTGGCCTGTGTGTGTCTGTCAGGCCAATGGTGTTTGAGTTCAACAGTGTGTTGTGGTTACCCTCCTCTTTCAGACAGAAGCGTGGCCCACAGACTCTACTCATCCCAGCATGCAATGTTCCACCATCCTTTAAACAAAGGCTTCTTGGTTCACCTGGAACATTACATGCAGAGACTGGCAGTCTCCAAGGGATGCACCTGACATGACTGACGAGGACGACTGCAGCCTCCTGTGCTTTATGAAAATTCAGCGGGGCCCTCAAGCTTCTGACAAGCTACAAAGAACCCAGCCTTTGGTGGGCAAAATCTGGGTGGGTCAAGGACCGATTTCGCCATAGCCTCACCTGTAAATATAAATTCAGCATACGATCTGCTCATTTCAGATCTGTGATACTGACAGGCTAGAGCCTTTTAATCTCCTGTCCATTTAAAAAAGCAGAGAGCCTCTGGCTTTGTCCAATTCTGCTCTAAACAAGGCTAATTAGCAACCACCTGGAAGGTTCAGACATACATTTTCTTGAAAACGATGCCATGTTACATTTCGGCACAAGGAACACATGGTTAATTTATTACTTATGTAAATGCCAATGCTTTATCCTATGTGGCATTCACACGTGGGATAATGAACTAAAGAGACTTTTCAGAAAAGCAACAATTTTTTAGGCAAATTCACAGAAGAAACAGTTACACTTTCCTGGGAGAGGGGAAGAAAGCATGACTGTATCGGCTGAGTTTTCATCTGAATATTATTAACAGTGGCAGGCAGGTTGAGTTTTCTGCTCTCGTTGGCATTAAATTCTGCTGCTGTTCACCATATCTAAATTGATGACTTCAGACTACAGGACGCAGCGTTGCCAACTAGTCTCACAATACATGGCATTTTTTCTGAAAGGTCTGGTTCCTGGGATTACACGAGAATCTCAGCTTTCATTTAAACAAAATCAGTTTCTGGTCCTTGAGGTTGCAGAGAAAAGCTGGAAAATGTGAACCTTAAAGGCTCAGACACCAGAAAGGAAATAAAAAAGTCCCACCAAGTGTTTAAAATCTCTTAGTATTGGGGGCACGACTCATTCTTTTTGAATGTTTAAAGTTGGCCATACTGAAGACTGGAAACTTGTCATATGGGGAGAGGTGACAATTACCTAAGAAAAACATTTCCAGCCAACACTTGAAACAAGGATTCCAGTGGTTGCTTTTCTCTCCTCAAAGGACGCCGCCGGGAGTTCAGTCACTTCATTTGAAAAGCTAGACTCGGATGCACATAGCAGGGGAGCCTCTCCCCCCCTCTTCCCAAACCTCACTTTCACTGCAGGGTGCCTGCCCCTACAGAGCTGCCTTCCATGCTGAGCACAAGATCCTACCTATCCCTCCCACTTGCCATGCCAGTTCTTCTGCAAAAATGCCCTTTCCCCTACAGTGCAGTGGTTCCCAACCTTTTTGGCCCAAGGGCCACATATATCATTTTTACAACCCTGAAGGGCCACCAGTCTCTGCCAGCATCTCTTCCTCCCACTGCAGCCAGAAGAAAGTTCAGTGACAAGGCTGCCTCCTTCTTCACTGAACTCCCATCCCCTTGGCTGCTGCAGGGAAACCACACGCGTCCTGTCACCCCAAGCGCTCCACCTGGGTCCCTGGGCAGTGGCTCTCTTCTGCAGCCAGGGGGACGGGAGATCAGTGCTCCTCTTCCGCTGGCTCCAGCAGGGACCCCAGCACCTAGGGTCCCAGGCGGAGCAATTTGCTGTGCTCCCTGCTATAGCCAGGGAGAGCGGAGCGCAGATCCCCCATCTACTTGGCTGCAGCCAAGAGTCTGCAGGTCTTGTAGCCCCACAGCAACACCTGGGCCTTACGCAGCAGCTCCCTTCTGCAGCCAGCAGGAAGGGAGCGCTAGGCCACTTTGAAAGACCCTGTTGGCCACTTTTGACCTAGGGGTTGGGAACTACAGCTCTAGTGCATAACAGTAGTTAAAAAAACATAACCTCCCCCCCAAAGCAAACAAAGCTCCGAGATACATAACGAGAGCTATCGAAAATAGCCAGGGAAGAAGAAACTATTGGATTCCTGTAAAAAAAGGTGCAAGGGTACCTGAATTCTACGTCGATTCCCTCCCTTTAGAGTGAAAGGCTTACACAGACACTTAAAATGACGGTCAGCTGTGCAGTGTTTTGACTGAATCATTTGTACTTTAAAGGTAACTTAGTGGGGAACTTGTAGAAAACCTTACAGCTGTGCTTCTAGTTCTTTTTTAAGGCAAACTAGTGGGTTTCCATGCGCTCTAGCCTTTCACCTCAGTACAAACCTGACTTAAGGCACGAACGAGTCTGAGAATCTTAGTATCATCTTTGGAAATGTGTTCATCTCACAAAACCACCAAGGCCCGCATAACATTCTATGCTGAGGTGTAGCTAAGGACTAGACAATGGAGGAGTGCTTGCAGGCCAGAATGGTAGACAGAGCTGTGGAGACTAAAAGCCAGACTCGCAGGGAGATGCTCCAGGGGAGGCCTGAGATGCAGCAGAAGAGAGGTGTACATGAAAAGACTGCCCCCGTGCTTGCCTGCAGCGTTGGCTCTCACAGGAATGCCTCTCATTTTGGTGAGTATTAGAAATCATATTTACAAAGCCCGTGCAGCATAAAAAAAGGATAATCGCACAGAAGACTGTCGAGCTGCAGAACAGTTTCAAAACAGCAGCGTGGAAAAGCTGAGCCTCTCAAAAAGTGATAACACATCAAAAAACTCTGAGACAGTGAAAATTGTTCAGGACAGCAATTAATGAAGCACAAGATTTCAATTTAATTAATATTCCTTCTTATCCTCACAACACTAAAACAGCTTGTAATTAATAGCACACTTTATGGGACTAGCAAACAACATTTAAATGCTTTCTGTCCCTGCTGCTTGGAAAGAACATGTTAATAAATGGCAGAATATCCATGATCTTTTCTCTGATCTACTATAATGTGCATACGTGGAAGTAAAAACTTCTTAAAGCTAAGATGGAAGCATGGAAAGGGAATACACAGGTATGATTTTTTAAATGACAGAGCAAACCTCCTCTGTTCTTTCCCTGCCAATATGCCTCAAGTCTGGTTTGGAGAAACCATCTCTAGGGATAAAAGGGGAACTTCAGTCCATGCCTAACCTTAAAACACTACAGCACCACTGTGGCATTTCTGCATAGGCACTTTCTACAATGATGGGAGGGTTCTCCTGTCAAAACAGTTAATCCTTCTCCGGGAACTAGGGGCTTGTCTACGATTGAAATGCTACAATGGAATAGCTTCACGCTGTAGTTTTCAGTGTAGACACTACCTATGCTAACAGAACCTCTCCTGTTAGTATAGGTAATCCACTTTCCCAAGAGGCAGTGCCTAGGCCGAGTGAAGAATTCTTCTATCCAATGCTGTCTACTCGGTGGGTTAGGTTTGCTTAACTACACCATTCAGAGGTGTGGATTTTTCACGCCTTGATTGACAGACCTGGGTCAACTTAACTTTTTGCTGTAGACCAGGCCTAGGTTGATGGCACTGATCTGACTCTACAGCACTACAGTGATGCAGCATTTTAAGCGTAGCCGTACCCTGAGTACATTTCCCAGACCTGAAGAAAAGCTCTGTGTAAAGCTTGTCTCTCTCACCAACAGAAGTTGGTCCAATAAAAGATATCTCACCCACCGTGTCTCTCTAATATCCTGGGAACGACATGGCTACAATTCATTGTGGTGTCTCCCTTACCCACTAGGAAGTGGGCTGAGACAACACACTCATTTCACGCAGACGGTCTAACAACTTAAAGGAAGAATCGCCTGTGTTTCCATAGACAGTGACCTCCAGCTGAGAAGTGCCAAGAGTCAGCAGTGCTGGCTTTTCAAATCAAGCAGCCCACTTTCCATCCATCTAACGTTTTAGTTCTGCATTTAGCATCGCTATTACGAATCATAGACACTGACCCATCAAATGCTGCCAGCCGTGCCAGGTCATGCAAAACCTAGAAATGGGAACTAAACTAAAACAGGGGAAGTGAGGTTGAAAAAGGCTTCAAGTGATATTACTAAATGTGCAATTATTTAGAAGTCCTATTAAAGCAAAATCCTCTCCATTCACCTCCATATTCACCATATTAGTTCAAGGGCCAGGAACAGCTATTTTAAAGGCTGTTAGAATTCTTTAAGCACACAGCAAACCCATTTACAAACTTTTTACTCAACAACACCATTCTCCTCCACAATAGTGTTCTCTCTGCTTTTGGCCTAGATTCTTTTCATTAGTCTAACAAAGACCTGCTAGATTGTGATTAGTTGGCATCAGATCTCGTTCCTGATTAAATTTACATGTGGATTTACAGGAAGTGGAAATACTAAATGCTGCATGTTTTTACTGCTATGATCTGTAATCACTAAAGGCTGCCAGTTTCAGGATTCCTGAGTCATTGATAATTTAGCTGTTACTTCAGAATAAAAAAAACAGATGACACAGTATGCTATACAGATTTAATCTGGTGTATTTATTAATTGGAAAAAAATTAAAGCAGAACAATTTGTACTGATTTGTGGATTAAAATTTTCTGTAATCAAATTTTAATGATTCAAGATGTGTGTTAGTTTTAGAAACGGTGTTTGTAACTGTGGTAATTTTAAAGCCTAATTATGAACATTTAACTATTAATACCTTATAGGGATGAATGATCTTTCCTTTAGTGTGTTTGGCTGCAGGTTGAGATTTTCAAGGAACTCTGTGCAAACTACAAAGCTTGTCTCTCTCACTAACAGTAGTTGGTCCAATAAAAGATGTTACCTCACCCACCTTCTTTCTCTAATATCCTGAGACCAACATGGTGATAACACTGGTAAAAGCAGTATAGGCCATTTAGTCATCCATCTTCCATTATAATTAGTGGACGATGTGTGTCCAAATCCCCTGTACCCTGTAAATCTCAACCTTGTATTCTGCAATGCTGCAATGCATTGAATCACAGACATGCATTTTTTCATATTACTCTGAGACCGATGGAAAAAAGTCCTAAATAGGCTGAATTTTCCATCTCTGAGGATTTCTGTTGCTCCTACCTAAATAATATTTCACAGACAGAGGTTGGATTGTCACCAAATAGGAAAACCAGACGTATTGATCTTAGGCTGCACTTCCGTATCAGTTCAGAGCTGCGCAGCCACTTCCGAAGTACAGCCACTGTCTTGGGGCAGAGCAGTGACTTGTGGGGACTGATTGTGGACCACATGTGGTTTGCATTTAAAATGGCACTTGTCGCACGAGCTTTTAGTATGCACAGTATAACTGTAAAATTGCCTAGTTAATTAAAGGACTTGCACTGGAACAAAAGTACCCTTGTGACTATATACATACATTGACCGGAGTTGAAGTGTGTAGTGGAAAACTGTTGCCCTGCAAGTTGAAACAAAACAAAAACAAAACACAGAAACTTATCAACAATAGGATACATAGCCACAGGTTGGGGTGTTGTGATAATTGAGGGTTAGTGAGCCTAACTGAGGGAAAGGGCATGGAAGTTTTTTAAATGGTTCAGTTACCTGTAATAACATCTGACTCTTTGGGTCCATCTATTCCATCCAAATGAATACAACAGGAGGTATTACTGCACATTGGTGGTAACTTTTTCAAACCCGGAGGCAATGATTCAACTATAAACTAAAATGACCAATCAGGAATTGTATTATACCCTTTAGTATGTCTGTTTGCCTGAAATGTCCTACAGTTTCTGTTACAGTCTCCTTCTGGTTTCATCTCAGAGCTACATAACCTCCTCAGCGAGAGGCACATCTCCAGCAGCTATCACACCAGTTGAAGAAAGGTAAATGAACATTACCTGAAGTACTGTGAGAGGCAGCATGGTCCAATAGTTAGAGCACCAGACTGGGGCTCAGCTGGGTTCTGTTCCTGGCTCTGCCACTGAGCTGCTGTTGGGGAAATCACTCCATCTCCCTGCACCTCTGTTCCCGCTTTGTTTGCCTTCATCTATCCCCTTCCTAATGGTTCCTAATGTTAGCGCTTTTTGGCTGTTGCTGTATGTTGAGCAGATGTTTTCAGAGAACAATCCATGATGACTCTCAGAACTTTCTTGAGTGGTATCAGCTAATTTAGACCCTGTTCTTTGTATGTATGGTTGGGGTGGTTTTTTCCAAATGTGCAAGGCTTTGCATTTATTCGGCACAGTCTCTTTGTCTAGCCAATCACAATTCTCCCCCACACTGACCTTCCTGTCTTATCTGTCCCCCAGCACCACCATCTCCTTCCCCCATTACACTGGTTCTCAATTGCAGTGTCATTGCTCAGTCACTTGCCCCCCTAGGCTCCTTGACCCAATTTACTCCCCTGCCCACGCCCGGCTCCTGTCCCCTCTGGTTTCAAATCAGCAGCTTCCTCCTCCTTGCCCCTTGTCAATGAGAAGCTCCTTGCTTTCAGATGAGATGCTGGACCAGGCACAGCCTACAGTGAAAGTTCTGTTCAGCCCGGTGCTGGAGCATGCTCATTGTAGACAGAATCTTCAGGGAATTTTGCTGCTAAAATCTAAGATGCCTTTACTAAGCATGTGCCGACTGCGACTTTCCAAAGACTTCTCACTTAGCTAAATTTGGGCAGATTTTCTGGGGGCCAGCCAAAGTCACATCTCCTACACTAAGGCCTTGCCCTGCTAAATTTCAGGTCCCTGCTCCAAACATGGGGGCAATAGAGCTTTTCAAAGAAAACAGTGCCAACATTCTTTCTCAACATGGGCAACACAATTTATTTCTCCTTAGTCTCATTCTGGGAAATAGTTGAACCATTTTGCAAAACAATTGAGCCTAAGTTATACACCCAGCATGGAAAATTTCAGGCCAACCGGTTAAAGTTAGACAAAGTTTTAAGATATTGTTTTCAGATGCTTATAATGGGAAGTGGGTGAGGTAACATCTTTTATTGGACAGAAGCCTGGTCTACATTACTGAATTAGGCTAATGTAAGGCATCTTACAGGGAGAGAGACAAGCTTTCGAGCTACAAAGAACTCTTCTTCAGGTCTAGGAAAGATATTCAGAGTGTCACCACTAAATGCAAAATGGAACCGGTTGTTTACCATAAGTAGTCAGATCATGTACTAAGGGACCATTCAAGGTAAGAGTGAACGTTAACACGTCTGCAGTCGTAGGACAAAAGAAGGGGTAAAATGGTTGCTTACCTGTAGTGACTCTTGTCTTTGAGATGTGTTGCTCATGTCCATTCCATTCCAGTGTGTGTACGCTGAGATGCATGGTTACCGGAACTTTTTTCCCTTTAGCAGTACCCGTAGGGCCAGCTCCGGCACCCTCTGGCATCGTGCGCTTATGCTGCAGTATAAAAGGGGCCACTGGCCCTGCACCCTCTCCGTTCCTTCTTGCCATCAACTCCGATGGCGGCCATGGAAAGAGCAACACATCTCGAAGAATGACAGTTACCACAGGCAAGCAACCCTTTTTTCTTCTTCAAGTGCCTGCTCATGTCGATTCCATGCTAGGTGACTCACTAGCAGTGCCGTTCAAGATGGGCTCGGAGTTCACAGATGCACTGTCTGCAGTACTGCTTTTCCGAAGCTGGCATCGCCTCGAGCCTGCTGTACTATAGCGCAGTGTGATGTAAAGGTGTGTACCGAGGACCAGGTACCAGCTTTACAAATATCTTGTACTGGAACCTGTGCCAGAAAGGCCGCTGACGAGGCTCGAGCCCTGGTGGATTGGGCTGTGATGGACTGAGGAGGCGACACTCCTGCCCACTCATAGCATAGTCTGATACAGGCAGATATCCATGCAGAGATCCTCTGTGACCAAACTGGAGAGCCCTTCAGTCTGTCCGCTATGGCAACGAAGAGCTGAGAAGTCTTACAGAAGGGCCTAGTCCTTTCAATATAGAAGGCCAGCACTTCTCTAATATCAGTGTGTGCCATCTATGCTCCTCAACTGAACTGTGTGGTTTAGGGTAGAATACGCACAGGAAAATGTCCTGATTAACATGAAATTGGGAAACGACTTTAGGCAGGAATGCCAGGTGCAGCTGTAGCACTACCTTGTCTTTGTAGATGGTGTATGGTGGTTCTGAGATCAAGGCCCGAGACTCAGAGACGCTGCATGCTGCGGTGCTAGCTACGAAAGCCACCTTCCACGACAGGAGCATTAAAGAGCAAGTTGCTAAAGGCTCAAAGGGGTGCCCTGCCAGTTGCGACAGCACTAGACTTAGGTCCCAAGGGGGGAGAGGGTCTTGTACTTGAAAGAAGAGCCTCTCCAGGCCTTTCAGAAATCTGCACATCATATAATGGGAGAAGATCGAGCTCCCTTGTATTGGGGGGTGAAATGCTGAGACAGTCACCAGATGGACTCTTATTGAGGAAATTGCTAGACCTTGATGTTTTAGAGACAGCAGATAATCCAGAACTGTCTGTATCGAAGTGTGCATAGGATGGAGTCCCTGCTCACAAGCCCAGAAAGAGAATCTGCATCATTTTGTCAAATATGACGCTCTAGTAGAGGGTTTTCGGCTACTTTTTAAAAATTTTTGGACGTGCGAAGAACATTCCTGCTCGTCCTCATTCAGCCAGCCAGCCTCCATGCGGTCAGGTGAAAAGAGATCAGGTTCGGGTGCAGTAAACAGCCCTTGTCTTGTGACAATAAGTCCGGTTGATGCGAGAGTTGCAGTGGGGGGGAGGAGGGGGTAATCGAGAGCTCCAGTAGGATGGAGAACCAATACTGTCTTGACCATGCAGGGGCTATTAGACTGACATTTGCTTTGTCTTCCTTGATTTTCAACAGGACTCTGTGTATTGGTGGGGTTGGCAGAAAGGCATATAAGAGAGGTCCACTCCAAGACAGGAGAAAAGTGTCAGACAACGATCCTGTCGAGCCCTCATATGGAGCCAGACTGGTCACATTTCCTGTTCAGGCTGGATGGGAAGAGGTCCACTTGGGGAGTTTCCCACCTCCAAAAGAGAGAATGAACTACATGAGGATGAAGCGACCACTCGTGGCGAGGTAAGAAATGCCTGCTGAGTCTGTCTGCCACTGTGTTCCTGACCCCATGCAGGTGAGAAGCCATGAGGTGGAAATTGTTGAGAATGGCCAGGTCCCACCGGTGAGCTGCTTCCTGACACAGCTTTGAAGAGCAGGCTCCGCCTTACCTGTTGACATAATACATTGTGGTGGTGTTGTCCATTAGGACCTGAACCACTTCACCCTTTATATAAGGAAGAAATGCCTGGCATGCTAACCTTATCGCCCCGAGTTCTTTGGCATTTATGTGAAGCTCGCGATACTTTCAGGACCAGTTTCCCTGGGTGCTAAGTCCTTTGCTGACATAAGCTCCCCAGCCTTGGTCTGAGGCACCGGACACAAGGGTTAGCGAAGGGCTCAGGCCACCAAATGGCATTCTCTGCATTACAGCGCATGGGTCGGACCATCAGTTCAAGGAAGCCAATACCCTGGAGGGGATGTTCACTACCCGATGTAGGCCATGCCTGCTCAGGGAGTAAAATGGTGTCAGCCATGACTGCAATGGTCTAAGCCGCAGACGGGCATGTGGCACCACATAGGTGCAGTCTGCCACGTGTCCTAGCAATTGGAGGCACACCCAGGCTGTAGTCAGAGGCAACACTTGTATGTCCCTGATGCGGGCCACCATAGAGTGGAACCTCGACTCTGGAAGGAATGCCTTGGCCTGCGTGGAATCTAGAACTGCTCCTATGCATTCTATCCATTGTACTGGTGAACAATGTTGATTTTCATTCGTTTATCAACAGATCTAGTTGGCGGCACGCGTTGATAACCAGCACCAGACTGTTTTTTACCTGGGAACGGGATCTGCCTCTGACTAGACAATCATCCAGGTAAGGGAAAATCTGAACCCCTTGGCATCTCAAATATGCAGCCATCACCACCATGCATTTTGTAAATACGCTTGGCACTGACAAAGGGCCAAGAGGTAGTGCTGTTAACTGGTAGTGTCCCTGACCCACAACGAACCTGAGGAACCTCCATGTCCAGGGAATATCAAGATATAGAAATAGGTGTCCCTCGGGTCGAGGACAGCATACCAGTCTCCCAGATCCAGAGAAGGGATAATGGAGGCTAGGGAGACCATGTGGAACTTCAACCTTTTGAGATATTTGTTGAAAAATCACAGGTCGAGTATAGGCCTGAGCCCGCCCTTTGCCTTGGGAATGAGAAAATAGCAGGAATAGGAACCTCTCCCCAAAAGTCTGCAGAGACTTCCTCCACTGTCCCTAAAGCTAGCAGGGCCTGCACTTCCTGGAAAAGGAGATGCTCGTGAGTGGGGTCCCTAAAGAGGGATGGGGTGGTTGGGAGGGGTTGAGGAAAACTGAAGGGTATATCCTTCTGCAATGATGCTGAGGACCCAACGGTCCGATGTAATGCAGTGCCATGCCTGGAAAAAGGGAAAAGGCAGTTTAAGAAAGGTCTGGGGTTCGGATCCTGAAACAAGTCTGCTATGTTGCTCTTGGGCGCGGCATCAGATCTGCTGTGTGTGGCCACTGGACTGTCGCGAAGACCTGTGTTGCATGGTTAAGGGGGTTATTGCCTGATGGCAGTGATTAAATCCTCTGTCCCTCTCTCTTCTTCTATAAGAGGAGGATCGCATAGGCCCTTGGAGCTGAGGCTGCTGTGGGGGAGGCCGAAACTGCCTTCTCGACAACTGGCGGTTTACAGGCCTAATGATCTCAAAGCGGCCCTTGAGTCTTTCAGGCTATGGAACCTCCCATCCATCTGGTCTGAAAAGAGGCCAGTGCCATCAAATGGAAGGTCCTGGATAGAGTTCTGCACCTCTTGTGATAGCCCTGAGGACCGCAGCCAGGACGACCTGCGCCTAGACACAGCAGAGGCCATTGATTGTGCCGCCAAATCCACCGCATCCAGGGATGCATGAAGGGCTGCCCTTGCCACCGCCTTACCTTCGTCCAGGATGGTGGTGAAATTCTGGGAATGTTCCTGAGAGGGGAGATCAGAAAACTTAAGACAGCGAGTTCCAAATATTAAAGTTGTATCGCCCCAAGAGGGCCTGCTGATTAGCTATTCAGAATTGAAGCTAGCCATAGAATAAACCTTACGGCTGAATAAGTTCAAGTGTTTTGCCTCCTTATTTTTCGGGATGGAACTCAGCTGCCCATCTGTCCCTCTTGTTGGCTGTGGCCACGACAAGTGATCCGGGAGGAGGGTGGATAAAAAGGTATTCGAACCTTTTAGCGGGTACATAATACTTTTTTTGGCCCTTTTTGAGGTTGGGGGCAGCGACGATGGAGTTTGCCACAGGGCCTTCACCACCTTTAATGCTCCATCATGCACAGGTAGGGCAACCTGGGCCAGCACATTGAAGAGGGCTTCTGGGGTGTCTTGGAATTCCTCAACCTTCATACCCAGGTTGGAGGCCATCCTTCTCAGGAGGTCCTAGTGCACCCTGAAATCATCCAGGGGTGCAAACTGCTATGCCACAGCCACCTCACCTGGTGATGAGGAGGAGGAAGGCAGTACCGGTGGCAGAGGGGGTGGTCCCTTCTACTGGCTCTGGGCGGGGTGGAATCACCCTCCGACTATGAGTCCTGTGACCCATCTCCGGTGGGAGGCACAGCCCACTGTTGTACCGAGGAGTGGAATGAGCAGTGCCCCCGTGCCATGGGAAACCTCCAATAAGGTCAATTGAGTCGGCCATTGACCTTGGGGCCAGACACATGCTGAAGGCACCACTCCTCCCCTCCTTTCCTTATGACGGTGCCAATGCTGGCTTGGCTCAAGGCTGCGCCCCCTCTCTGAGGCAGAAGATGGGAGTCCAACCCTGACGACCAAGGTGGGGCTGTTGATTCCTCCATCTGACCCCTCCTCAGTGCTGGGGAATGGCTGTGTCGGGGGGGAGCGGTGGGGGGGGATGGGACCAGCGCATGGGACTGGCTGGTTGATGCCGCTCCAATGAACGCCCTTCCAGAGACCAACATGGAGATCGGGATCAACACCGGGAATCCCCCAAATGATGCCAATATGCTGGTGACTGGTACTGTGGGGTAGAGGAACAGCAGCGTCGGAAGCGTGATCAATACCTGTCCCATCTTCATGCTACCGAGGGAGATCTGGAGCCATGTCTCTAACAGTGGTGCTGAAAATGTGGGGCTCTCTCCCACGCCAGTGACCACGGTACCTAGGATCTCAGTGAGTCAAGAGGGATCAGCGAGCGGCGCGGACGCTGGGGCAGTCCCATTGCCAGCTTTCCCCTGGAGGCCAGTGCCCTGCTCTTGTCCGGTACCGAAGACCCCAGTGTTGGAGGCACGGCAAGGTCATCAGCTCCCTTGCTGCCGGAAATGCCTCGGCGTCAATGGAATGGCCAGGTGGATGGCACACCTCGCACTGGCCAGAGTCTGGGATGGTTCCCTTGGTAGGGAGGTCAGTTGGTGTCCCGGCGAGGGTAACTGGCCCAACACAGGTCCTGTACCCTGAGCTCCTTTCCTGGCCCTGTTGGGCACCGGTGAGTGACCCCTCTTGGCATGACGCTTCTTTTTGCACCCCAGCTCTGGCAATGCCACACGGTGCTAGTGGTGAGCTCTGCACTGAAGCTGACATACTCGGCACCAAGACAGTGCAGGCGCGTTCTGAGGGTGGACTCAATGTGGCCTCCATGAGCAACGCCTCGAGCCGAATCTCTGTCGTTTCTTGTGCTGGGTTTGAACTCCTTGCAAACAGCACCCTTGTCTTCTCGGTGCTCCTCTCCCAGGCACTTAAGGCAGCTGTTGTGGGGGTCACTCAGCGGGAATGGCTTGCTACAGGCCACACAGGGTTTAAACCCCAACGATTGGAGCATGCCCTAACCAGAGGCCAGAGCCCTAACCAACTATTTACACTAAACATTATTTACACTAATTACCCACTAACAAAACAAAGAAATGGGAGAAAGCTTATCTCCAACATAATGCCTTGCAGTCGCAAGCGAGAAGGGAGTTCCAGCAACCGTCATTGGCAGAAAGGAAATGAGAGGGCACAGGGCTGGCTGCCTCTCTTATACGCGTGTGACACCAGAGGGTGCCGGAGCTGGCCCTATGGGTACTGCTAAAGAGAAAAAAGTTCGGGTAACCATGCACGTTAGCGTTCACACACCTAGAATGGAATGGACATGAGCAAGCACTCGAAGAACAGTGGGTTAGGGATTATTATAATAAACCATAAATTCTGTGTCTCTGTTCAGTCCATGATTTTTAGTGTCTAGCAGAGTTATGAATTTAAGCTCCCAGGCTTGCCTTTTGAAAGCATTGTGCAATTTTCTTTTGAGGATGAGGACTGATAGATCAGATCCAGTGATCGCATTGTGCAAAGTGTTCCCCCACAGGTGGAAAGGTGCTTTTGTCTTTTATCATTTTCTTGAACTGAACAAAGACACTGGATTTATGGTTTATTACAATAATCTGTAATCCACTAACTCCCTCTTTCTGTCCGATGACTGCAGAGGTGTTAACGTTCACTCTGTTTTGAATGGTCCCTAAGCATAAGTGCTAACTACTTATGCTAAACAATCTGTTCCAGCTGGCATTTAGGTGTGCTGCTGTCTCAGAATACCTTCCCCAGACACGAGGAAGAGCTTTGTGTGGCTCGAAAGCTTGTTTCTCTCACCAGCAGAAGTTGGTCCCATAAAAGATATAACCTCACCCACTTTCTCTCGCTAACATCCCGGGACCGACACGGCTACAACTACCCTGCATGTCATGGGAAGTATAAGGCAACATAAATAATAGGCAGTGTATCCCTCACGTCAAAACCTCAGTTTTACTTAAATATTAGTGGGGAAACTTCTTCATATCACTGGGTTTTTTTAAAAATATCCTTGGAAATTTAATTTCACATCATCTTTCATTTTTCCTATGTTTCCTGCCAATAAATGGATGGGCTGCACAGTGCTTTGAACAAGTGAAGTGCTGTGCAAGTTTTACATATTATTGTTGTTACCACTGCCTTCTTATTAGTGACCAACATAAGTAGCTACAAGGAAGTACACAGATGTGCATCAAATGCTGCACTGGGTATGCAGTCAGTTTACAGGTCTGAAAGACAATGGACCACATGCTATTTCGTCTCTGAGCTCCACTCAAATGCCGTGGAGGAGAATGGGGGACTCATCAGGGGGCTGGCTGCCACATCCTGACCCTGAGTTGCCTGACCCTGGCCTAAGTTAAGGCTACAAGGGAGCAGATCTAATCTATGCTGCTGGTGGAAGGTCCTTGGAGGATCAGGCATGCCAGAGCTCTGCTTCACCATATCCATAACCATGCCCCACCTCCGCGTTTCCTCTTTATTCTCTATGTTGGGGGGAGCAGGGGGGTGGTGTTTGGCTGGTACAGGAGGCAGCTCTGAACTTTCGAAACCCCAACCCTTTGCAAATCAGGAAACGCTCCAAAATTTGGAAGCCTGTATTTTAATTCTGTTCCTTCTCTGTACTGAAACAACAGGAAATATTAGGAAAAATAACCCTTCAGTGGAATTTGTTCTCTTGGTCAGATGTAAATACTGGAGTGCCATTGAGAGTTTCACTTGAATCTCTGGAAAATCATCTTTATTTTACGATTACCAGTTTCTGTTGCCTTCTTGAATGAAAGATGAAGCGATCCTTTCTTCTCTTGGGTCTCTCTCCACACAAACTCTTTTACTTAATTAGTGTGTGTGTATGCACGTTTTCCATTACTTAGACCAAAGTCTGATTCATTATTTGACCAGAGAGAGTCCAAGTGCAGTAATCTGGCCAAGTCTATGGTACAAAATAGATTTCTGCACATTAAAAAGGAGGGGCATCATATACTAACGTATTAATATGCATCTGAAAATTATTTAAATTTTACCCAGTGATCAAGGAGGCAGTTAAAATATAGAGTATTTAGCTTGCTTCAGAACAAGAAGATATTCAGAGATTCATAGTAAGTTCAGAAGGGACTTATGATCACATTAGTGTGATCTCCTGCTGTAGACGTTCACCCAATAACTCCTGCAGTGGAAGGTAATTGTTCTTCCCAACTATATAAATAAATGGAATTGAGCCCAGTATTATAAATAATCATTTACTTCTTTTGGCACCAAATACCCAAAGGATCCTTAACACACACAAAGTTAACCAACATATTGCAAACAGACCACATGTCCCACATAACCTCCCAGGCCACTGGAAAGAAAGAGAGAGGAGTTCAACAGAAGCAAAACAACAAAGCAAAACCCCAGAAGAAAAGATTTATTTACTGAATGCTGCAGATGAAGCTTGGTAAGTTCTGTTGTCAGTCCCAGTGTCCACTGGGAGGTGGAAGGTACCCTCCGTGGCACAGGAGGAGGATGTCTGTGGCCAGGCCTGCTTCATCAGAAGAGTAGCTTGAGTGAAGACAGAAAAAAGGTGTTATACAGGAACAAACGGCAGGATGTCAATTACAGTCAAGACACAGTATCCCATTTTTTATAGTAAAATTCAAACACTTTTTTTAAGGAAAAAAAAAATCTAGCAATTTCATGTCATGATTTGTCAAATTTCCTGAGGCTTCGAGCAGGGGGTTGGACTAGATGACCTCCTGAGGTCCCTTCCAACTCTAATATTCTGTGAGTCTATGGAGGATACGAGAAACCAGAAAATTACCTACCAACGACTGTTGGTCTCTTAAGGTGAGAATCCTACACAGATCTGCACTTTTATGCATGTGGTCTGCAGTGATGGTTCGGAGAGTGCTCCGAAGGTCCCAGGGATTTTCAAGGCAGCATCAACAGGCAATGCTCTGCTTGCAACATTAATATATACACTAGATCATAGCCTCCAGCCATCCTCTCCTTTTTGAACAAGGGCCCCTACTGACTCCAGCTCTTGGGAAGAGTTGTGGGAGGGAATGTGAACTCGTCAGAGGAGTGCCACGGCTGAGGAGAAGGTCGGTCTGTGCGTCAAGTAGAGCTAAGTTTTACGCCTCGCTGTGCCACTACTTCCTGTGTGATCTCAGACAAGTCACAACCACTCTGTGCCTCACTTTCCTCATCAATAAAATGAAAATGTTAATACTCGCCTACCTCACAGCTATGCTAGGAGATTTTCTTCATAGTGTCAGCAAAGTACTTTGAGATGCTCATAGCAGGAACTATACAGTACAAAATAGAATTAATTGTGACTATTAGAGGATACATAAGAACATAAGACAGGCCATACTGGGTCGCACCAATGTGCATTCCTTTGCATTTATCAACAATGAATTTCATCTGCCATGTTGTTGCCCAGTCACCCAGGTTTGTGAGATCCCGTTGTAACTCTTTGCAGTCTGCTTTGGACTTAACTATCTTAAGTAGTTTTGTACTATCTGCAAATGTTGCCACCTCACTTTACCCGTGTTTCCAGATCATTTATGAATGTGTTGAACAGCACTGGTCTCACTACAGACCCTGGGGGACACCACTATTCACCTCTCTCCATTCTGAAAACTGACCATTTATTCGTACCCTTTCCCCCCTATCTTTTACTAGTTACTGATCTAATTCATTTACTTTCTCTGCAGTAGCTTTATCTTCCTGGAGTGCTCCTTCAGCATCTCAATCGTCTAGTGGCCCCTCTGGTTCTTTGGCAGACTTCCTCTTTCTCACGTACTTAAAATAGCAGTTAGTTTTTAAGTCTTTGGCTAGCTGTTCTTCAAATTCTTTTTTGGCCTTCCTAATGATATATTTTTACACTTCACTTGTCAGAGTTTATGCTCCTTTCTATTTTCTTCAATAAGATTTAACTTCTACTTTTTACAGGATGCTGTTTTGCCTCTAACTGCTCCTTTTACTTTGTTGTTTAGCCCTGGTGGCACTTTTTTGGTCCTCTTACTGTGTTTTTTAATTTGGGGCATATATTTAAATTGAGCCATATATTATGGTGTCTTTATGAAGTTTCCATACAGGGATTTCACTTTTGGCACTTTACCTTTCAATTTCTGTTTAACTAAATTCCTCATTTTTGTGTAGTTCCCCTTTCTGAAATTAAATGCTACCGTGGTGGGCTGCTTTGGTGTCCCATCTCCCCCATGCAGGGATGTTAAATTTTATTATGCTAGGATCACTATTACCAAGTGGTTTCGCGATATTCACCTCTTGCTCCGGATCCTGTGCTCCTCTCTGGACTAAATCAAGGACTGCCTCTCCCCCCGTGGGTTCCAGGACTAGCTGCTCCAAGAAGCAGTCATTTAAGGTGTCAAGAAACTTCATCTCTGCATCCCTTTCTGGGGTGTCATGTACCCAATCAATACGGGGATAGTTGAAATCCTCCATTATTATTGAGTTTTTTATTTTTATAGCTTCTCTAATCTCCCTGAGCATTTCACAATCATGATCACCATCCTGGTTAGGTGGTCGGTACTGTATTCCTACTGCTATATTTTTATTATTCAAGCATGGAATTACTATCCATAGAGATTCTATGGCACAGTTTGGTTCATTTAAGTTTTTTTAGTTCATTTGACTCTGTGCTTTCTTTTATATGTAGTGCATTCCCCCACCAGTATGAGTTATTCTGTCCTTCCGATATATTTTGCATCCTAGTATTACCACGTCCTACTGATTATTCTCATTCCACCAAGTTTCTGTGATGCCTGTTCTATCAATATCCTTATTTAATATGGGGCACTCAAGTTCACCCATCTTAGTATTTAGACTTCTGGCATTTGTATATAAGCACTTTAAAAAATTGTCACTTTTTAGCTGTCTGTCATACTGTGATGTGATTGAATAGGACTCTTCTTCATTTGACTGTTTCTCATCAGATTATACCCATATTTTATCCTCCTCCATCCTCTCCTCTTTACTAGGATATAGAGAATCTCCATTAATAGATCTTCCCCAAGGGATGTCTTCGTCCGAACCATGTGATCCTCTGTACCTGTTGGCTTTCCCCAGCCCTTAGTTTAAAAACTGCTCTACGACCTTTGAACTTTACATGCCAGCAATCCAATTCCACTTTGGTTTAGGTGTAGCCCAATCTTCCTGAATAGGCTCCAACTTCCCAAAAGTTTCTCCAGTTCCTAATAAATCTAACATCCTCCTTCCTACACCATCATCCCATCCACACAGAGACCCTGCAGTTCTGCCCATTTGACTGGCCCTGCGTGTGGAACTGGAAGCATTTCAGAGAATGCTACTCTGCAGGTCCTGGACTTCAATCTCTTACCTAGCAGCCTAAATTTGGCCTTCAGGAACTCTCTCCTATCTTTCCCTGTGTCACTGAAAGCTGCATGTACCACGACTACCAGTTCCTCCCCAGCACTGCTAGAAGGGATTGATAGTTCCTCAGTACCCTATTTAGACTGGCTTTGGCTGTAGAGTATATTATGCCCTTTGAAAACAGTGGTGAGTGGAAACAATAGCTTTTGGCAGATCATCTTGTACCATGTATTCTTATCAGCAAGTTAAAGTAGTATGGGTTGGATGAATGGACTATAAAATGGATAGAGAACTGGCTAGATCACAGGGCTCAACGAGTAGTGATCAATGGCTCCATGTCTAGCTGGCAGTTGGTCACAGAGTGCCCCAGGAGTCGGTCCTGAGGCCAGTTTTGTTCAACATCTTTATTAATGATCTGGAAGATGGGGAAGATTGCACCTTCAGCAAATTTGCAGATGACACTAAGTTAGGGGGAGTGGTAGATACCCTGGAAGGAAGAGATAGGATACAGAAGGACCTAAACAAATTGGAGGATTGGGCCAAAAGAAATCTGATGAGGTTCAACAAGGACAAGTGCAGAGTCCTGCACTTTGGATGGAAGAATCCCATGCACAGCTACAGACTGGGGACCGACGAGCTAGGCAGAAGTCCTGCAGAAAAGGATCTGGGGGATACGGTGGATAAGAAGCTGGATATGAGTCAACAGTGTGCCCTGGTTGCCAAGAAAGCATATTGGGCTGCATTAGTAGGAGCACTGCCAGCAGATCGAGGGAAGTGATTATTCCCTCTGTTTGGCATCGGTGAGGCCGCATTTGGAGTATTGTGTCCAGTTTTGGGCCCTCCACTGTAAAAAGGATGTGGAGAAGTTGGAAAGAGTCCAGCGGAGGGCAACAAAAATGATGAGGGGGCTGGAGCACAAGACTTATGAGGAGAGGCTGAGGGAACTAGGCTTGTTTAGTCTGCAGAAAAGAAGAATGAGGGGGAATTTGATAGCAGCCTTTAACTACCTGAAAGGGGGTTCCAGGGAAGATGGAGCTTGGCTGTTCTCAGTGGCGGCAGATGACACAACAAAGAGCAATGGTCTCAAGTTGCGGTGGGGTGGTCTAGGTTGAACATTAGGAAAACATTTTTCACTAGGAGAGTGGTGAAGCACTGGAATGGGTTACCTAGAAAGGTGGTAGAATCTCCATCTTTAGAGGTTTTTAAGCTGCGGCTTGACAAAACCCTCACTGGGATTATTTAGTTGAGGTTAGTCCTGCTTTGAGCAGGGGGTTGGACTAGATACCTCCTGAGGTCCCTTCCAACTCTAATATTGTATGATTCTATGAAGGTGATCATCACAGCTGTACAAAGCCAAACAGAACGCAGCAGATTTGCAAAACCCAAAAGACAGATCAAAGCTGGAGGCAGTGCCTGATTCAGTGGGGTGAGGATGTTTGGTTAATATGACTGTCCTGAATCTGTTGAGTGGAAACACCCTACGGTTGCCTGCCGTCACTGATACACCTATAGGAAAATGAGCTTTTACATCACCTTCAAGTAACAGACTCCAAAAACAGTGGGGAAAAACAATCAGATATGGTTCTTAGACACCAGAGGACTAAGTGATGTATCTGAATAATAAGAAACAAACAGCTGGATTGACTTTCAAGAATGGCATTACTACTCCAGACAGTCCTGAGAACTGTTCACATCTACTCCATGGAGCATGGCTTTACTGGGATTTGTAGGAAAGGTAGAAAAATACTGGCAAGACCTGGATAGCTTACCATGCCAATACAGTATTATTAAATTAACTGGAAACGGAGAGAGCAAATGAAGCAAAATTCCGAACGCTTTTGAAAGAATTTCCATGTTCTTTTTTTTTACGTATTTGTAGCTACTTAGGTCCCAAAGCCTTTGTTCACACATGAAAGGGACATTAGAAAACATGCAGAGCAAGCTGATGAGGACTACCATTGACTTTGATCTTAAAGAGTCTTTTATACTGCAATCAAGTGTGTTGTCAACATGCGTTTGCCTGTTAGAAAATGGCAATCACTAAACCAGGGGCTTTCTGGCAGCACATCAAGAACAGTGAGGCTAGCTCATCAATAGGAAAGCTTCCCTGCAAGCTGAGCACTGCAGTAGGTACACAGTGTATGCTGAGTTTCTTATTCAAAGCTTTAGCAGGGCTCTTTTTTCTCTGACAGTATGGAGCCCTCACAATTTTTTGTTGCTATTAGTATTAAACTCTGGTGCCTACTGTCCAACTCTCACCGTTCTGGGTCTGGGTATATTTGGTTACTGTATGATTCATGGGTAGCCAGTTAAATTCGGCATTTTGGCTGGCATTTTCAAAGGGAAGTGAGGGAGTGCCCAATTCCCAGCTTAACTGCTTTAGGCCCTTTGAAAATACCAATCTTTGCTCACACCTCATACTCTAGCATAGCACTAGAGCTTGTTGCACTGACCCGACAAGCTGGTGTTTCTGCCATCATAAAAGAAATTAGTGATAGAAACGGGAGCTCTCTACATCAAGAAGCACAAAAGAGGGCTTCTGCCATTTAGGAAGTACACTAAATGTCTTCCTAGTGAGACCCTAGTGTCTTCCCGTGAGAGTTTAGGTTCCTAAACAGGATTGTATGTACTGTCTTATGCTTTTGATGAACCTGACTATTGAAGAATGAAAACCAAGTGATGGCTAGTTGAACGCCAAAGAAGCGGCCTGCTGATTTTACTCTCATGTGAAATCATATAGGTGGAGCTAGTGAAAAGATACAATTGTTTGAATCACAACAGGTTACAAATGTCCTCCATTTAAGTCTTATTTTAAAAAACCCACAAAAACAAACCAACCAATTTTTGTGAATACCTTGTTAGGAGCTTGGATGACTTGACACACCTGTTATGGACGAAACTATTTAATCCGCACCATTTCAGAAGACCAGGTGTGTGAGAAAAAGACAATCTGGTTCTGAGTCATCAGAACTGGTGAGATTGGGAATCCAATGTGATCAGCTACGACTTCCTCTATCAGCAGTGGAATAAGTCAGCGGGAACAAGAACTGCTTCTCCTAAAGTAGGCAGTGTGTCTTCTTTGCCAAAGTTCCCTTTCTCATCTTCTCAAATACAACACTGGGCATTTCTTAGTGGGCTTTGTAGTGAAGAAAGATTTGGATTCTGATCCCTCCCCTACTTGAAGATCTGAGCTCTGTGCCCTGAACCTATGACCATTCCCGAGTGCTTGTGCAGGATCGTATTGCTTATTCATGCATGGCATACTGCAGAGTGAATGACCGCCTAACAGCCGATGTTCGGAAGTTACAATATCCCTTTTGGTGACTGTCATGCTGACTGGATTGGGGGAGATGGGGGAAGGGGGGAATTTGTGTTATTTGACATCACTATGTCAAAATCATAGTGATTCATGTGAGACATGCCATGTCAGGTACTGTTAGAAAGGTTATATAATGTGCTGAGTAAGAAGATAATATTTGTGTTCATGTGTGATATGTGTGAGGGAAGTTATGGAGATCTTTGATATCCCTGTATTTCAAACTATGCCGTATAAGACACACCCCAGACAGAGAGGCTGCAGGACAATAGCCTGCTTAATGGCCCATCGAGACCTTTACAGAAGCAAAAGGCCCAGGAAGGACCTAAAGCCATACCTGAAGAGTTACCAGGATTGGCCCAGGTGACTCTGGACTCCATTGTAGTTCCTGTAAGGTCTATAGGCCACGTGGCCAGGGTCAGAAGGTATATAAGATCACACCACAGAAACCATTTTGTCTTTGTTGCTGTCCAGCTGCAGACAACACCTACTCACCTCTGGATTAATACACTTTGCAACTGAACTGAAGGACTTAGACCCATCCAGGTACTGGATGTACACCAGAGGGACTATACAAGCCTGCAACTCCACAACTGTTCCAGAAACCTGAGGTATCTGGACTTTCAAATCATTTGGATGTATCTGATTGCTTTAAGCCATTAACACTTCTCTTATTGTTTGTTTTTCTTTTTTAAATAAACCTTTAGTTTTCATTACTAAAGGATTGGCTGGCAGCGTGGTATTTTGGGTAAGATCCAAACTTATGGTGAACTGGTCCTGTGGCTGGTCCTTTGGGATCAGAGGGAATCTTTTAGTAAAGAGCATAGAGTTTAAATGACTGGTCTCTTTACTGGACCTAATGTCAGTCTGGGAGCCAGAGACTGAAATGCAGTAAAGGGGGCTGTGTATGTTTGCCCAGTGGCTTCTTCATAACCAGTGGGGGGGGATCAGAAGCACTGTTTGTGGCTGGTTGGGAAGTCTGACTTCTGTGTCACCCACCAGTGCTGGGAGAATTTGCTCTTCTTTTACAGCCTGCCCTGATCCTGGCATTATCAGTGGGCTACCCTGGGCACAGACGGGTTACAGTGACAGTTTGCACTTACACTTTTGTTCTCCAGGGCTGAAGACTGCTTTCATCTCTAAGACCCAGATATGATACCTGGATTTCTTGAGACACCAATTTTCTCAGGGGTAGAATTAAACCCTTGTAAGTGAATTCCCCACCTCAGTATGGATGGATTAATGGTTCAGATTATTTGGATCTGAAAAGTTTGGAAATTTGCACCTTAGCTTATGCAATCTTTGCCCTTAAATAATTAACCCTCACAGAAATCCATCACTTAGATCTACACAAAATGCAAATTTTCAGGATGCATCTATGAGTAGTAATAGCTTATGGTCCTTGAAAGAGCTATGCATCATGGATGATACAAATACAGTTCTCTTGCACAAAGACATCAGAGCTTAACATCCAAGTTCTGTAACCAGAGGATAATCTCTGTGTCATAGGATGCTATGGATTGTAAACTGCCCTCCCAATGTCGGATAAAGGACTCTTCCACCACATGAGATATTGACTGAGACAAATGCACTTGAGATTATTTAACATAGTTCTTCGCCTGGTTATCACCATATCTGCTGGATTTGTTTTAGCTTCATTCCAAGACTATTAAATGACAAGGAAAATCTTTCCCTTTTATCCATCCCTAACAGGGTCCCTCAACTCCAATTATTGAGACTGGACAAGTAATTTGAGCTGAACCTAATAGGTACAGCACTTGCCCAAGGTCACACAGGAAGTCTGTGGCAGAGCTGGGAATTGAACATGGATTTGTCAAAGCCCTGGCCTATCCTTCCTCTCCTCCTTCTACAGCACATGCGATCTATGAGCGGGGATAGAGCAGTTGTATGCAGGATATCTGATCTTTACACCTTTAAGAACCGAAATTATCTTGATGGAGCACCCAGACGTGGAAAAGTGTAGGGGGAAGGGGGAGAGAGGGAAGACAACTTACAACTTCCATATCATGAAACAAAAAACAGATAAACCTAATTTCCTGGGTTGATTTTAGCAGTATCCCTTCTGCTAGATGACAGCAAAGTAATGGATGGCCTGCATTATTCTCTTCTGCATTATTAATAGGCAGAGTTAAGGCAGAAAGCATTATCAGTGTGGATAAATGTGTGTCCTACTTACAGGAAAATAAAACAAATGTTTGAATGCAGGAAGTTAAAACAAAAAAACCATCACAGGAAGACAGAAAGCCTAGAAGGGAACATATATTAGGTTTAATCAAGGGATTCTGAAACTCTGGAAAGAGTCTGATATCCATTCTTTAAACATATCACTCCTCTTTTAATAATTAACAGGCTGCATTTCTTTACAGCCTGGGACTCCAGTCGCACACATTTTGTGTATGCGAAAGGAAAGTTATAGCGAAATTGTCTGACAGCTGGACTCCCATAAGTTTTATCAAACCAATATTTGAAATGCTCGAGTTCTGTATTGATCTTTCAACCTTCCTTGTCTCTCTCACTTTAACAGCTATTGAAAGATCTGAAACAAAATCACACATAACAAGGAGCTGGCGTAAGCTAGAAATGTATTTTTTCCACTGGCGAGAGAAGGTTTCTGAATCCCAACCGAATGAGAGATACATTCACCTCCCTGACGCAAGGTTTTGTTGCTTCGTTTGATGTAGCTCAGGGTTGCAGAGACTGCAACCCTGAGACTGTGGAAACTCTCTCTTAGAAAGGTTTGGTGCAAAATAAATCAAAACAGAGACCTTAACGCTCTTTTTCTTAAAATACATTTTACATGAAAACTTGCACCTATTCTGTCTATAAATGACACACAGAAAGGGAGAGTTATCTATTGACGCCAGCTAGGCTTTGCTTTCAGTTTTCTAACGTGTGCCAAATCTGGGTGAAAATGGGAGGATTGAAAGTATTTTGGACTCTGGGACTCTCCCAAAATTACCACGTTTCATTAAGCGCCTCTGGTGCTAAAAGTCAAGAGGTCTGTGACACTAACTTCTTTCATTTTCAAAGTGGTGCACAGGGCTTTGGACATGTGACTTTTAATGGAAGTTGTGAGGCTAATTCTTCAAGCATGGCTTTGAAAACTGAGCAATGTCGTTGTTGGCTGTTTGGGCATTTCGAGTCTGTCAGAGCAAGGAGGTTAAAAAACTCTCTTTCCTCTGCCAGCCCAATCTTCAGCTTTCCAGTTCTTTTAGGAACCAGCTATCACCTTGTACTAGCAATTTAGAGTTCCTTTCTAGACAGCCCCCAAGGAAGATGCTGGTATCTGCTCCAATAACCTTCCTTCGTGGAGTCGTTAGTAGCACTGTTTTATTACTGTATAAATGGTTTGGAATAGATGATGAATTTAATTAAATGTCAAACGGATTTGACAAGAAATAATGAACGTTGCCGATTCCTCCTAGTGAAATTTGAGTATCTGTGTTCTATGGACTCAGTCTGTCTTGCTGTGCCGGGGGAATACCAAGGACTGAAGCCGATTGTATCTACGCAGTGAGTAAATGCCAATTCCACGTCACTTTGTTTGGAATCTCCAAGCGGGTACAATGCTGGTTAAAAGTACCAGACCAACGGGCCTGGAGCACTATGTTCTTTGTTTACCCACAAATAGGGACAGCATGTGAAGCAGCACCCCATTTTTGCTCTGTCACTAATGCACTTTAGCCCACAACAGCTACCTCTGTGGGAAAGAGGAGAGATCAGTCTCCATGGGCCATTTAGAGTTTGGCCTCTCTGCTGGTGGGTTTTGTGGCATGGACATCTCTCACTGGGACTTGAACTGAGGGCCACTTCCTCATTTCTCAAAGTGGGCAGACAGATGCGCTGGCTCAATGCTAAAAAGAGCCGCGTGGCCGCAGCAGCACAGGAAACAGCTCGGCCTAGGCCCCGACTACGTCCCCAGCGGGTTGGGTGCGTTTGTATTCGGACAGCAAGCCTGAGCCACTGCCCGTGCTGCCATGGCCCCACCGCTACATTTAGCCCACCAGCTTGAGGAGAGGCTGAGCTAGGGCAAGTGTCTGCCCCCACTGGAAAGCTACTGCGTAGACATACCCTGAGAGGCTATTGAATGGCCAGCAGAAGGTAATCTGGTCTCTACTGACCAGGGCTGGTTTCAAAACCAGATAGGGGGTTGGATGAGATTAAATGACCTCCTGAGGTCCCTTCCAACTCTAATCTGCTATGATTCTATGATACGAAAGGCTCTCTATCTGAGCCAGCCAGTCTCTCCAGCAGCCACCTGCTTTTTGCATTTCATAAAAAAAGCTTTAAATCCCAAATCCGTATCCCAGCATGCTATGGGGGTCACTGATGAGAGACGCTCTCTCCTTTGGGCAGAGTTTCCCTCTCCATATCAGTTTGACACATTTATCAAGTTACACATTCATAAGCTTAACACAGACGAGGATAAACAGTTCTCCTACCATTAGCTGAATGCAGGAGTTGAAACTCTGTTGAATAAAAATGATTTGTTTTAAATGATCACTAAGGGTTTGTGCCAGCATGTACACAGCATACAATATGCTATACAATTTGTTTCCCAGTAAAACCATCTTGCCTGTAAACTGGACAAAACTGAGTGCAGTAGTCCTGGCACCTGAAAATGTACAGCACTGCCTTCTTCCCCCGCAAGGCAGCTGAAGTCTTAACAACTAAACCAACCCACATGTACATTTTAAAAATTAGTTTATATTTTCAAAATTACAACTCTGTAAACAAAGCTGAGTCTTCTCTGCTACAAACAAATTTAGTGGGTTGCATGAACCTTGACAGCATGTTCCTTTCAGCAGTTTGATTATTTCCAGCCTGCTCTATGACAGAAACTGATTCAACTTGAGTAAAAGCTCCTTGTAGCGATACAGACCACTGGCTTTAACTCAGCCACTGAACCACAGTATTATTTAAACTCAATTCCATTTAACACATTCCCACTCCGTCACATATATACATGGAGGGAATACTATAGAAAGCGCCTTTTATACCAGTTTTTTTTTTAAATCCTTATTTTTCTGTTTTAATTATATGTTGGCTATAGTGAAGTGACGGCTAACAAAGG
The DNA here is from genome assembly GCA_007922155.1 of Mesoclemmys tuberculata. Classification (NCBI taxonomy): domain Eukaryota; kingdom Metazoa; phylum Chordata; order Testudines; family Chelidae; genus Mesoclemmys; species Mesoclemmys tuberculata. The sequence continues at coordinate 13,088,611 of ML675690.1, forward strand.
GCCCACTCTACAGGTGCGGAAGGCCTCCTGACTTCAGTGGGAGTGATTAAGTCCAGAAGGAGGGATTTGGCTCCTAAAAATATTCCAAATGAGCTTCTGGATCTGTCAATTTAGCCCCCAACTCCCATGCTAGTGGATCATGACGCAGGATGGGGCCTTTACAGAGGATAACTCACAAAAGTAGAGAGGGACTTTGAGAAAGCTAGCTGCATGGAAAAGCACTAGAAATTCAGAAAATGTCAAATCTGCCAAGGAGTTATAAAGTAAGGTTATCTATACAACTTAACTCTGCCCCACTTCTGGATGTTGTTGGATGCAGTCTTTATTCACAGGACCACACACTATTTCTCAAATAATATTTCCTACAACCTTGGAAATGCACATAAAACACCTCATAGTACTGTATACTATTCTCTGCATACCTATCTGAGTCCAGGAAAATTATTTGCAAAGAAGACATAGAATGAGTGAGCCAAAGGCTCTGTGCTGTGCCCCATACAAGATGCACATTAACCTGGGGAACAACCTGCCACAAAGCATAACTGAGGATATGAGTTCAGCGAGATTCCAAGAGAGATGAGGTGTGTATACTGATAATGAGAATGCCCACTGTTACAGTAGATTGGACAAAAATATAAAGGATGACTATATATCTTCGTATTCCCTCATGCTGCAGGGAAAGGCTTTGGCGTGGGGGAGGCTCTCTGCTGCCAGAGCCTTTCACTGACAGGTGTAGCTGCACACCGCTGTGGGGATGTAGCCCACTTTTCATGGCCGTATGTAGCCACATGTACCCTACATGCTGCTGACAGTGATATGCAGTGTAGATGTAGACTAAGAGAAAATTGTGTTCAGACATATGTAGATATCCTGGTGACTCTGTCTTTAACTCGGGGGATTTTCTTCCTTTCTTTTCCTTTGCATTAAATGCACCTAGAAACTTCGTCATAAGTTAAGCAAAAGGATGTTTTGCAGTGGGTGTAATTTGTGAGTCAGATGTAGAGCTGTTTTATTTCTGAACTACTGTCAGTGTGATAAGCAATTTGGGAGCACTAGCTTGACAGCAGCTGATTGTTAAATCCCCTTCTCCGAATGAATTATAAGAATTGGTGAGAAGTCACTCAAGAGAAAAAACGAGCCTGACTTCACCTGTACTGTCTGGTAGGAAATCCACAAAGGAGGAAGGAGCTGTAAGACTTTTTGATCCCAGTTAAAATTTCCAGAAGCACCTACATCCCATTTTCAAAAGGGCCTCAGGCTCCTGAGAGCTACGTTCCTACGTACCAAAATCCTTTCACTTAGTGCCTACAAAATCCTTTTCTCTCCTCCAGTGCTGCTGTGGAGTGTGCGGGAAGGGATGGTGCCAGCCACCATCGCTATTCTGTTATTTATTTCATAAAGACAAGACACTCTGCTACCATAGCAGGGGAATCTGAAGAGAGCAGCACAGGAGGGCGCTTGCTGTTTCAGAACTATGCAAATCTGTACAGAATATGATGGTTAAATCTATTGGCTCCAAACACTCCCCTTTGCATGTGTGAAGAATGTTAGGGAAGAATATTTAAATACCTTTACAGGGAGGCATGTTGGTATTGGACCCAGAAGCATGCAACACGCATGGAGGACCAGACCACAGAACTGGCCACAGAAATTGAGGGATCAATAGAGGCCTGGAGTGATGTGAGTGGAGATCTGTCAGAAGTAGAGTAATGTGGTAGTTTCTCTGAGATGAGGACTCAGATAATCATGAATTAAATTACAGTAGGGCTGTCAAGCGAGTAAAACAATTAATCGCACAATTAAAAACGTTTGTGCTAAACATTCGTATGCCCCTTCGTGCTTTGACCACCACTCCAGAAACATGCATCCATGCTATGACGAGTCCTGTTTGATAACGATCCAAAGCAGTGCAGACTGACCTATGTTAATTTTCATCCTCTGAATTGGATGCCACCAACAGAAGGTTGATTTTCTATTTTGGTTCTTAATTGGGTTCTGTAGCTTCTGCATCCAAGTATTGCCCTTTTAAGACTTCTGACAGCATGTTCCACACCTCATCCCTCTCAGATTTTGGAAGGCACTTCAGATTCTTAAACCTTGAGTCCAGTGTTGTAGCTATCTTTAGAAATCTCATATTGGTACCTTCTTTGCCTTTTGTCAAATCTGCAGTGAAAGTGTTCGTAAGTTGAACATGTGCTGGGTCGTCATCCGAGACTGCCATAACATAAAATCTATGGTAGAATGCGGGTAAAACTACAGAGTGGGAGACATACAATTATCCCTCAAGGAGTTCAGTCACAAATTTAATTTAATTAACGCATTATTTTTTAACGTGCATCATCAGCATGGAAGCACGTCCTCTGTAATGGTGGCCAAAGCGTGAAGGCCATACAAACGCTGAGCATATCTGGCACGTAAATACCTTGCAACGCTGGCTACAACAGTGCCACATGAATGCCTGCTCTCACTTTCAAGTGATACTGTATATAAGAAGTGGGCAGCATGAACTCCCATTAATCTAAACAAACTTGTTTGTCTTAGCGATTGGCTGAAGAAGAAGTAGGACTGAGTGGACTTGTAGAACCTAAAGATTTACATTGTTTTATTTTTGAGTGCAGTTATGTAACAAAACAAAAATCTACATTTGTAAGTTTCATTTTTACAATAAAGAGATTGCACATGGAAACTACCTGAGGGCCTAGAGCTGGGAAGGGTGCTTGGAGCCTCCTTTTCCCTTCTGCTGCCTGGACTCTATACCCCGATGCAGTGGGGGGCATGGGCAGGGACAATAAGTCTCTCACTGCCCGGAAGGCCTCAGGTGTCAATGGGACAGCCAGGTTGTTAATATCTCCCAGCACTGGCAGCAGGTTCTGCACTGGACTCAATGCCCTCTGTAGAGTCAATGGCCATGACATGGGTGTCGGGGTAGCGGAGTAGCCTGACATGGGTCTCACTGCCTCTGTCCACTGTCCTTCCTTTGAGCAAGTGACTGCGCTGTTGGTCTGCTGCTTTTTGTGCCTCCTCCTTGGTGCTGGAGATGGAGAATGGTGATGGGAATAGCATGGTGCCAGTGGTGTCCGTCTCACTGATTCTGACGTACCTGGGGTGGATCTGGAGCAGCTAGGCTCTGAGTCGGGCCTGAGAAAGCCTTCTATCAGGATAGCTGTCAGTCTTCTGTCCTGCCTTGTGCGGGGCTTGAAACCCTTGCAAATGTGGAACTTGTCTCTTCCGTGAGACTCCCTGAGGCACTTGAAGCAGTTGATGTGAGGGCTGCTTATGGGCATGTGCTTCACATGAGATACAGAGAAACACAGGAGACACAGCGTTTGAAGCCCAGAGTCTGGGACATGCCCAGCTCCAGGCAGAGTCCCTCAAAGACCAGGACCTAACACTAACTATTGTGACAGGGCCAGGCCTGACGGCTTTGCCAGAGTGTGGGAAGGCAGGTATATCAGCCCCAGGCTCAACAAAGCCCTGTTCCCTGGGTGACTAAGCTGGGGGCTGATTAGGCAGTTAGGCCACCTGGGGCTGCTTAACCAATCAGGCCAGCTGGGTCCAATCAGGAAGCCCCGCCCCAAACACTTAAAAGCCTGCAGGGCAGGCAGTGTGTGCGGTGGAGTCTGGAGAGAGGAGGTGTGGAGGATGGAGGTTTGAGTTACAATTGGAGTTAGTTACAGTTTACAACTTTGGAGGTTTGCAGCTCGAAAGCCTGCAGTTGGAGTTGGCGGCTTGGAGCTGGCAGGCTGCAGCCTGCGGCCGGCAGCCTACAGAGGCTTGCAGCTTCCACAGCTGTTACTGCAGCCCCGAAGGGCAGAATACCTGGCTGGAGACGCAGGGAGCGGTCTACGGGCTACCCCAGAGGGAAGGTAGCAGTACCCAGGGGCAAAGCGGGCCCTGGCTACCCCCCCCCGATCCTTCCCCAGCTGCACCACCGGCCAGGCCGGCAGAGTGCAAGACCCACGAGGGCGGAGTACCTTACCCCCCCCTGCCCCAACCTTGCCACACTATCCACTATGTACACTAATATTTACAATAAATATATACACTAAAACAATAAACAACACTATAGGTTAACCACTAAAGGGAGAGTCTTGCAGAGCAAGAGAGAGAAGGAGTTCCAGCAACCGTCATGGGCGGTAAAAAGGCATTGAGAGGGGAGGGGTCTGGCAGCACCCCATATTCTGGTGCATATGCACGCAGCTCCAGAGGGCTCTAGAGCCGATCCTACGGGTACTACTAGGGGAAAAATCTGCAGCAATTATACATGTAGCATGTGCACACCTAACTTGCAATGGACACTAGCAAGCACTCGAAGAAGAACAAGAACCCCAGACAGGACTGCCGGATTTCCCCCTTAGAATTGTTCAGTTTTCTGAGCACCCTCCACTCTACTTTACCAAAAGGAATGCTTGACTATTATCTTTCAGTGTTTGATTACCTCCACCACTACAGAGCTTAATAAGCAGTGTCAGAAAGACCTGAGCTCTGAGTGCTTGCCTTCCCTGTTCTGAGGGTACCTTAGGCTGGGTCCACACTGACAGTGGCAAATTCACCGCCGCCAGATCGACCGCTCTGGGTCGACTGAGCGGTCTGTGACCTGCTCAGTCGATCCAGCAAGCGACGCAGGAAAACCACCTCGGCAAGTGGCGCAGCGCTGCGTCGAAGGGAGCGCTGTCCCCTTCGACACAGCGCAGTGTGGACGCCGCGCAGAGGAGACGCTGCAAGGTCGACGGGAGATACGCAAGTGATTTACGTCACTTGCGTATCTCCCGTCGACTGCCGCCGAATCGCAAAGGTAAGTGGACAGGACCTTAGAAACCATTCAAAGCAATGGGCCGCCTCACTGACATCTTGTCTCTGACGATGGCCTGGTCCGGATGCTTCAGAAGGAGGTGACAGAATTCTTGTAATTATCAATTATTGAATAACCTTCCCTAACCCCTATCGGTCAGTGGCTGGCTTTGCTGAAGTATTAAGATGTACATCCATCCTTTATATTTTTGTCCTATCTCATGTAAAGTGTAGATGTTCTCATTATCAGTATACATGCCTCATCTCTCTTGGAATCTTGCTAAACTCTTATCCCCAATTATGTTTTGTGGCAGGGAGTTCCCCGGGTTAACTAAGCATTGTGCAAAACCAATTCTTTTATCACTTTACTATTTGTTTCTTTTCTGTTTCAATGATCATCTCCTCTTTTATTCATGAAAGGTAAAACAGGAGACCCTCATTAATCCTCTCTGTGCTATTCACCATTTTATGCACTTGTCTCACTTCTCTCTCCAATCTGTAGTTCTAATCTTTCCAATTTCTCTTTGTGGGCTATTTTTCAAAACAATACACTATTATATCGCACAAGGTTTTAAACAACCTTTGAATGTGCATCTTGAATGGGGCACTTTACAGAGCCTTTGGCTCATTCGCTCCACATCTTGTATATGAATAACATCCTGGAACTCAGTGTGGTACGCAGAGTACACATTACGATGTTACATGTGCATTTCTAAGGTTGCTGGAGCCTTTCCAGATCCCTGCTGCTGGAGTTCTTCCCTATGGTGGGGAAAGACTCCAGCAGCAAAGGTGCAGTGGGACATTACACTGCGAAAAACAACAGTGTAGATAGGGGAGGCGCTGCTTGGGCAGGTAGGATGCATACCCAGGTATATATCAATGGGATTCAGACATGTCCTTGCTCTACTCGCCTAAGCAGTGCCTCACTATCCACGCTGCTATGTGTATCCATGCTAAGAGGATGAACAGTGTATGCATTCTATATTTCACCGAAATGAGTGTGCAGTGTAGATGAACCTTTTAATATCTGCCTCATTTGCCAAAATCCATCAGTTAGTTCATTAACCTTTTACTCAATACTGCTTCTCTGTCCTTGGCCTGTTCTTAGTTTCCTTCTCCTTTAATATGTGAGTAACTTGATTCCCTTTCCGTTGGGTTTTATTAAATGCACTGCACACATGTGGATGATCAGTGCAGGCGGAATTCCAAAAGATTGGTTAGCCAGCTTGAAGTATGCCGGAGGCTCTTCAAAACCCACAAATGGCACAGAAGGTTTCAGTTATTGGCTCTGACCATAACTTCCTACAACTGAATTAATCGAAGTCTAAAGTCCTCCTCCTGGGTAACAGGTCCTCTTTGTCCCATGTCCCTGACGCTGCCATGACGCTCCTTACTGCTCTCTGAAGGTCTGAAATCTTGGCATAATTCGCAATTGGAAACATTCTTTTTCCTCCCATATTTCCCTTGAGGAGGTGAGCCTGGAAGGTGGCCAGAACTTGCCCATACCTTGAGCTCTGCTAAAGCTCCTCTTATGCTTTAACTCCCTTGCTGCTGAATGCAACAAGCACCTCCATGTGATACTCTCATTGGGCAGCATGCTTTTAAGTGCTGATGTTCAACTGGAATGAGAGCACTTGAGAAAGGACATACACACGTAATCAGCTGGGTCATCAATTCCCATCTAGACACCTGTACAGTAGATCACTCCCCTCCCACTTCACACACCATCCACCTGCACTCCATGGTGCAGAGCTTTCCTGTTCTCTCCTTGCTGGCTCTTTCCATGTCTGTATCAGAGGCTTCACATATTCCTCTTTCTGCTTTCGTTTGGTGCAGCAGAATGCAATTGCTAATTTTATCAGCTACCTTTTGGGACAAGTGCAATTTCTTTCCTCAGCAGAGATCAGGGCTACCCACAAAATCTACTCCTGGGTTCTACACATTTAACACCTGACCAGGTGCGCCATTTTCTTAGACTTACCTCCTTACCCCAGCTCTCTAACACTCGCACCTGACACAGGTAATAACCCTGAAGCATATCATTCTAGATGGCCTCTTCAAAAGCGTTACCTCTTAATTCTCAAATGTACTTGAGAGAATCTCTTTATCAAGCTTCCCCGGGTCACTGTCTGTCATAAGCATCTAGCACACTAAGTACACCATATAATGACCACTCAGATAGCTGGTTGAAAATTTTCCAGCACAGTGCTTTTCTGCTGGAAAAAGGAGCTGAGAAATCCAGGGTTTGTTATAAACAGTCCCTGTTTACCCCCCTCCCAATCTATGCCCACCTTTCCCCTCCCCATCTCCACTGCCCCCAACTTCAGGTTCCTGCTTTTACCCCATCTACCCACTTCTCCCCCTTGGGTCCATCATCATCACTCCCCAGGCCCCCAATCGCCTCTGGGCCCCTATTTCTTCCATCATTACCATTCCCACCCCCCAAAACCCTTCTGGGTCCCTACTACTTCACCCCATCCCAGATTCCTGCTCTGCACCCCAAACTTTCCCTATGCATCACTGCTTTCACCACCACTGAGCACCATTCCCTCCCAGTCCTCACCAGGTCCCTACTTGCTCTCTCCTCCCTCTCCACTCCCTCCCTGCTTCCCCCACGACCACTACCCCATTCCTTTACCTTGTTGCTGCTTTGCCCCTCCCTAACAATATTCCTGTAAGAACAACACTGTGGCTTAAAGAGCAACAGATAATAAATAATAAGTGATCTATTTAAAAACACTGGGGTTTCAAAGAGATCGTGCATCTTTTCAAACTATGCGCTGTTGAAATTACACTGTATACGAATCAACAAAATAAACAAGGGCCATATATCCTGAAGCCTTTATTTAGCCCCTGATTCTGTCATCCTCAGTCATACTGAGGAGTACCTTACTCAACGAGTAGTTCCCCTGAAGCCTAAGAGCCTGCACACAGTGTAAGGAACTAGTCGTTGTGAGTAAGGGTTTTTTATTTGTTCCACCCGAGGCCCTGATTCAGAAAAGCTCTTAAAACATATGCTTAACTTTAAGCACATATTTAAGTGATTTCTTGAATAGAGACCCCTTCCTGAATTGGGGCTTAAAGCAGTGGTTCTTAATCTGTGGCCCACAGGCAGCTTGCAGCCTAATCAGCACACAGCTACGGCCCATGTGACATCCTCAGGGCCATACAGGTAGTACCAGATGTGGCCCACAATGGTAAATAGGTTGAGAACCACTGGCCTAAAGGAAATCTACTGGCTCCAAAGACTTCAAGGTTTGGGCTCAAAATGCATGAAATGAAAGTGGTTTGTTTAGGCAAGAAATTACTTTAGACTATTCAAAATTAATCATCAGTGGCACCTCACTAATTTGCACTCCTGAAGGACAGAAACAATTCATTGTGAATTACTGAATGTTGCCAATTACTGATTAAGCGCACACTCAGAAAAGGAAGGATAATCCATTACAACATGTTCTGAGTTAATCTATATGACAATGCAGTTCTATTTTAATTCTCTATAAGGATACTGCTGACCAATTTCTAGAGAGGCAGGATGGTACAGTGGTTGGGGCACTAGCCTACAACATGGGAGACCAGGGTTCAATTCCTTGCTTGGCCACAGACTTCCTATGTGACCTCAGGCAAGTCACTTCCTCACTTCCCTTTCTGTAAATGGGAATAACAGCAGGGGGATTGTGAGGCTAAATACATTAAAGATTGTGAGGAGCTCAGAGACTATGGTGAGAGGGCCACAGACATCCCGATGACAGGGACTGGGAAACAGGCAGTGACCTAATTTGTGAAGTAACGGGCGAGCTTACTACAGTCTCTGAACTATTACGTATGTGCTGAAAAGCCTATGGAGGCAGCTGGATTCTGTGTGCCAGTTAACAAAGGACAAATGAATGAGATTCTTTTGTATTCTAGAGCATGTCCTACACTGTTTGCAGAATGGAAAGTTGTTTTTACCTGGGGCATAGCCAGGGCTGCTGGTTGGATACATATTCGGATTGTATGCAGCAGCGGCTGTGGGATACCCAGTTGGATAACCTGCAATGAGAAGGACAGAGAAAACACACTTCTGTCAGTAACAGTAAGGAAAAAAGAGAGCACTCCTAGGGAAAAAAAATCTGTGTAAACAAAGGGGTGACGGGCGTAGTTGAGATATAAAGCAGAACACATATTATCAGATGGGCAGGAAATATTGAGAGCACAAGGATGCATTCTAAGTTTTCCCTCGTCAGCTCCAATATTGAAATATGATTCCCCTGGAAAGAAAAGGCAAATGACCAACACTTTGAAGAATTCAGAAATATCCACTGTGTTGTGCAGAACATTACTACTACTTAGTTGCTTGCAGTGATGTGATGTGTCTGTCTTACTGAATTCACAACAACATGTCAGGGTTGGAGTACACACATTTCACGAAGTCTACAGTTTTGCACAATAGATAATCACTGAATATAAAAACAAATCTTAAATTAGAAAAAACGGCTACCCTCTTGGAACTTCAATTAGAAAGTTATGCTCCATGATCCAGTCCTGTATTGTTCTGAGCACTCCCTACTCCCATCAGGAATTGAGAGCACGCTACGTCTTGGAGGAAAAGCTCGGCACTTTATTCGATTGGGCCCTCCCTCACCATCAGCAGAGTTTCTATAAAGCAGATTCTCTTTCGATGGGAAAGCTAGAGATGCTGCATGAATACGCTATGGCTCTTGGGGCCACGTACCACTATCATTAATAGGGGGTACTCAATTATCAGCCAAGCCACCTAGAAAATGACAAGTGAGACAATTTGTACTATTTGGAACTAACAGGTAAGGCAAAGGGTTTTAATGGGCATTTTAGCAAAGGCTACAAAGGATCCTTCTTCAGTCAGTTAGACACACACAGCCAGGTACAGTGAATACAGGGGAATGCCGTTTTAAAAACTAAAAGTCCTATTTTGCAATCCTTGCTCACACAAGCAGGGCAATTGAAGTCAACAGGACCTGAACCTCTCCTGGAAAGCATCATTTATTGTATACCTGAAAATCAGGCTGTCATGTGCTTTCATAAACGTATGAATCCATGAACAGTGTACACACCCAGCAACCTGCTTTGGTCAATACACTACCATGTTATTGTGTGTTCTCTTTTCTGTCTGGAACTCAGCCTGTTTAGGGACTGGTTGGCTGATTTGGCTTTTTTTAAGCCACCACCATTTTTGGGCCATTTCACAGATTGAGTACTTTAGTCCAACTCAGTTACATTCTTCTTAGCTAAACCCTTCATACAGGTTCGCCCGCATACAGGTTCACTTCCTGCTGTAAACTGTTGTATAATGGTGCTGTACGCTGTTGAACAGCAGCTGCCTATTCTCTAGCTACGTACTTCTTATAATGGCCTTCCTTCCAAAGGTAGGTACTGTTCTGTGGAAGACAAAGTGAATCCTAGGCAGTCTCTTATGTTGAACTGACTGGGACCATCTTCCTGTAACCACCAAATCCCCAAAAGGGGAAGCAGGTAAAAGATCACAAACTGTGTTTTTTTCTCTTTTAAACAAGACCAAGATTGGTCTTTACTCCCCCTGATCTATGACTCGATTTCCAAAGCACGGCACCCAGCACTAAGCCTCGTGCTGCGAAGATTTTTTTTAAAGTTAATTTGAATAAATTTAATTCAACAGTCATGACCAGTGTACTGGAATAAATTACTGTATGTTCTACCCTCTCATTTTCATCAGTATTACATTTGGCTTCTAAATCGGGTTAATTAAAAATTGCTATCATTAATGCTGGATATGTTGAGGTTTAACAGATTACCCCCTCCCACTCTCCATCCCCCAGCCATATAAAACCATGTTGTTGGTGTGTTTGGGAATATACAGGATTTTAGCAATCAAGTAGCTCTTCAGAAAGTTATTTATAGACTCAGTGATTGCACACAGAACTCAAATGAGGAAGTCGTCAAGTCAGAAGTATCCACACTTAGTTTCACATTCTTTAGAAGATTAATTTTCCTTTAATTTTTTTTGAAGTACCTTCCCCCCTCCACAATAATGTCCATGCTGCCACAGCCTGTTTGTAGCTATTTTCCAGGATATAAAACACATCCATTGCACATTAAGAGCCCGTATCTAGACACATTTCATTACTATGGGCCAGACTGGAACCATGTGCAGAGAGTCCTGACTGCACAGAAGGGAGAGAGAGCACCTCATTGGATAGGCTCTGTGGCTTGCAAAGTGCCAAGCAAGGGAACACTTACCATCAGTCCTACAGGCACCCCACCAAACAGCTGTTTGAAGTTCTAGTAACTTTTCTGTGAGCTCCCAGGGGCAGCTGACAGGGAGAAAACCCCAGCACAAACTTTTCATGTGAAAAATCTTTTCAATATGTTCACCTATGCTGGGAAACCTGCAAGATCCATGAAGACTCCTGCTGTGTGACTTGAAGCCTTTAAACTTTGTTCTCATCTATGGTCATTAGGTGTTTGCTGTTCATATTTAAGATCTCTGCCCTGAAAGCAGCATGACACGTAGGAAATGATCCCTCTAACCCAGTGACTTTCAATCTTTCCAGACTACAGTACTCCGTCAGGGTCTGATCTGCAAGTTTCACCTCACTTAAAAACTACTTGCTTACAAAATCAGACATAAAAATACAGAAGTGTCACAGCACACTATTACGGAAAGACTGCTTTCTTCTCATTTTTACCATAGAATTATAAACTAAATCAACTGGAATATAAATACTGTACTTACATGTCAGTGTATGGTATATAGAGCGGTATAAACAAGTCTTTGTCTGTATGACATTTTAGTTTGCACTGACTTGCTAGTTGCTTTTTATGTAGCCTGTTGTAAAACTAGGCAAATATCTAGATGGGCTGACATACCCTCTGGAAGACCTGAGTACCCCCAGGGTACATGTACTCCTCATTGAGAGCCACTGCTCTAATCCAGGCCTTTTTTGATCAAGAATACAAAGCACAATAGGCTCTGGATAGCCTTCCTTCATTCTCTCTGCTTAAGCGGGCTCTAAACGAGGATAAAGGGTGATCTGTAAGAACACATTAGTTACAGCTGGCCAGGGAAGAGGTGGGGGGGGGGGAGGAGGAAGGTTTTGGGATTTGTTTTCATTACAATGCAGAAGAAAAAAGTCGGTTACTTACCTTGTAACTGTTGTTCTTCGAGATCTGTTGCTTATGTCCATTCCATTGTCGGTGTATGAGCGCCTCTGTGCATGGTTATCGGAACTTTTTTCCCTTTAGCAGTAGCCGTAGGACTGGCTCCGGCAGCCCCCAGAGTCCTGTGCACAAGCTGCAGTATATGAGGCACCGGGGGCACTACGCCCCCTCAATTCCTTCTTGCCACCAACTCCGGCAGCGGGGGACGGGGGCTGGGTCATGGAATGGACATGAGCAACACAACTCGAAGAACAAGTTACAAGGTAAGTAACCGTCTTTTCTTCGAGTGTTTGCTCGTGTCCATTTCACTGTAGGTGGGATGGAGTTACAGATGAGCTGCCTGCAGCACCGCTCTGCTGAAGCCCACGTCATCCCATGCCTGCTGGACGATGGCACAGTGGGACGTGAAGATGTGTACAGACGACCAGGCAGCAGCCCTGCAGATGTCTTGCACAGGCATTCCCACTAGGAAGGCTGTGGACGAAGCTTGAGTTCATCTGGTTGAATGGGCTGTAATTATTCCCAGAAGGGGCACGTTCACCTGCTCATAGCAGAACTTGAGTGCTGAATTTGGCGCTGATATGGGCCCCTCATCCTAAGTCCGAGGCATCCGATATAAGAGTGACCAAGGGGACTAGCTCCTTGAATAGCACACCCCTCAACACTGCCCAGGGGCTCCGCCACCAGTCTAATGCGGCCAGGACCTGAGGGCGGTCCACCAGTGACCACCTGGTTCAGGGAATGTCTGCTTAGGGCATAAATCGAGGGAAGCCACGACTGAAGTGGTCTGAGTCTTAGCCGAGCCAGCCTCACCACGTAAGTGCAGGCCGCCATGTGGCCTAACCGCTGCAGACAGCGCCTGGCTGTTGTAGTCGGGCAGAGGTGCAGGTGGGTGATGATGGAGGACATCTCCTCAAAGCGGGGCTGAGGAAGGAGTGCTCTGGTTTGGGAAGTGTCCAGGATCACCCCGATGAACTCTATCTGCTGTACCAGAGTTAATGTGAACTTCTGCTCGTTTATTAGCAGGCCCAGCCAGCGGCAGGTGGCACGTGTCAGACATACCCTGTTCTGGACATGGGCCCTGGACCTGTCCTTGATTAACCAATCCTCCAGGTAGGGGAAAATTTGGACCCCCTTGCGCCTCAGGTGCACCCCACCACTACTGCCAGACATTTCGTAAACACCCTTGGGGCTGAGGAAAGGCCAAAGGGCAACACCACAAACTGGCAGTGGGAGCCAGCCACCATGAAACAGAGGACACGTCTGGGGTTGGGAAAAATAGAAATAGCGACATATGCGTCCTTTAGGTTGAGGGCGGCACGCCAGTCTCCTGGATCCAGGGAGGGAACGATGGAGGCAAGGGAAATCAAGAGAAATTTCAGTCTCTTCAGATATTTGTTGAGATGACGAAGGTCTACTATAGGCCTGAGACCCCCTTTCACTTTGGGGATGAGGAAGTAGCTCAAGTAAAACCCTTTTCCCCTCATGTCCTGTGGAACCCCTTTTACGGCCCCCACCTGAGAAGATTCTCTACCTCTTGCATGAGGAGTTGCTTGTGAAAGGGGTCCCTGAAGAGAAACAGGAAGGGAGGGTTGTTGGGAGGGACAGGAAAACTGGAGGGCATAGTTTGCTGAAACTATGCTAAGGACCCAGCGGTCTGAAGTGACGTTGGTCCATTCGGACAGGAAAGGAGCTAGATGATTCAGGAAGGGATGGGAAATATCCAGAGAACAGGCTGGAACACTGTCCTTGGGCACATCTTCAAAATGACCTCCTTTGCTTACTGGATCGCCTAGACGACCCTTGCTGGGGGGCTGAGGTGGACCCTGGCATTGGTTGATTTCTCCTTGACTCCTATTTCTGTCCTTTTATCTGTAGGGCGTGAACAGCTGTGGCTGGTATCTCTACTGCTGCTGGCCCTGAGGACGGAACTGGCGCCTTGAGACTTGGGGCGTATAAAGACCCAAGGAGCAGAGCGTGGCCCTCAAGTCTTTCAGACTATGCAACTGTCTGGTCCAAAAACAAGAACGACCCATCGAAGGGGAGGTCCTGGGTGAAATGTTGGACCTCCAGGGAGAGACCTGAGGATTGCAGCCACAAGCATCTATGCATACAGATGGTGGAGGCCGTGGCTCTGCCTGCTGAGTCTGCTGCGTCCAAAGACGCCTGCAGTGCTGCTCTGGCCACCATAATACCCTCCTCCAGGATGGTGCTAAAGTCCAGCCCCTGGTCCTGGGGCAGAGTCTGCAAAGCACTTGAGAGAGTCCCAGAGATTGAAATTGTACCTGCCCAGGAGAGCCTGCTGATTGGTAATTCGGAACTGCAGGCTTGCCGTCGAATAAACTTTTCTCCTGAACAAGTCCAATTTCTTGTGGTTTTTATTTTTGGGCATGGAACCAGGTTGTCCCTGCCTATCCTGCTGGCTGGCAGCATCTACCACCAGGTACCGGGAGAGGGGTGGGTGAAAAGGTACTCAAATCTTTTGGCCGGGACATAATATTTCTTTTCCGCTCCTTTAGAGGTTGTGGCCACTGAGGAAGGAGTCTCCCACAGGCTCTTCACTACCTTTAATACCCCCTCATGCATACGGAGGGTAACCTGGGCTGGAGTGGCCACTGCCAGGACATTAGAAAGACTGTCTGACACCTCCTTTAGCTCTTCCACCTCCAACCCCAAGTTGGAAAGCTACCCTCTTGAGAAGCTCTTGAAGCACCCTGAAATCATCTGGGGTGCTGATGGTCCCTGGGTGACCGCCTCTTCTGGGGAAGAGGAGGACTGGAGGGGTGCAGTGGGTGGTGGTATCCCTTCCCACTGACGAGGGGCCCCAAAAAAAGGCCCTTCCTGGGGGTCCTAATCGTTGTTGGAGGCCGAATGATGGCCCTTCTCTGGTGCCGGTGGCACAGACTGCACCCCAAACAACCTGAACAACAGCAGACCCAGCCCCACCGGAAACCCCCAGGGTCCCCAATATGGCCATTGGGGTGACCACTGCCCCGAGGCCATTCCGGGGCTGATGAGCAGGGGGGCGCTCCAGCATCTTTTGGTGGTGGCGACGATTCGCCCGGTGGCTGTCCTCTCGTGGTCAGACAACTATGGTGGGGCTGCACTGGAGGCTCTTACCATACGGTGCCGAGTGCAGGGGCAGTGATGACCCGATCTGTGGGTGCTTCAGCACGCTGGAGAACGACCTCTTGGCGCTGTCGATCATGACGACGAGCCCTGGTGCTGGTGCTGCGACCAGTGCCGACGTGGGGAATCATGCTCCGCCCCTGACCTGGAATGCCCGGAGAGGCACCTGAACACTGACGACTTACGGCGCTGCTTCCCCTTCGGTGCTGACAGCCTCCGGTGACCGGGTTCTGTGCTGTGCTGACGTGGGCAAACTCCTCACTGCTGGGGAGAGGGAGCAGTGCTGGCTTCCTTCTGGGGAGTGGCCTCTTACAGGCAACCCATAAAGGCGCTGCCTCCTGGAACGAGCTTCACCCAGTGCCGGGGACTGTGACCAGTGCCAAGAGGGAGACCTCTCTCCATGCCCCGCTGATGCAAGGTGCTCCAGCGACCATGACCCAGAGCGACTTCTCAGAGAGCAGTGTCACGTCAACCCCTCCAAGCGGGGTGACAGGGCTGTTGGGGATTGTCCCCCAGGCTCTGGGGATCATCTAACCCAACCCGTGGGTTCCAGCACGGGTTTCCCCTGCGACACCGGCCCCTTCTCTCTGGGCAGAGGCCGAGGCAGCGTAGGCAAGGCCAACAAGGTCCGTGCTGCATGAAACACTCCGGTGTTGACAGGTGCAGAGACGCTCTTCCACTCCCAGGAGTCGGGGGTGGCTCTGTGGTTGGAGACATAGGCTCCAGCAGTGGTGAGTGAGTCTCCACTTTCTGACCCCAGTGCAGTTCCATGCTCGACCCCGCTTTCTTGGATGGTGCAGGGGAGCAGCCTCGCTCTGTGCGCTGCTTTCGCTGTTTCTTCCTCGACGGACAGGAAGAAGTCCGGTGCCAAGGCAGGGCGGGTGCCAAGGGCATGCTCTGCACTGATGCCATGCTCAGTATTGAGGTAGAAGTGGTTGGTTTGAAGGCCGGTCTGTGTGCTGCCTCCATTAGTAAGGCTTTCAGGCGGATCTCTCTGTCTTTTTGAGTTCGAGGTCTGAAAGCCTTACAGATCTTGCATTTGTCCTTACAATGAGCTTCCCACAGGCACTTTAGGCAACTATCACGGGGGTCACTCAGCGGAAAGGCCTTCCCACAGGAGGCAGAAGGTTTGAAGCCCAGTGACTGGGGCATGCCCCGCTCCCAGCAAAGTCCCAGCCAGGACTATCCTAAGTGACTAACTACCACTGTTAACAACATTTAAGGTCTAATCTACCTAAGACAAACAACAAATGATTATGGAGAACAAAAAGGATTGAGAACACTTGCGATGCAAGTCGCAGCATTTCCAGAAACCGCCACAGGTGGAAAGAAGGAACTGAGGGGGTGTAGGGCTGGCAGCATATCAGATACTGTGGCTTGTGCACGGGGCTTCAGGGGGTGGCAGAGCCGGCCCTACAGGTACTGCTAAAGGGAAAAAAGTTCCAGTAACTGTGCACGGAGGTGCACACACACCTACAATGGAATGGACATTAGCAAGCACTGAGATTTTTCAGTATTTTTTTTTTGCACAGAAAGCTCCCGGGCCAAAATATCCATTAGCCCAATGATTAGGACACTCATCTAGGAAAGCCAGGCTCAAGTTTGTGCTCTGCCTGAGGGACGAGGGATCTGAATCTTGGTCTCCCACATCCCAGTTGAGTGCCCTGACCATTAGGCTATACAGTAGGCCTCTCTTGCTCTGGCTCAACGAATATTTAATTATATACGAAGTGGAACAGTTTCAACAGGACAAGAGTGAGAGACACACAGCCTGACCAACCACATAGTTTGACAGCTAAGGCTCAAACAACTTAACATGTATTAAAGAAAGAATGTGCTCGCTTGACT
Source organism: Mesoclemmys tuberculata (assembly GCA_007922155.1). Taxonomy (NCBI): domain Eukaryota; kingdom Metazoa; phylum Chordata; order Testudines; family Chelidae; genus Mesoclemmys; species Mesoclemmys tuberculata. The sequence continues at coordinate 13,105,534 of ML675690.1, forward strand.
TGAACACTGGACCTTGTATCCTAATCTAGACAAGACTTAGAGGCTGACGAGGTGGTGTTTTGGTTTTTGACCACGAAGGACAAGTCTGTAAGAAGCTCCCAGTGGCAAGAATTTGTCAGAGTAGGAGAGAGATTACAACAAACAAACTGGTCTCTAAGGCCCAGCTGGCCTCACCCTCTGCACAAACTAATCTACTGGAGCTCAATCCAGGTCGTCATCATCAATGAGCAAACTCTTGCATTGCCACCTAGCTCTTACATATTGCTTTTCATCCACAGATCTGAAAGCACTTTACAAAGAAGGTAAGGATCATTACCCCATGTAATAGATGGGAAACTGAGGCACAGAGAGATGAAGTCACTTGCCCACTGTCATCTAGCATGCATACAGTAGAGCCAGAACAGAACCCAGGTTTCCTGCGTCCCAGTACACTTTTCTATCCAGTAGGCCCGGAGAAATCAATTGGAGGATTGCGAGCCAAATCCAGACCACCAGAGGCTTTTGATCAGACTGCAAAATCTTTTCATTTACTTACCATCATCATTATTGTTACTATGGTGTGCAAAACGTTTCTTTGGAGCCTGGACTTTGACCATGAAATTTGGACTGTGACAAAAAATAATGGACCACCTCGGCCCTAGGCCATACTAAATCTCAAATATGCTTTAGTGGCAGGTTAAAGCGAATTTGTCGCAGGCTGATGGAAGACATTTGTTTGTATTATTGCAGAGCCCAGTTTATACAATAGCCATCTTTACTTCTATTCTGTATGTGCAATGTTAGTAGAAATAGGAACACCTTGTATTCTGGTCTTCCTCTCTTCTACGTTCTATACTCAGCTGGTCACACTTTGCTTGTACCTAGACTATAAACTCTCTGGGGTGGAGATTGCTTTGTTTCCTGACTGTACAGAACCCAGCACAAGGCCCCAATCCTGACTAAGGCATCTGTAAACTACTGCAATATAAATAATGGTACATGAATAGTTCAACAAATGTTAACAGTGCGCATACTCCTATGTCTCATCTGCTCCCTTGGGTACATTTCCAGCAATCAAACATTCTATACCAACCGTCCACTGCAAGAAAAACCCTCTCTCCACTTTCTCTAAGGCTATTAAAAACAAAACTTGGACAAAAATTTTGTAAGTTAGGTAGCTACATAAAAAGGCCTAAAATAAATCAGGCCATTTTTACTTAGGTGTTTATCCAGATGTAGGTGCCTAAATTTGAAAATTTTGGCTTTTTGGGGGGGGGGGGCATTTCTTTGGATTGCTTTAATTATTCAAATAGTTTGATGCTATTTAAGACACATGCAGCAGAAACAACAGTGTGTTACAGGATATTCTTATTTGTGTTGAATTAGTCGTTTGCAGTTTTTTTTTTTTTAGCTTATGCACAGTATGAGTTGTTCATTTTTATTCTTTTACTTTGATACACAAGAAAGTTATGATCATTTAAAAAATGGCTTCAATTCAAATAAATCTTGATTCCATTAAAGAACTTCTAATAATCTCACCCGCTGGAGAACATATTAACCTTTGCGCTAATCTTTCTTCCACTCTAAAGAAATCAGACCAAACATACCTCAATAACTTTGTAAGTCTTGACTCCAGCAACAACTAATTGCCTTTTGTTTATTAAGGAAAAGTGGGAGAAATAATTGCTGCTTTGTTCCTACTGCTAATACTAAAAGATGAGAAGTCTCAGAATCCAAGGCAGTATGGTCCAGTGGACAGTCAGGCAGTTTTGCCAACCCTAAGTGTTCAAAAATCATTAGTTAGACCCTGACCCCTCCCTCTCCTCCCATGAGATTGGATTTGAAATTGGGAGATTTTAAAAACTAATGCATTTGAGTCTTTTAATTTGCCTGGCTTTTGAGACTTTGTATAGTTTATGTTTTCCAGCTTTTCTCTGCTACCATGATGATACAAACGTACTTCTTTAAAAAGAGAAAGCTGAGCTTCTCATAACTACAGGTGTTGGGGCTTTAAGAAAACAACAAAATATCGCAAGACTTGCAACGAAATCATGAGAATTGGCAACACTATGGTGACGTGGGTTCCATTCCTGGTTCTCCCACTGACTTCCTGTGTGACCTTGGGTAAGCCCCTTTCCCTCTCTACGGCTCTGTTTCCTCTCACGCAGTTTGTCTTGTCTCTGTGGGCTCCAACCCCACCCAGAGAGCTGTGTGAACAAATGGACTTCTCCCCTGTGGGGAGGTCCCAATGATTTCGATACGGCTTTGTGTGGGACTGGGACTCTAACATTTTAAGACTGTCTTTTAGTAGGTGTCTATACAACGCCTAGCACAATGGGGGCCTGATGTTGGCTGAGACATCTAGGTGCAGCTGTGATAATAAAGAATCAGAATATGAGTACTGAGAGAATTTGGGAGGCATATGTCAAGCAAAATTATATTCCATTCCTTAGAAAATCATAGAAGATGAGGGTTGGAAGGGACCTGAGCAGGTCATCTAATCCAACCCCCTGCTCAAAGCAGGACCAGCCCCAACTAAACTATCCCAGCCAGGGCTTTGTCAGGAAAAAGTTTTTTTTTAAATTTTCATTTCTGATCATACTGAAGCTTAATCCACTATCAACAGTAGCAGCAAACTCAATGTTCATTTAATATTCTTCCTGCAGAAGACGTTTGGCACTATCGAGCTGAGAAACACGAACTGAACCAGTTTAAAAACTCTGACGTAATAACTGGCTGAGTAAAATGAAAAGCACTCACAGGGCTGCAGCACTTACTCAAGTACATATTTTAAAGCTGCCTTTTATTTTTCATGTATTTCTAAATGTTTCTAGAAAATCATGCAATGTTGCCTTTGATTAATGGTTTTTAGGCCTCGGCACCCAACCACCCCAATCCCCCCACTTTGCATATCTTTTTAATATGCACACCTTGTGGAAACACAAAAGAAAAGGAGTTCAGGCAATAAATTATAATCACTGGTGGATAGAGCCTCGACTATTTTCAAGCAAAAGGAGCAGCTTGGTTTAGCTCAGTCCCTGAAGACTGTACGCAGATTGCTCATAATAAAGCAGTTTGCTTATATTTCCAGCCATATAGTTTATTGCCTACATGCAGACAAATATGCTTACATTTATACATGTGAAGACCAGCACAAAACTGTCCCCCTTCTGATATGCTGAGCTTCTGCTGTGTAGTGAACTGCATATCCTGATGGTTCATCAAACACATGGCCCGTTCCATTTTGCTGACCTCTGACGCTGCTCCCTAGTACAGTCATAGAAGATGAGGGTTGGAAGGGACCTTGGGAGGTCATCTAGTCCAGCCCCCTTCTCAAAGCAGGACCAACCCCAAATAAATCATCCCTGCCAGGACTCTGTCAAGCTGCACCTTAAAAACCTCTAAGGATGGAGGTTCCACCACGTCCCTAGGTAACCCACTTCAGTGCTTCACCACCCTCTTAATGAAAAGGCTTTTCCTCGTATTCAACCTAGACCTCCCCCACTGCAACTTGAGACCATTGCTCCTAGTTCTGTCATCTACTACCACTGAGAACAGTCTAGCTCCATCCTCCCTGGAATCCCCTCTCATGTAATCAAATCCCCCTCACTCTTCTCCTCTGTAGACTAAACAAGCCTAGTTCCCTCAGCCTCTCCTCATAAGTCATGGGCCCCAGCCCCTCATCATTTTTGTTGCCCTCCACTGGACTCTCTCCAATTTGTTCACATCCTTTCTGTAGTATGCCTGTGACAGCTTATTCCTGTTCCCAAACTGCCAGCTGTTCCACTAGTGGGATTTCCTCAGAGGCCATTGCAGTGACTCTGTACATCAGGACCAGAAAAAGGCTAACAACCTGACGGGAATTCAGAGGAGAGCAACTGAAATGATTAAGTGGGTAAAGGACTGACTTCTGAGTAGGCCTGGAAGGATTAGATTTTGACTGCCTGCTGTAGTTTATTTCCCGTCAGGCTGACTGGGGATTTGTGAGACAAAGGACTCGCATTTTGTGAAGTGTGTGTGTGTGAATTTGGTAGTTGAGAAATTACCATAGTGACACACCAGGAAGTTTTCTCACATAGCCCTGCCAAATCCTTCATAATCTAGACCTGCAACAATGCTCTCCTTCAGCAGCGACTGCCAGTAGCTCTGAAAACACAAATAATGCACCTAATTACGTGATGTTTTGGGGATATGAAGAAAACATATAAAGACACCTGTGAACTAATTCAGTATTTGAAACCAACTCTACAGAGATGAAGGGCTATTACATGAAGGAAATGACTAGCGTCAGAGATTTTGGGCAGGTGCTCTGCATCTATTATACTAGGCTCCCCCAGTCTGGGCTAACAAGACTCTTTGCATTTTTATGGCCCCCTTCCATGATAGGGCTGAGAGCTTGGCTCGCAGGTGTCTCCTGCTGCTTGTTGTGAGCTATCCTAGACAGGGCCCTGCTCTGCACTGGAAAACTGAAGTAGGAATCCAGGGGGAAATGAGGAATTAAAGCCTTAACAATACATAGTTCTTATTTCAGACATTTGAATTTCCAAGAGAATTTGTTTAGTTTAAGATGTGAGGCCCCCCCCAAATCCTATAGTATAGGACTGTCTCAGTGAGGGCTCCTTCATCAACCACTGCTGGTTGGCGCCCCCCAGAGCCAACTGCTGGCCAGCTCGTCCATTCCCCTGCATCTCCTACCCCCTGGCACTCAAGAGGCTGGACTTCTCAATCAGGTTGCTGGTAGAGCAGCACTCCGGCTGCGTCTGCATTGAGAGCACTGCTGTAGCAGCCCCAAGAAAGGGGAAAGCAGGGTAACATTTTCAAAAGCACCTAAGTAACTTAGGAGTTTAAGTCCCTTTGTCACAAGTCCCTCAATGAGTCCCACTGACACTCAAAAGATGCTAAGGACACTTATTGCTATTAGCTGTACATAAGAGGCAGAAGGGACATTGCCTAACGGGCTAGAAGACACTACAAATTTACCATTATTCATGGGCAAAGAGCAGGATATGCTTGAAGTACTGGGTCAAAACTCAGCACTGGGGCATTCAGGCCTACTTCAGTTTGCCCTTTGTGTTTAATAGGAAAATCTGTTGAAGTCAAATGAGTTCCTTTTTGTGGTACGAAATGCCTGGCCCACAATTCAGGGAGATTCCCAAATGAAATGTCTAGAAGCAAAATCTTCATCATGAGAGGACATAGAGAGTTCTACTAGGCAGCTTTGATTGACTTTTGAGCGCAGTATCTTAACTTCTTAAAACACAAAACTGTATTAATAAAGTCAACGCGGGCGAGGTGATATCTTCTGTTGGCAGAAGGTACAAGCCTTTGAGCTTCATAAAGTCAGGCCTGATTACAAATTCTCTTAAAGCAGTACATAAAGCACAATATTTTAAAAAATACAGAAGGAATTTGCCAGAACAGTTTAATAGTGAAAGCGGGCTCTGTGGTCTCTCTCTCTCTCTCTCTCACACACGCGCACGCGCACATGGGAACAGTTTTTATAGTGGGGGTACTGAAAGGCATTGAACAAAACTGTAAACTCAGTATATGATGAAAACCTCTTCACGCCAGGATACTACACCCCCACGACTCCTGCACACAAGTTCTGGTTTTCAGGAATTAGACTACAAATGTACAAGGCAAGGGTCTAGAGTCTGAGAAACAGTTTAATGCTTTGGGGGAGGTCAGAGGTTTAGTTGATTCTTGTTGTTTTATGTAGGTACTCAGATTTTATTGCCAGATCCTAGCCATCCATTTACCACAAAGCTATTCCAGCCTATGTGCACTAAAGGTATAAATGCAGGGGAAGAGCAAATCAGGGGTGGTATCATGTGGAAAACTGAGCTAATGTATGGTGAAGAATGTAGTGTTTCTAAAGTCACTGAGGACAATGAACACATTCTTTCTTATGAAGCAATGCCACCCTCATGTTACTGTTTCAAGCTTCATCGGCCCAAGAGGTAAAGAAAAACACTGGCCAAATGACTAGATATTCAGCCAGGCACAGCAATTATTTGAAAAGATTAGTGTTAGCACTTGATGAACTACACAGCTCTCTTGCATACCTTTTAAAGATGTATGGGTTTTTTTTGTTCCATCCAGTCCTTTTTCCTTGTCAGCAGCAATGACTCACTTCTTGCCCACAGGCTATGACCATACAAAGCTGAGACTCACCTTTACTGATAGCAGACCGATAGTGTTGGTTGTACTGGTGTTTTCCCCATTTTTAAACCTTGACTTCACTATGGAACAGTAAAGTTTGATTTAGACTTTATGCTGTATACATTATTGATGTACCATAAAACCATACTCTACGTTCGTTACTACCAACGCTAGGTCAATGATGTAGATTGACTGATGTTGTGGAAATTACAGGGATTTTATTAAAATATTTTATAAAGAGAGGTTATTTAGTAGTAACTGCAGTTATTGGAAAGATCTCTCTGCACTCGCTCTGGAAGTGCATTAAGCTAAGCACATAAAGGCCCTCTTAGTGTGGAATAAGACTGTCCACACAGGGAGCTAGTGCATAAGAGCTACTGTGCTTTAGAACAGGAGTTTACCCTTTACCAAATTGTGACAAGCAGAGATAGCTGCCAAATGAAGCTGGAGGGAAATGAGTGCTAGCCCCTGTGATTTCAAGAACCATAGCTATTCTAAAACAGCAGGGACACCCACCCATGATGGGGTTAATCCTTTGGACTCCCCCAACACATAAGTGTCCATTTCAATCTGTAGCACTTCAGATGGCCTGCAAGCAGCAAAAGACAAACCTGTGGTTCACTGGATAGGCGGAGAAGATCTGTGTACCAGTATTGTCAGGGCTACATTGGTGCTATCTGAATGACACTGGCTGTATCCTTTCTGATTTTCATTATGACTCTGGGGATCAAGGGACTGGCGGGAAGCACAGAGATGACTGTTCCAATTCAGCCGCAATGTTCTGGTAGTGATCCGTCCTTGTCAGCCTTGCGGTGGTACTGGCGGCACCTGATGTTCTGGCTGCTCACCAATAGGTTGATTGGTGGCTGTCCCCGCCTGAGGAAGAGTGAGGATGTCAATGACTGGTTCAGGGACCATTTGTGTTGATCCTCTGCCTGTAGTCTCTTCCCCTGTTGGTGTGCTGCTATCGGATAAATGACGGTGGATACGAATTTCTTTGCTCTCCTCCCTGCTTGCTGATATAATACATGGCTGGCTTGTTGTCTGTGAGCACCTCTACCAACTGATGTTGTATGGAGCGGAAGAAGGCCATTAGGATCCATCTCACGGTTCGGAGTTCCAGGACACACTGAGGTGGAGTCTGGACTTGCAGGCGTTTCAGAGCCCCTAGTAGAAGGGGATCCTAGCAATGAGCACTCCAAACTAGGTGGGAGGTGTTTGTGGTGATTGTAATAGTTGGAGATGGAGGATTGAATCCCTGCTCTGCCCACCCTCGCTCACTCTTTCCAATCTCCCATAAGTGAAGCTGTTGAAGTGATAGAGGGGGACATGGTTAGCTTTCTTTCAGGCAATGTAAACTGGCTATGTAATTGGATGCTAACCAATGTTGAAGGTGCCTGATTCTTCGGCAGGCAAAGGGTGTCATGTAAGTTGATGAGACCATGAGATCCAGGAAACTAATGAAGAACTTCATTACCTGCACTGGTTGATCCCCAAAAGTTATCATCAGGGAGTCTCTTGTTTTCAGAAATCTGTCTTCCGGAAGGAAGTTTCTGGCTTGCATGGAGTCCAGGACTGCACCGGTATCTTTGTGTAGGTTAAAGCAAGGACTTCTCCCCATTGATGAGGAGCCCTAGAGACTGCAGAAGGTTGTACATGTATTGAACCACGTTAGAGAGAGTTTGTAGAAAGCTGGCCTGAAGTAGCCAATCATCCGCATAAGGGTAAATTAATACATCTTTGTGCCTGAGGTGTGCTGCAACCACCAAAAGGCATTTTGTGAATACTCTTGGCACTGTGGACAGACCAAATGGGAGAGCAAGAAATTGGAAGCAATCTGCTCCCACACAGAACTGGAGGTACTTCATGTAGGCGGGTGTTATTGCTATGTGGAAGTAAGCATCAGTTAAGCTGAGAGCTGCATACCAATACCACTTGGACAGGGATGGGATGATGTCCCTCGGCGTTAGCATCCTGAACCTGAAAGTTTTAGATATCTGAGTTGAGGTGTGAGAGGTCCAGGATGGGTCCTTCTCACTTATTGGGTACTCCAAAATATCTGGAGTAAAGCTCTCACCAGCTTTGGTGTTGCACAGAAACCTCCTGTATAGCACCCCTTTTGAAGAAGGCAGATAATCTCCTCCAATAGGGGATTGTAATTAGAAGAGTCCCTGAAAGTGGAGGGGGAGAGGAGAGAGAGGCGGTCTGGTGTGAAACTGGACTGAATACGATCTCTAGTAGTGTCTAGTATCCAAGAATCTGAAGCAATCTCACTCCCAGTGTCAAAGGAGGACGAGAGATGAGATCTAAACTGCAGAGGAAGAAAACGTGGCTCTTAAGTAGCCTGTCAAAAGTGATTTTTGGGAACTGTTGGCTGGGACAACATGCAGTGAGGGATCCTGCTTCTGTACTGAGTTCTTTTTATAGGATTTGTTTTAGGAGTCTGAAGAATGATAGCACTTCTGAAGCTGGGTATTCTGTGTTGGACAGCAGGGGACTGCCTCTGAAATTGAAAGGTTGTGTCATATGGCTTCCTTTTAATAATAGAAGCATATTGGCAGAGCCCCCAAAAATGGGCTGTGATTCTTACTTTTAATCTTTTCCAGACTGTCATCCATTTTAATCACTAAACAGAGCCCTCAGAGGCAAACCTTCGATTAGCTTCTGAAAGCTTGGAGCAAGGCCAGATGTTCAGAGCCAGGATGATCTCTGTAGTGCTATCCTACTGGCTATAGTCCCGGTGGTTGAATTTGAGGTGTCAAACTATTCTCACAGCGTGCCTGGTTAATGTCCTACTCTCAGCAATGTCTCTTTACTCCTCAGGTACTTAGTCCAGGGTGGAGTTCATAGAGTCCTATAAGGCACAATTGAATTGTGACATAACAGCCTGTTAATTTGTCACAGAGAAACCCAGGTAGGCAAAGTATTATAAACTTCTACCAGCCACATCTAACTTAAGCCCTTCCTTTTGCCCAGAAACAGATATGGATGCTCTGTTGTCTTTGGACATTTCCTGAGCTGCATAGACCAGCATGCGTTAGCTGGCAGATGCTGAAGCAAATTTCGATGCCTTTCTGAGCGTACAGGGTACATTCTGCCAGCCCTCTTAGAGTCAGGAAGGGATGGCACAGGGGATAGCCACATGTCCTCTGCTGGGTTAGGTAATTCTGGAAGGATGGCAAATTTGGCATCAGCCCAACTTCACCAAAAAAGAAAGATGGATTTCCATGAAGACCAGGGCATTTGTACAAAACCTACTGATGCAGTGGGTCTGCAGTAGGTCTACATCAGGCTGTATAGTTGGTCAGGCCCGGGAATAAGATGGGACTGGGAGACCCAGGAAATGTTCGGACGCTATAATCTGAACATTAGAAAGAGGGAGTAGTCCACTGACAGCCTGGGGCAGGTGTGGCCTTAATTCCCCCTCTGTTTTTCCACTGCTTCTAGGAGATATCTCAAGGTTCAATACATTGCAGCTTCTTGGTCAAAGAGATCATTCCTGTTTCTGTTCTCACTTGCTTCTATCAGTCACAATCCCCACTGAAGTCTGGGAGTTCAGTCCTGAAGTGCAATTGTCTGTTTTTCAAGAAGCGCTTGAATGGACAAAACTTGATTTGAAGAGTTAAAGCAATTGTCTGGAAATATCTGTCACATAGTTTGGTTACCTAAATTTTATATATACATATATATATATATATGAAAGAGTGAAAGAACTAGATGGGCCGTAAGTCACTGTACCTTCCTAACAGAAGACACGGTGCTTTCTCTGCCCCTACATTGAGACAAACGAGATCTTTAAGGTAAAGTAGATTTCCAAAACTACTTAAGATCAGGCTTAGACATATTATGTAGTATTAATGCTCCCTGGAATTATATACTTCATTCTGTATTTGGTTAGTTCATCAAAGCCACAGCAGCAACAACTACAAGAGGTAAGACTGTATCTTGCTGGGTAGAAATTATAAACCCTTGATAAAGAATCCATGGAAGTTATTCGGAAGTATTGATCTTTTAAATTGTGGATCCACACTCTCATTAAATGTCACCCCAGAGTAAATGCTAGGCTGAGAAGATTAAAATAATTTTGATAGCTGAAGACTGTGAGACTAAAAGGAAGCTAAGACACGTTCTCACAAAGAATTTTCAGCACATTCAGATAAAAAGAAAGGAGCGATTCCTTTAAAGAAATTCTAGTCTCAGTGAAAGTGAAGTCGCCTATCTCTCATGCAAATGAAACCAGGTATCCACAGGAACAATGGATAATCATTAATATACTAGTCCAGACAAAACAGAAGAGACTTTGCAGCCAAACTAACAATGAATATGTTGTGTGATCTTTAAGCACAAACCTTGCTAGACTGAATTACACCATTGAACAGACAGAAAGAGAGACATAAAAAGGTAAATACTCAAAAAGGTTGTTACCAGTGTCTAAGGAATGGCTGCCACCCACAAGCAGTGGAATCAATGCCTCAGGAAGAGGCCTCTTTTTAGCAGACAGCTTCAGACTCTCCCCTAAAGAAGCAGCTTCTCTCTTAAAGGAAACCTCAAGGAAAACACTGTCTCTCTGAAGATGCTGCATTACTATAGAAACCAGCTCAAAGGAAAAGAATTGTTTTGAAGATGCTTCAGCCAGCTCTACTAATCTTCTGGTGGTGAAATTGAATGCAACAAGCATTCTCAGAGAGTCTACATTAAATAAAAAACTCTCCCATATTAGAGAAAGACAAAGGAATTTTGAAAAGACAGTTGGCTACTATCATAAAGTAAGGGCTGGTCTACACGACAGACTTTTGATGACCAAAATCAGCTTTCTAGCTGTAACAATGATGGTGTACACACTACAATTCCCCTCTTGCTGCCCCTAATCCCTGATTTTGCAACGAAATAAAAATCAGCTCGATGAGAGGCATACAGCTTTTTGTTTTAAACTTTTAGCAACAAAGCTTCAGTGTAGACACCGCGTTTCGTTATGTTGTGATAAATGGCCTCCAGGAAGTGTCCCACAATGCCCATTGTGACTGCTCTGGCTATCAGTTTGAACTCTACTGCCCTGCAGCCATTTGCCCCTCCCTCTTTAAAGTCCTGGGAATTTTTGAAATTCCTGCTTGGTTGGCATGGAAAGCTCCCATTCATCTTCCCATGGCGGCTCCATGCACCAAACCTTCTCCCCTTTGGAGCACACCGGAGCTTCAGGCTCTGATCAGCATTTAGGGAAGAGGAGGCTGTGCAATCCCAGCTCTGCTCCAGCCAAAAGAGGGCTTGTGCAGGGACAAAGCAGCACACAGGTGAGCAGCATAGGGACCCAGTTTGAAGCTGCTCACTTGGAAGAGGTGCATCCTAGCATCCCTGCTTACTCTCAGGAGTGAGATATCGGCTTCTATGGCACCCTCCTGTGGAAAAAGGTGACATAATCTGAAATTTTGTCCCTATCTACCTGCATCAATACCTCAAATAACCACCCAGAACCTTTTCCCCAGCTCTTCCCCAACTCACCATGCTCTGGGTGATCATCGAACAGTGCACTTGCCAGGGGACAGAGAGAAAGAGGTGCATTTTACGGTAATGAATCAATGTTGTTAGTGCACTAACAGCCATGCTTCTTCTGTTCATTGTTTATTGTGCTTCTACCTTGAGGGGAAACCCCTCCACACCTGCCAAACGCCTGCGGCTGATAAGAAAACAACCTCAGAAAAGCCAACTCCACCCCACACATTCCTACCACACTCCTGGCTCGTCTCGGTACCCTGTTCGCTCCACTCCTTCAGACAGCTTCCAGAATGATAGCTGGATCTATACCCAGCTGTCATAGCTTACATCACCCCTCCAACCCAGCTTTTTGTGTGTGTTGTGAATAATTGTTATTTAATAAAACATACTCTGGGAAGGATAAGCAATGTTTGTCTCTTGCACATGGTGGTTGCAGCTTACATTGATACGCAGTGCAGACTGGTTAGCAGTCACAGCATGGCACAGTACTGTTTACAAAGAGACTTCATTGGTGCTCATTGTCAAAAGGGTTCCTTAAGGCCTCCATGATTCGAATGGCCCCCTGTTGTTCCCCTCTAATAGCCCTGGTATCTGGTTGTTCATAGCCACAAGGAGATCTGCCTCTATGCTCCACCCCAAGGGAAACTTTCACCCTTAGCTTCACAAATATTATGGAGCACACAGAAAGTGGCTAGAACCAGGGGAATATTTTCCTCATTTAGATTTAACCTGCCATAAAGGCATCGCCAGCGAGCTTTTAATCTGCAAAACGCACATTCAACAGTCATTCAACACCTGCTCAACCTGTTATTGAAGAACTTCTTGCTGCTATCAAAGGTCCCCATATAAGGCTTCATGAGCCATGGCAGTAAGGGCAGGCTGGATCTCCCAGGATCACTATGGGCCTTTCAACATCCCCCACTGGAATCTTTTGGTCTGGAAAGAAAGTTCCTGTTTGCAGCCTTCTGTACAGGCCAGTGTTCCTGAAGATGTGTGCATCATGTACCTTCCCTGACTGACCTGTGTTGATGCCAGTGAAACGCCCATGGTGATCTACAAGTGTCTGCAGTACCATTGAGAAGTACCCCTTTCTATTGATGTACTCCGTCACAAGAGGGTCCAGGGCCGAAATTGGGATATGCCTGCCATCTATCGCCCTGCCACAGTTAGGGAATCCCATCGCTGCAAAGCCATTCATTATTTCACGCACATTTCCAAGACACACAGTCCTTCGTAGCACAATGAGATTAATGGCCCTGAACACTTGTGATAACACAACGCCACCGGTGGACTTCCCAATTCCAAACTGATTAGCGACCAACTGGTAGCAGTCTGGTTGGCAGCTTCCGCACGGCGATAAACACACACTTCTCCACCCAAAGGGCAGCTCTCATTCTGGCGTCCTTGCGCTGCAGGGCAGGGGCAAGTTGCACACAAAGGTCCATGAAGGTGGCTTTGCGCACTGCTCTCACTGTCGATGCTATAGCACCAACTGTGGAAGTGCTTTGATAACACAGTGAGTGCTGTGTGAACAGTCACAAGCATTGTAATTAGAGCCCTTTTTGCTAATCACTGTAACTTGCATTGACAACACTCTCCAGTGTAGACAAGGCCTTAGTAATATTGCAAAGATTCTGCAGCAATTGGCTCACATACTGGCTAACAGAAATCTGGTCAATTTAAGAGACTATATATATCAATGTATTAACAACTGACAATTCAGTCAGCAAACTTCTACTATTTTGGATCATCCCATAGACAGAGAAGTGACACAAGAATCAAGTGTGCATTACCAAGATTTGAATGGCTTCTGTGAAGTCAGCTACAGATCCTGACTTGATCATCTGGAGCAGAGTGATACCAACAGCAAGCAAGCCTCCTCTTTAAGGATATGAATTTTATATTAGACATATCCACTGCACCTGCTTCCCCACAGGAGGACTATTTCAGTAGAATGAAAGGGCTTCTCTTGCACAGGCAGACAAAGCTTTTTTTCTATCTTACATTCCTCAGCAAGAGCAAAGAACAGACACAGGGTGTTAACTCCATCTATTTAACTGTTCACTTATGCCTGAATGTACGAAAGCAGCCACTAATTTTGGATGTGTCAGATTTTAGGTACTAACTAGAGGAATCTGAAGTTCGAATTCCAGATGTGCTGAGCAGCCACAACTCCAGAACCAGTCAGTGGGGGTTGCAGGACCAAGTTCCAACAATAAGTCTGGTAAACTATTGTAAGAAGAGCCGTCCTAATTTCCATCCATGGTTGGATTCACTGTGTGCCAGAGAACACGTTTCATGAAATATACTGAACTGTACTAAAATGCTGGACAAGTGTTTATCAAAAGATGATTGTAACTGTATAGGGGAACCATACAATGGATTGGATGGAAGAAGATAGAGTAGTACAAAAAATAGTATCCCTTTTAGATCTTACATAGTGCTTTACAAATACCAAGGACAAGTATCATTAGCTCCATTTTACAGATTGGAAAACTGAGGCACACAGAAACAAAGTGATTTGTCCAAGGTAACACAGGAGGTCAGAGGCAGAGCTTGGAGCAGAATCCCGGTCCCCTGATGTCA
>ML675690.1:13120150-13139746 GCA_007922155.1 Mesoclemmys tuberculata
CCTTCCCTCTTAAACCTTTGTCATTTTAAAACTTAGACATCTCAAGAAACTTCAAGGATATGTTTCTCAGCCAGAAAGGTAAGAATGAAGCACTGATACTCCACCACAACACTATCCTGCACCCGGCAAGTTGCATTAGGTAGCTCATTTTTCCCCCACTACAAAGGATTTTTCTCGCTGCTGCTTCTTGAATATCACTGAATTTGTTTTCCCAACTCTGGTTATAACATTTAAAAGATCAGCTGCAAGCGTGTAGATCAGGAGAATGGGAGCTACAGCAGAATTTCTGATATGGCAGTTAAGCAGATCCAGAATGACAAACTAAAGTGAGGTTATGGTCAGGAGAGTGCCTGTGTCACCTTCTTTCTCAGCAGATCCGCTTGCTGCATGTATTCGGAGTCAAATCTGCTTACTTCACTGAAAGAGCCAGGTTTGTATTATAGGGTATGTCTACACTGCAATAAAAAACCCATAGCACTGAGCCACAGAGCCCAACTCAGCTGAGTCAGGCTTGCTGGACTAAAAATAGCAGCCTAGACATTTGGGATCTAAAAGCCTGGGCTCCAGCTCCAACATCTACAATGCTATTTTATAGACTCACAGCCCAACCCCTGCCAGCCGCGGCTGTGATGCGAGGCTTACTACAATGTGGACATATTCACAGTTCACTCCTGTTAGCCCTGCAGAGCCAACACAGCTCTGGGAGAGTGATTCACGCACCATCAACTGAATTATTAACTAAAGTCTGAAGGCAAAAACATATTTATTTACTTGTTGAAAGAGCCCATCTTTCTTACTTGAACATAGCATCCCAGGATGCCATTTTGACAGATTCAATTTTATTAATATTTGTAAAACACTACATAAGACCTAAACCCACTATTTTTAAATCACATTTTGCAGTCTAACTGATCTCTCTTCTTCCATCCAGCCCACAGTCTAGTGAAGGTGTCGAAACTTGAAGGAGTTCCTTTTCCTAGAATTCGCCTCACACTTGCCTCAAGTTCTAACCCACAGAGAACAGTGGGTGACTTTCATCCTGAAACATCTAGCACAGATACATTCCCATGAAAGAAAGAGGAGGAAGTGTAAGGTGATGAGTCACTCCTGTGCTAGGCTCCAGTCAACCCACAAGCCAGAAAATGGTCATGTTACTCCCAGATCAGGTATAAAAGCCCACAGTGGGAACAGCAGCTCTATCTGCTCAACGTCACTCCAGGGCTCGGAACTCTCTCCTGTCTGATGGTGGCAACAGACTCCTTAGGCCTGCTCCTACTCCTGCTCCTGCTCCTGCCACACCCCAATTCCATCCTGGACTCTTGATTCCAGCTCCAACCACTAGGCTTGACTGCTCCAGCTCCAACCACTAGGCCTGACCATCTCCATCCCAATTTCTGACAGGAAGAGCAAGGACTACCCCTCTGTGGCTCAAGTCTTCCAGTCTATAAAATGGAGATGCCACCACCTACTTACCTAACTCACGGCAGTGTCTGTGAGGTTCACGTCACGAATTTGTATTCCTTTGAGATGCTTACACAGGCAGTGCTATAGAAGTATGAATGATTATCATAAGTAATTCCTTTACCACCTCCTGACAAGCTTTTGATACAGCTAAAACATCGCCAACCCTTTCAGAAGCAAGCATTCCTGGTTAACCTTCTGCTTGACCGACCATGTTGGGAACGTTTCCATGGCAACTCTATTGACAGTCTTGAATGGAACTATTTCTGTTTTGCTCCTTCTAGAGTAGTTGTAATGTAAATTCAGTCAGGCATGTCTCCCTGTCTGAGAGCAATTTCATAGTCTTTGTCCCCTCAGGTTACAGGTTATGACAGTATATCCGTAATAATGTTCAGAAAACATTCCTTTGTGAGTTTTTTCAATGTAGTTGCTCATCTGGCTAATTTTCAATTCATCAATTTCAGCTCCGCACGCAAATCTTTCTGTTAACTTCACCTGGCTGCTGCAGTAGAAAGTGAGAGCATGAGGCCTGAAGAGGAGCATAACAGGCCGAAGGCGTAAGCTAAAAGAATGGTCAGGTCTGTTATAAAGCCTAGTTAGCAGGAGTCAGGCTGTGAAGTTATGACTGCACAGAAACTGGCAAGAAGAAAGCTGATACTGCAAACACATATTACCAAAACATTACTAAAGCCAAAAAATATATATCAGAGACAGAAGGTTCCAGGCCAAAGAGATAACAAGGGCCACCTGACCCCTGAAACGACACTTTAATGGACAGAGATGTCTTTTACTATGTGACAAATAGAGAGGTTTTGCCCGAATCATCCGGTGCAAGGGAAGGGGTGGTATCAGACTACGTCGAGAGGGTGGCAACTACCTGCCTCAAGGGGCAGAACTAAACTTGTCTGTAACAGTGTATAAAAGAGGGTGTCAGAGGGCATGACATTGTCCGGCCTAGGGGATACAGTGAATCCCGCCGTTAATTGTGCCAGTCCATTGCATCGGAGCACTCGTATTTGAAGTGTACTTGTGAGCTACAGATTGCTTCTCATTGTGCTATAACTGCAATAAACCTGATCGGGTGCCTTCGTTGCTCAGCGGATCCATGGTCATGTCGATTCCTTCACTTGTGAGTGCCCTCTCGGTTACCTGCGCAGAGCTGGGACAGCACCTACATGGGGTGGGGTGGGGAGGGGAACGCACGCAGCCAACACTGAGAACAGCTGCAACATTGAGAAAAACATTTTCCAGTCCCGGCATATTATTCCATATTTCATTTCTGTTCTATAACACATGGCATAATATGAGCAATGCCTCTACTTTTCAAACTATGTAAAGGGAGGGAGCAATCTTAAATTTAATTATTTCATAGTTGTGATTGACTTGAAATAGTGACTTTTTCAGCATCGTTTATAACCATAATTCTTATTTTTGCAACTGTCCACTTGACTACATGGTGGACAGGTCCGAAAATATTACCAATTATTTGTATTACAGCACTATCTAGAGGTCCCAACCAGAATAGCCTTACATTGTTAAATGCTGTACGAACATTAAAAAGAAAGTCCTGTCCCAAAGAGTTCATAGTGTAAGGAGACAAGACAGACTAAGGAAGTATTATCCCCATTTCACAGATACAACTGAGGCACAGAGAGATTGAGTGCCTTGCCCAAGGTTACACAAGAAGTCTGTGGTACATCTAGGAAATGAACGCAGGTCTCCTGCAACTCAATCCAGCACATTAACCACAAGACCATCCTTCTTCTCATGGCACTGGTTTAAGTGTCATTATAGCAAAGGTATTTCTAAATTTTCTATGGCATCAGATGCTCCCCTCTTAAATTAGAACCCTTGTTATTGCAGACCTCCAGATACTCTGCTGGCCAGGCACACTCTCCCTCTCAAAAGACCAATGTCAAAAATACTATACATCAGAAATCTGATGTGTATGTTTTTTGCCTTTGCAATGAGATAATTATTCATTATTTGTTCAGCGTGTAAAGATATGCCGGGGTCACTTTAAAGAGAAGTGATCAACTGAATATATTACATACTGGGCATGCAATGTATTTAGCATTCTTTATGTTTCAGCCTTGGAAAGCTAGCTAATTTTGAATTTGCCCCATCTATCTTAAAGATGGCATTGGAGGGCTCAGCAGCTGATACCATTCTGCCAGGCCTTCCGGCCACTTCAAGTTTTGTGTGCTCTGTGTGACACAATATCCTGTATTCTGATTCATGTATCCCCAGAGCATGTGAAATTAACTCGAACATGCAACAAAAATTGTCAGACCGTAACGGAAGCCAAGCCTCCAGTCCTGCCTGGGAGGCAGATGCCCGCTTCATGTCTCTGAATTCTATATTTCCTGGGCCTGGCTCTCCTCCGACACTGATTTTATACCAATTCTATACCCATGTAAGCGTCAATGTCAAAAGTGCCAAAGTGCCAGGAAATTTAGAGTCTCAAAATTAACAGGTCAGATTGTTGCACTGAATATTTCATACATTCAAACAACAGCACTTGGTGCTATATAATTTATTTTTCAATTATATCTAGTTATATACTTCTAATATACCTATCACCATGCTATATAGACACCAATTATTTCTAAATTAAGAGTGACAATTCTATATATCCAAAGGTGGACCTAGATCTTCTCTGTTTATTACAGATAGCCTCTAAAATTGCTTCATGTAAGGTGAATGGAATAAAAGGCCAGATGCAGATATTTCCTAAAACTGATGACAGATATAACACAGTGAAGTTGCAAGTATTCTTTCCCAGAGCAACACATTTATAGTAAAAATGCCATGCAACAGCTATTTAGCGTATCAGCATGCCATCTGGATTGGCTGTGGGAGACAGCACACAGTCTCCAAAGAAACACATATAATTGCCAATCTGGCTATCAGTACTGCTATATTCTTCGTTTGCCAGAGTTATCCTAGATAAAAATTGATAATGTCTTCCACTGTAAAGACAGGTCAGTCTTGATCTAAATTCAGGAAGGCTGAAAATTCAAAGTTCACATCACCCTAGAACTTGAGATGTTTAATCTTTTTAATGCTAATAAAAATGTCCATATGGCATTTTGGACATTTTGGATTTATACCAACGAAGTGAATTGCTCTCAAATACATTTGCCTTAGACAAACTGCAAAGCAGATGGAGCACACAACCAATATTAACAAAACCAGTTTTAGCGCATTAAAGGCTTAATGGGTTTCTCTCATGTCTTTGGGCTAGGAGATCAGATTCAAATAATGCTTGAGGGAGCTGGCAAAACTCCACAGCTGTGTTTGCAAAAGATCCAGCAAAAATAAACAAACAAATAAATAAATCTAATTTTATGTGCTGGAAAGTGTTGAAGTACTTTTCAAAGAGGAGGGAAAATGTTGTTGATACACGGCTGGTATTTTGATGTCATTATTATTTACATTGAGAGAGCAATCAAAAGTCCTAACCAGTATCAGGGCCCCACTGGGCTAGGTACCATGCAAACACAAAGGCAGGTGTGGTCCCTGCCCCAAAGAACTCTCAATTAAAAACAGGAAACAATTGAGTAACAAGCAACAGAAGGGGAGGGAAGGTAATAGTAGTAAGAGCATGTGGTTATATAGGCTAACAATGTGCACATGTCGACAGTTCTGAATCAAGAATGTGTGTTTCACAGATGGATCTTTATATCCTGCAACTTACTAAATAACTACAAATAACGCTAATCCCGTCCCCCCCAATCCTTTTCCTAAAAATTAAACTCAGTTTAGCAAGTGTTTTAATTAGATTTATATTTCTACACCAGCTGGTTCAGTAGGACTTGTACTAAGTGAAGTTTATAACATTGTCTTGTAAATATTGTACTTCTTACTAAAACAGACTTACACCCAGGAAGAAACTCCAAACATACTGAAACAAACTTAACATGTTGGTGGGGGGAGTGATACGTAACAGCAGTAGATTGCTTTAATAAAGCATTATTTCTATCCGGTTGACCCAAAATAAGGTTGTCTATAACCAGTCAAACTTTAACAAACAGCTACAGCTATTTACGCGGATGCATTTTATAGTTATTTGCTCTCCTTGTTCGCTCACACACACACGTGATAAAACCTCTCCTCTTTTGCTGGACTTCCTTGCTTTTGTCACAGTGAAGAAGCCTGGCTTGTCTGTTAAAAAAACAAAACAAAGCACCAGGACTGTAACGTGACATTGTCTCACTGCAATTTTGCACTTGATATGCAACACACTGCTCAGCTAAGAATTTCAACACAGGTTGAAAGCATACAGCTGCACAACACTCCTGTCAGGCAAGTATTAACACCCACTTTTCCGGTGGGTAAATTGAGATACAGAGAGGCTAAGTGACATTTTGAAGGTGACATGGCAGGTCAGTGGCAAGGCTAGAAATACAACGTACCTAGGCACTGATTTCCAATACATATTCATAGATTCAAGGCCAAAAGAGACAATTGTGATCCTCTAGTCCAGTGGTTCTCAACCTATTTACCAATGGGGGCCACTCTCTATGCATGTGTTATATGGCCGCATCCAGACAATATATATCTTACCTATGTGGCCCTGACGATGTCACATGGGCCACAGCTGAGTACTGATTGAGAACCCCTGCTCTAGTCTGACCCCCTTTATAACACAGGCTGTAGAACGTCCCCAAAATAATTCCTCGAGTAGACCTTTTAGAATAACATCCTTTATCACTAGACCAGGAGTCCTCACACATTTCCAAAGAGAGGCCTACATCTTCTTAAAGAGGCTGTGGCACACACCACCCCTAACCAATTTGCTCTCATGCAGACACTCTGCTTCCCATTTGCTGACACACAGCATCCCAGAGGAAACTCCAGTGAATTGCTCATGTGAAAAGTCATAGGAATAGTGTTTGCTTTTTAGCTGTCTTTTAACGCAGTTTATTGGAAACAAGGAGGAGGCGTCAGCACCATGTGAACAACCAGCTCTACACAGCTCACCCAGGCACCCTTAGTCAGGGTCTATGGCACTAGACCACGACAAATTATTACATGATATCAGCAGCACAGGTTCACAGGGAAGAACAGGAGGGATTTAGCAACACACATTTTAAAATATTTATGAAATAATATCCAATATACAACAAGCCTTCCTAAAGTACATACATATCTGAGTGTGTATTGCAGCAGTGGTAGACGTATCTTCATGACATACGTACCTGACTAACATCCCTGTGGTAACAACAGCAATTGCTTACTCAAAACATAACACAAGAACGGCCATATTGAGTCAGACCAATGGTCCATCTAGCCCAGGATCCTGTCTTCCGACAGTGGCCAATGCCAGGTGCTTCAGAGGGAATAAACAAAACAGGCCATTAAGTGATCCACTCCCAGCTTCTGGCAAACAGAAGCTAGGGACACTTCAGAGCATGGTTTTGCATCCCTGCAAATCCTGGCTAATAGCCATTGATGGACCTGTCCTCCATGACCTTATTTGGTTCTTTTTTTAACCCTGTTATAATCCTGGCCTTCACAACATCCTCTGGCAAGGAGTTCCACTGGTTGACTGTGCATTGTATGAAGAAATACTTATTTTGTTCGTTTTAAACCTGCTGCCTATTAATTTCATTTGGTGACCCCCCAGTGCTAGTGTTATGAGAAGGAGTAAATAACACTTCCTTATTTACTTTCTCCATACCAGTCATGATTTTATAGATTAGCTGGGAGGATAGACATACAAATGTCAGCATCTTGGCTGAAACAAATTCTACCAGCATTGATGCCATGATTATTCAAAGCCAACATCACTGGGTAGGTCATGTTGTTCACATGCTTGACTCCCACCTCCCCAAGAGAATCCTTTTCTCACACCTGAAAGAAGATCAGCGAAGTTGCGGAGGGAAAAGATAGCGCTTCCAAGGCATCTTGAAGGCAAATATGAAGAGGTGCAACATTGACATCAATACTTAGGAGACCCGTGCTCAGGACCGTCCAAAATGGAGGAAGGCTCTGTTGTTGGGATCTCAACACTTTGAAACAGATCATCGACAGGTAGAAGGTTAAAAGAGGAACAGGTGGAAAGAACGTTAGAACATTCAACGCAGCAACACTGTGCCTATCCCTCTTGGAAACACCTGTCCTTATCGTGACAAGACATGTGGCTCTAGGATTGGGCTAAGGAGCCACCTGCAAACCCACTACTGAGATCCCTGGAAGACAATCTTCCTCGTTTGTGAGTGATTGCCGATGATTATAGACTTCTGTCACATTCCCCCCTTAATCATCTCTTTTCCAAGCTGAAAAGTCCCAGTGTTATTAATCTCTCTTCATGTGGGAGCTGTTCTATACCCCTAATAATTTATGTTGCCCCTTTCTGTACCTTTTCCAATTCTAATATATCTTTTTTGAGATGGGGTGACGAGATCCACACGCAGTATTCAAGATGTGTGCGTACCATGGATTTATAGGGGCAGTATGATATTTTCTGTCTAATTATCTATCCCTTTTCTAATGATTCCCAACATTCTGTGAGCTTTTTTGACTGCTGCTTCACACTGAGTGGATGTTTTCAGAGAACTATACACAATGACTCCAAGATCTCTTTCTAGAGTGGTAACAGCTAATTTAGACCCCATCATTTTATATGTATAGTTGGGATTATGTTTTCCAATGTGCATTCTTTTGCATTTATCAACACTGAATTTCATCTGCCATTTTGTTGCCCACTTACGTAGCTTTGTGAAATCCCTTTGTAACTCTTTGCAATCTGCTTTGGACTTAACTATCTTGAGTAATTTTGCATCATCTGCAAATTTGCCTATTTACTGTTTCCCTTTCACTTTACAAAAACCATGTTGACTCTTCCAGTAGGAAAGTATTTAATATATTTCTAGCTTCTAATTCTATTATTATCTTATGGCAGCGCATAAGAGATTTCAGCTGAAATCAGTGCCCTGTTGTGCTGAATGCTGTACAAATATATATATCTATAGTAAGAGAAAATCCCTGTCCCAAAGGGCTTACAATGCAAACAGACAAGACAGACAAAGGGTGGGGTAAAAGGAAGTGATGCAGGTTAGCAGCTGGAAACAAGGAGAAACAGCATCATGTGACTAGTCTTTTCTCTGGGGACCATGAGCAAGTACTCCCCAGACTACAGCCAGGGAACCATTGGTCTAAATCATATTTTCTTTATGAAACTTTGTGATACAAAATAGGGGCCACACGCCATCCCTATTCCTTGTTAATCAAGAAGATAATCTGAGCTCAGCTTCTCCCTCTCACCACACAGGTGCTAAGGCTGGGGGCTCCACATATCCACAGGTTCATAAGACTGGGTTAAAGTACAGGCTGGGGGAGCATACTGTTACCTCTATCTTTCTCATGTTAATTTGTTTAGCCCTCTATCTCTATATAGGATCTTTTGAGGACAATTCTTACTGACTGCACCTGTGTGGGGTTTTTAATGAGTTATGTCACCAGTATACAAAGGTATATATTTGTACTTTGTGTAGGTTAAAAGAGTCTGAAAAAGAAAACCTTTTATTCAGCTTTAGTTGTGTATGCTGCAGTCAGTTCCCATGCAAATCCCTCTGACCAAACAGATTGCTATAAGCGGGCTGAGGGGAGACCCTCTGTTGTTAGATCAATTCATGCCCTGCTGCTTGGATGGCAGATAACTGTACTGAATTTGAGGAGAGGTTTCGTGATTTCGTTTACTGTCCTAAAGGGGTCCTGGAACTTCAAGTTGGGTTCTGAACAGAATCTCAAAAAGTCAAACCCAGAAGCTGAGAGCTCTGCAGAATTGGATTGTTAAGAATATCACAACTCCATAATGATTCATTATGCTCCAGGTAGTAAGAGTGGTCTAAAAATACCACTTCCTACAGCATGTCCTGGAGACTGGAAGAGAATCAGCAGCTCATCTTCATGGGCAGTACCAGTCAGCATCAAAAAGGGTTTGGTGGAGGACTTTTAAAAGTTTGAGTAATGAAAGGCATTTGTGTCGGGCAAAATCAAATCATATTTAGGGTCAATCTTCTCCTATAGTATTTAGTCACTGTATATGAAGTTTTTTTAAAAAAAACAAAACAGAAAGCAACTACTTACACGTTGGAAAGCAAAAAAAAAAAGCATTAGGTTTACCAGCCAGGCCCATGGCACATGGAGCTTTTAAATCATGCTGTGCTATACAAAGAGAGGAAAGGGTCTGTTCAAATGAGTCTCTTGCACAGTATTCAAGAGACATCCTGTTGCAGAAAAAAGCCATTAATAACAAAAGACTTCTATAAACTCACTTTACTGGAATATGCTATAAAAGAGATGGAGGAAAAATACCACTTAAATTATTTTCAGTATAGGAGACATGTGAAACTGGAAAAAATAGGAATAAGTGAAATTGTTTGTGAAAACTCTTACAATTTGTTACAAGCTGTTTTGCCCTGGGAAGAGAGTCATTTTTTCTGTGAAACAACACTAGCATGACTCTATTGTGTAAGAAGACACGAAAAAAGAAGTCACCTCAATCAGAGCTGCCAATAGTTTGGTTTTGGTCAGGAGTGTCTTTACACACGGACATGGTGCTTTTAGATTAGGGAACAAGGAACCTGGATTGCAATGCCACTCCCTCCATATTGCATGCATTTATCAGGTACTCTTCAGCGTCTGCCAAGTGCTGTAAGCCAACGCTAGCATTTGTCTGCTCATGCTGATGGACGATGGAGAAAAGATTTTTTTTTCTCCAGCAGGAAAGGGAGAGGGCATCCCTTGGCTGATATCAGCCTCACCCCACAATCATCCCAACTTTGTGGCGTCGCCAGTTGGATGGAAGATGGCACAGAGATTCCGTATCACAGTCTATTCTGTAGAACCCAGATGTAGGCTGATGTGCTCCTGTCTCTGGATGGAGTACGTGTACAAATGCTGCTTGTCCCACTGTGGAACTCCATTACATAACCACCTTCCCTTTCATGCCGGGGCACAGAAAAGCACTCTCTGCCTGCAGTTCTAAAGAAAGTATATATTGAAAAAGTCCAGTTAAAGTGGCTGCAGCTATAATGGGCCATACATGTTCTTGAGGAATTCTGTTAAAATTAACTTAGGGCAGCTCATAAGGCAAGGTACATATAGAAAACTGCCATCACCGTAACACTATAGGTCATGCTTAAGGTGGGCGGGTGTGTGTGTGTGTAGGGACAAGCTTCTTCCAAAGCAGCCTGGGTATCGGCAAACCGTGCTCAGAAAGGGTGCGGCAGAAGAAGCTGAGGGGATTAACTAAATTTTGTAACCATGCATGCTGTAGATCACGAGCGCCCTACGTGCTGATTGAGAGAGCCCTCGGCTACTACTAATTATGTAGATGTATCAGCGGGTTAATCAATGAACGAGCCTGAGATATGTAATAAAAGAAGCCCATGGAAAGCACGGGCATGCCTCTTCTCATCTCACACTGACTCCGTGTCTGATCTTCGCCGACGCTACATGTGTGTGCAAATGCAGGCTTGGTCCCTGGGTGCCAGAGACCCAGGGCATGCCATTGGCTAGATGGACTATTGGTCTGACCCAGCATGGCTATTCTTATGAACTTAGAGGTCATGGGGACGACAGGATGTAGCAGAGAAATGGGGGAGAGAATGTGTGTTGGAGGAAGCAGGAGCTGAAAAGAAGGTCAGGGAGAGATGTAGATCATACCCATCAGCTGCAGTGTCAACTGAAGGTCTGAGAGATGAAAAGGGTTTAGGAGTCCCTTAAGGTGAGAGAATGTCTCAGAACAGACTAACAAAAGATGAGAGAGGGTCCAATGGTATTAGTTAACCTTCCCCACTTTAAACCCACTCCTGCTGGCTTAGTGCTTGAAGCACTGTCAAACTGATCAGGAGGTGGAGATTCCAAGACAACTATGGGTTACAGGATCTGAACAAAAGAAGATTGCATCCGTCCGCTTCCCCTGATTACAGAGGACATTTGGCACCTTACTAAAGTCAATGGTGTGATGCTGTCAAACCAGCTAACCTGTAGTTGACCCTTAGAGGCTTAATGAGTGACACTGCAATTGTAATCAGGACAATTCACTTGTGTGTGGGTATCAAAGAAATGTGAAGTAGACCAGCAATCATTTGTAGCAATAGGAATCAAGGGTAGATGCTAAATGTGTTTGTCTGCGTACCTATATCCTGTTCGACGTTTACCAATATAATCAAATTAGCTTTTAGATGCTAAATCCTTTTCATGCCTTAATTGCCTTTACATTATGTATGCAACTGTGTTCAATCAAGCTTAAGATCAAAGATGTAGAAATGCTGCATGAACTAATGATATTACTTACATTGTCTTCAGCTTATCTATCCCTGTCATAATGAGTCACCCACAATTGCCCTATGTAAATCAGTGCAGAGGGATTGCCTGCGTATGCACAGTAAATAGAATGTTAATTTCAAAGGATGGGTCATTGTGGCTCCACAAAGAGGAATCTTCGAACATATGCTGTGCTGAAGACACCTGGCAGCTTGTTTCAACTATAAAAGAGAGACATGGGGCACAAGCCTGTCATCTCTAGTCTGCTGAACTTTAAACAGGGAAACTTTTAAGCAACTTGACGGTGATCTCCAAGTAACTACAGGGATTGCCCTGGATAATTCATGGAAGGACTCTAAAAGACTCTGCGCCTAAGCCATTGTTTGGACTCTAATCTTTTGGATGCTCCAGAAAGAATTTGTGCAAGTCAGCAGAGTTATCAGCTCTGCTACATTTCTGATCTACAGACTCTGAAATTATTTGAAATGTATGTAATTTGTTTAAACATTTAATAGCGCTCTTCTTTTTGTGCAAAAAAAAATTACTAAACTAACTAAAGATTTACTAAAGATTGGCTGCAGCATGGTATTTTGGTGAGATCTTGAAGTGTCTATATTGACCTGGGGGGCTGGTCTTTTGAGATTGGAAGAAATCGATATGCGGTGTCTTGATTTTAATAAACACACGTCATAAATGTCCAGCTGCCCAACAGGGAAGCCAGGGGTTGGAATGCTTAAGGGGACTGTGTTTTGTTAACCAGTTGTGATACAGGAGCTCATTTTTGTTAGTGGCTTGGTGAAATCTAATTATAGAACAAACCACCAATTTCGGGGTGTATCTGCTCTATTTCTTCCACTCTGTCCTGAATCTGAAATTCTCAGTGGTGACCCATACCAGGCCCGGTGACGAAGGGAATTTGAACAATTCCTATTACAAGTCACTTTAAACAATGCATTTGCTGATAGGAAGATGCCTATCTGCTGAGTGTCCTAGCTCATGGTAGCCACCATAAATATTATGAGTATTGCATACCACATTCATGTGTATTTACACACTTGACATTAATACAAGTCTATGTTGGGTAGTTATGCTAAGTGTAGAATGTGAATTGTATTATGTTTTTCCCAGAAAGCTTTTCACTCATGTTCTCATGTATATTCCATAATACATTGCAACAGTTGGGCACAAACAAATACTAAACCTCTCAGAAGCAAGATGAATGAACGTATGTCCTGGTACATTTAAGGAGTGCTTTCACAACCTACTGATACCTGGTATGTGGTCTCCAAAACAAAGATAAAGAAGGTACAGGACAATGCAGAAAAGCGAGTACAAACTGGAGGCTGACGTAGAGAGTGCTCTCCAACTTATAAACAGTTGTATTATAAATATAGCTAGTCTCAGGTTCATACTTACAAAGCAGCTCTTCTGCATAAGGTGAACTGAATGCTGCAAGAACAATTGGTTCCCAGGAGTGGTATGTATGCCTCCTTTTTGTGTTGTTCTGCTTTGTTTTTAATTAATAAGTTGACTAAGCTCAGTTATCCGGACTCTCAAATAATTTTAATATCGAACGAAGGGTGTAGTCAAACAATCGGCTAAGCGTGATTTGAAACTCAGTTCAGGACTTTCCAATATAGTCGTTCTGAGCACCTGTTGATGATTACAGTTTCACTAGAGTTCTTGCAAAATGTGAGGTTCTCATATAACGTAAACTAATCAATAAATAATTAACAAATGTCAAGCCAGAAATTCCTTTTACGAGGGAGTTCAAATTTTATATAGTGACAAGTCACATATTTTTTTAAAAAGTGCACTGTAAAGTATTTTCCCAGTGTGTTTACATGCTATACATTTATAGGAACTAATTGCCAGAAAACATGTGTTTAATGCAGACTTTTTTGTTTAAATGTAGCTACGCACCATAGGATAGGTCTTCTAAACTTTTGACCAGCCTTGGTAAAATCGCTGTCTTGGTTAGAGAATAAATTGAATTATAATCTCGTGATGTCAAACTTTACAAGGAAGCTTCCTTAAAATCTAAACAAAAGTAAACAGGTTTATCCATTATGTCAAATCTAGTATTTTCGATGATGTGAAGGTTTCTCAGCACCAAATTAATAACTCTAACAAGAATTAACACTGTGTACCCACACGCATTCTCCTGTATATCTGACTGTAAAGTCACAAAGAAGGTCTCTGACGGGGGATTTTCAAAATCCATTGTTCAAGAAAGCTAGCGATTTACAGCCAGCTTTTCAATAGGAATCGGCTTTCATCAGATTGATGAGAGATAAGAACACAAGAATGGCCACAGTGGGCCAGACCAATGGTCCAGTATCCTGTTTTCCAAGAGTGGCCAATGCCAGGAGCTTCAGAGGGAATGAACACAGTAGGCAATCATCGAGTAATCCACTTCATCATCCTATTCCAGCTTCTGGCAAACCGAGGCTAGGGACACTCAGGGCATGATGTTTCATCCCTGCCCATCCTGGCTAATAGCTGTTGATGGATCCATCCTCATTAACTTATCTACTTCTTTTCTGAATTCTGTTATAGTTTTGGCCTTCACAACATCCCCTGGCAACAAGTTCCACAGGTTGACTGTGCGTTGTGTGAAGAAGTATTTCCTTTTGCTTGTTTTAAACCTGCTGCCTATTAATTTCATTGGGTGACCTCTGATCCTTGCATTAAGTGAAGGGATAAATAACACATCCTCATTCATTTTTTCCACATCATTCATGATTTTATAGTCCTCTATCATATCCCCAAGTCGTCCCTTTTCCAAGCTTAAAAGTCCTCATACGTGACAGATTTTGCCCCTTCCCTGGATACTGAAAAGCACAATTATCAGGTCACTTGGCAAGTACTGCATACTATACCCAATTAATTGGTTTGCAGGTATTTTCAGCATTTTCATTCAGAGCATGCGGACTACGTGTACCCTCTTTTCCCAGGCTATTCGTTTACTCAATAACATGACAACCATGCTAAATGGTGCCCCATGCTTTAGGATTCTACTGAATGCTGGTTCCATGCTTTATTTTGGTCAATCAGCCTTTGAGTAGCTCAACAGCTAACACCCACATCAGTCTGTTCAACACTCATAAACGTCTTTAGATTTATAAGTGCAAGACCAATGCACTCCAATCAGTTTATACTGAATTAGTTTCATGAAATACCACCAACCAGGGGTGAGGGAGAAGAGGCAAGAGAGCTTTAATTAAAGGCCTGATTCCTATTCCCTGAATCCAAATTTCAGGATACACCTGAGTCCCTGCCCCAAAATAAAAATTGAAAAAAGCTTTTAAAAATTTTCTCTACAAAGACTCTCTGATCCCATATTCACTGAAATCAATGGAAACCTTTCCACTGACTTTAGGACCCAATGGATCGGACCCTAGATTCAGCAACAACCTCACTTGAGCTTCTGGATGAAAACACTGAATTTCTCATCACTCAAAGCCCGTAGCTCAAATTTTCAGTGCTGACGGTCAGCAGGCAACCACTGAATATCCAACAGCACTACTGCCATGCTATATCCCAAAGAGTTACTCTCCCAAACATGTCCTATGTGCATAACGTTATTTTAAAATTAGCATATACCATGAATGAAGCAATGTTCCAGAATATGCACTGAAAATGAAACTAGTGATGCACAGCAATTTGGTGACAGAATTTTTGTTAAGGTCCTCTGAGAAATAATCAGCTTCAAAATAAGATGATCCATGTTTGTGAAACCTGTAAAAGTCCAAAGCTTTAAATGCCCAGAAACCCCCAAAACTGCAATTATATTATTTCTCTGTACTTTTAAGAATGAATTTAACAAACAATAAAACTCCAAAACCAGATGGCCTAGGTAGGCATTTATTAACATGAAGGAAACTAAGGCTCTGAGTTGAGGGTGGTTTTCAAAAAACACATATAACATAACCCAGCAGTAAAGAAAATTAGAATATAATGAAGATTAAAGTTTTCTCCTTCTATTATAGTACATTAATGGGAGCTCTATAAATACGAAGAGTTTACATTGGTAATAACTAAGAAAACATACCTGGATGTTATTTTACATCAAGATTAAGTCCTCAGACCTGCTAACAATTACACATGTGCATAGTCCCATTGTCTTCAAAAGGACTATTCATGTGCTCAAAATGACTCGCTTGCATAGATGCAAGATCAGGGCCCAAACTAGCACAGCTGAAAACAAAATGCCAAGATGAGAAGAATTACAATCCGAATAATTAGGAAACCCATAATCCAGATTCTCTCATGAAAAAGCAGTAACAAAGCTATTAAATCCCAGAAAGGTGTAAGAGAAAAATTATGGAGACATGCTGACTACATTACTATTACATGAATCTTAATCAAGGCACCCGTCTCAAGACAATAATAGTCATAGTCAAGAACATATTTCTGCAATTGGACAAAAGAATTGCATTCATTTACTTATTCTCAGATCCTTCCAAATCTCACATTCAAACAAAATTAAATTAGAATTCTGGCTTCATATCACAGCTGTTTGCACCCAGTCCTAAATGATAATTTATACCTCTTTTTAAAAAAAGTCAGAGACCAAGGTATGATTTAGCCAGCTTCCTGAACTCCAGAGTTCTTTTGTCCCTGTAGGTCTGGAAACACTTAGAAGTCTTTATTCTCAGAATTATCCAGATATAAAATGTAATATTAAAAAAAGAACTGTAGACAAGTATTTAGCCAAGTAAATAGCTATATAGAAAGACACATGGAGATAATACTACAAACCAAAATAAATTTAAAATCAGTGAAGTGGAATTAACAATACGTATATCAGTGATTGTCACCCTGAATACTGATTTAATTTTGTATCACATTCCCACACCCACCCCTTCATCTGTTTTTTTCTGTCTTTTAGGACTGGATCCTCCAAATAGACAAATGGATAACTTCATGCCTGAGTAGTACATTTCAGGACTAGAGCCTTAGTCAGTAACGTCTCTGGGGCAGAGAACGTCTCTTTCTGAAGACTACAGTGCCAAGCACATTCTGGATGCTACACCAATACAAACAGGAGTGTTGTCAAACTGTTATTAAAACTTTCTACTTTTTCCAATTCTATGTGAGATCTCTCTGTCAAAAAAAAAATCTTCAGTTGAAAATTTGCTTAAAATCTAGGATGGCCACCAAAACGAAGTGTTAAATTAAAAAGAAGCTGTTTGTATGGCACTTTCTTCCCAACCATTTGGTGCTTTAAAACAGTAACAAAGTTTAAGCCAAAAGTTCATGTGGTTGTGCAGATCCTGGTGTTTAAACAGACATCAGCAACTTTGTAATAAACAGAGCCGTGGTTCTGAATGATGGGGGTTAGGAAGTATGGTTATATTATATATAAAAACCTGCATCTAAGTTTATATAGTGTTGAAAATAAAGAGTCTCATTTTTTTAGTTTAAAAAGTTGTTTCTTTAAATCAAAATTTTCTATTTTACTATTATTTACTCAGGAGGATTATTTCAAAGAGCAATAAAAATAGTGATCAAGAAGCAACTGTGTAAAATGTGGTTCTGAACAAAAGACTGTTACCCTCCGCTGTTAATAAAGCCTGCTGCTCAATCAGTCTCTAGTTGCTCCTCTGTCCTGATCACCGCAGTGTTTGGTTTCATTAATTTTGTTAATGTTTGCCATTAGTTCTGGCTGTGCCCTTCAAACAGAGTAATAGAAATTTTAAAGATGGAAAAGATCTTTTAAGTTATTCATTTAATCTCTTTGTCAGTGCAAGATTGCTCCATACAGTTCACATGCTCGAGCACCATCCAGTTTAGTTTTAAATGCCCAAAGCATTCACCAATCACTTCCTTTTGGAGACAACTTGGCAACTAATTAATTAATTCCTTGTCAGGAATACTTCTGATAGCTTTAGTTTTCTCTCTCTTAGTTTCAGTCCGATATTCCTGGTTACACTCCCTTGTATCAATCTCAACAATCTTCCTCCCTCCATCATGTTTCAACCCTTCCGACTTTGGTACACTTCTGTCCCCAACTTAGCTGTTGCTTAGCTAAGCATACATACTCATCTCTTAGTTCCCTGAACTGCCTCCAATTTGTCAATATGTTTCTCGTAACGGGGTTCCAGGAGCTGAGTTCAATGTTCTAGATGGGGTCACAACAAAGCTGAACAGTGATGTTCTGGTTTAGGATGTGGTGCTTGGCCTACTGCAACCCAAAACTTCAATGCCCTTTTTCTGGCACCCTATCATACTGCAAACTCACACCTCCTTTGTTTCCTGCTATTATCCAATGGGTGTCTCAGGCCCGGTCTACACTTACCTTTGCGATTAGGCGGCAGTCGATGGGAGATATGCAAGTGACGTAAATCACTTACGTATCTCCCGTTGACTTTGCAGCGTCTCGTCCGCATGCTGTCCACACTGTGCTGCATCGAAGGGAATGCTGTTCCCTTCAACGCAACGCTATGCCACTTACCGGGGTGGTTTTCCTGCGTCGTTTGCTGGATCAACTGAGCGCGTCTACACAGATCGCTCAGTCGATCCAGAGCAATCGATCTGACAGCAGCGAATTTGCCGCCATCAGTGTAGACCCAGCTTCAGTATTATTGCACTCTAGCTTGAGCTAAAGGGTCGGTATGTTCAATGGACTGATGGCATCAGAAGTCTTTCTGGTAGGGGGCTGGGTATAGGGAGGCCATGACGACTAGCTGCCCATGAAAAAACTAAAAAGAAAGGGAAGGAGGAGGAGTCATCCAGGACTTGTGGAGGGACGGGTGTCTGTGAACTCACCTGATGTCACACAGTTTCAGACATGTTTGGAACTGGGGTTTTTGGTTTATACTAGCCCAGAACAAATACATAGGTGGGTCATGAAACCACGAGGAGCAACTTACTGTTAAAGTGTCACCAAAAATCTAGTTAAACAAATAAATCAGACAACACTGGACCTTCAGAACAACGCTATGCATACAATAGTCAGTGAAATGTAAAGTCCCATTGCAAAGCCATATCAACTAAGTAAACCTCTGTAAAGCTATCTAAAGTCAAGCACTAGTCCCAGTACATGTCCCTGGAGGACACTATTTACCTCTCCATTCTGGAAAATGGCCATTTATTCCTACCCTTTGTTTTCTATCTTTTAACCAGTTACTTATCCATGGGAGGACCTTAAAACTTAAAATTTATTCAGCCAGAGTTGTGACAGTGATAAACTGGCCTCAAGGCATTTCTGCTCTTTGACATTTGCAAGTCAGCCAGTTGGAGACCAAAGCAGACTGCAAAGAGTTACAAAAGGATCTCACAGAACTGTGTAACTGGCCAACAAAATAGACTCATAGACTCATAGGTCAGAAGGGACCAATATGATCATCTAGTCTGACCTCCTGCACAAGACAGGCCACAAAACCCTACCCATACACATATATAACAACCCCGAACCCATGACTGAGTTATTGAAATCCTCAAAAGTGAGATTTGAAGACCTCACGCTGCAGGGAATCGATCAGCAAGCGACCCATGCCCCACGCTGCGGAGGAAGGCGAAAAACCTCCGGGGCCTCTGCCAATCCGCCCCGGAGGAAAATTCCTTCCCGACCCCAAATATGGCGATCAGCTAAACCCCGAGCATGTGGGCAAGACTCACCAGCCAGCACCCAAAAAGGAATTCTCTGCAGTAACTCAGTTCCCATCCCATCCAACATTCCCACAGACCATTGAGCAGACTTATCTGCCGATAATCCAAATCAATTGCTCAAATTAAACTATCCCATCATAACATCCCCTCCATATACTTATCAAGCTTAGTCTTAAAGCCAGATAAGTCATTTGCCCCCACTACTTCCCTCGGAAGGCTGTTCCAGAACTTCACTCA
>ML675690.1:13140146-13157159 GCA_007922155.1 Mesoclemmys tuberculata
TGGCCAGGCTAAACAAGCCAAGCTCTTTGAGTCTCCTTTCATAAGATGAATGGCAAAATGGCAGATGAAATTCAGTGTCGATAAATGCAAAGTTGGAAAACATAATCCCAACTATACATGCAAAACGATGGGGTCTAAATTAGCTGTTACCAGTCAAGAAGGAGATCTTGGAGTCATTGTGGATAGCTCTCTGAAAACATCCACTCAATGTGCAGCGGCAGTCAAAAAAGCTAACAGAATGTTAGGAACCATTAGGGAAGGGATAGATAATGTTCAGCACTTCCTGGGGATACTAGGATATTATTCCTAATATCCTACTTCCTGGGGATATTAGGAAACACTTTTTCCCTGGTGGTGGGTGGTGAAGCACTGGAATGGGTTACCTAGGGAGGTGGTGGAATCTCCATCCTTTGAGGTTTTGACAAATCCCTGCCTGGGATGATTTAGTTGGGGTTGTTTGTGCTTTGAGCAGGGGGCTGGACTAGAAGACCTCCTGAAGTCCCTTCCAACCCTAATCTTCTGTGATTCTATGATAAGATAGTAAATATCATAATGCCACTATATAAATCCACACTTTGAATTCTGCATGCAGTTCTGGTCATCCCATGTAAAAAAAAAGAAGTATTAGAATTGGAAAAAGGTACAGAGAAGGGCAAGAAAAATGATTAGGGGTATGGAACAACTTCCATGTGAGGAGAGATTAAAAAGACTGGGGCTTTTCAGCTTAGAAAAAGAGATGACTAAATATCATAGAGGTCTATAAAATCATGAATATTGAGGAGAAAGTGAATAAAGCTTCAAGTACTTCTTTATATAACATAGTAGACTCTGTGTTATTTCAGCTATTGAATGTCATTCTTGTCAGTTTTACAGCTGCTGGGGGCCAAGGGTGACAGCCTAAGCTGTGACTCCTGGGGAAGCCTACCAGCAGCGAAACTGACATTCTTGTTAACTTCAGGGCTCCAGTTGCCAGCCCCAGCTCCTGCTCTGAACCTGAGGCAGCTGAGAAATTGACAAGAATGAGTCCATCTCAGGCTCACAGCTCAGGCTGTCACTTTGAGGCAGGTGAGGGGCTCCAGTTGTGAACCCCGCATGGCTGTCAGTGCTCCACAATGCCCTATTTCAGTCACTACAAGCGCTCTTGGTAAGGACGCATACCTCTGGCAGAAGGAGGGTAGCGTGGACACCAACAGTCGATTGAATTATTGTGGTGGCTGTAGGATGATCTAAATCAAGTCGACCTAATTTTGTAGTGTAGACAAGACCTGTGCTTCCAATGTAAAATGAGCAAGGTGATACCAGAGATCATAGAAGTTACATTTACATACCAGTCAACAGGGGGACAGGAAGTCAACAGGAAAAGACAAAGAGCAGGGGAGAAAAACTTTATCTGAGGATTTACTTCAAAAGGATATATTTCAAAGGTTTAGTGGACTATAAAAAGAAAGGGAGAGAACTTCTGTTATCCATCATCGAGGGGGCAAAGGAGACAGCACCCTCTGATTCTGTGAATGTTTGATCCTCCTGCCTGGAGGATTGAGATTCTAGTACCTTGGTATAAGTGAGAAACTGTTTTAAGCAAAGATATAGCTTGCTAGAATTTAGTTGTAGGCCTAGAAAGCATGTTATTTTTGTTTTCTTTGTAACCTTCTCTCTCTCTTTTTTTCTTGCTTGGTATTGCTTAAATCTGTGTTCATTAATAAACTTATTCTTTTATTAAAAAACCCATTCAGTGCTGTCTATTACAGCGTGGGACCTCAGCTAAACTAACAGACTGGTGTGTGCACTGTCTCCCTGCACCCAGTGAACTTAATTTCTTTGATTGCCCAGCAAGAGGGACTGGACATTGCTGAGAGACATCCTGGGGGACTTGGGTATTGGGTTTGACTGATTGCTACCTCCAAGGCAAGGTTAAGACTGGCAGTCTCAAGGAGTTTGCGGGAGAGGCGGACAGATTGGTGTGCTAGGGCCAGCCATCTCTTGGTCTAAGCTACAGCAAAGTTCTCTCTTGTTAAGGCAGAAAGAGGTAACACAGTGACATACGGTTCTAGGTTCCAGAGGAGAATGTTACAGATTGTCATTTCTAAAACCCTACAGACAGGTAAACTTTCAATTATCTGTAACTTCAAGTTCTAGTGCCAGGCTAAACTTACAACCCTTCAGATTTCTATGTTTTGGCCAATAAACATTCCCTTTTGCTTTGGCTAAATTGAACTGTGGCCAGGGAATGCACTGCGAGCTGAAGGTAGCTTTCTGTGTACTGGATCAAAGCACATAGAAGGTTGCCATCTCCCTTGGAGCAGCGACACACATTTGAACTGGCGAGGACCATCAGGGGCAAAGATTATGAACAAATCTAAATAAATGAAGAAGAAAGATGAACAAACAACAACCTACAGCATACAAATTCACGTAAAAGACACCTTCTTCTCTGCTGAAAACTTTCACAAAAGGGAACAAAAGCCTGAATGATAGTGATTAGGAAAAGAATGACTGCCTTGAGCATATCAATTAAGAAAGTCTCTATAACATTATTGCCATCATGGAGAGCCAATTCGAGTCACATGTGGTTTGATTTTTGATTCAGAAAAAAGGCTTTTGCACAGTACACTTCTACAAGGTAAAGGAATGGATCTAGTAAGAAAGCAATATTTTGGAGATGAAGATATTTCCTTATATGGCCTAAAGAGAGCAGAAGTGGTATTTTTTCCCCTCTTAATTCATATTTTAATTGCTTTTCTACCATCTACAGAATGCATTCTTCTTTCCTTGTTATTAGGATTAGGATAGAATGAAGATAAAGCTTCTTTATTATTATTATTATGGAAATCAGAATTTACTTTCAAGAGAAAACTGGGGACTATTCCTAATATTACTTTATCTTTGGAGAATTATAAACCTGAAGAGTAATAAAAGGGCTTGCAGCTCTAAGCTGAGGAAGATACTTTTTCATCAAAATAGTTTTTATTAGTGTAACATTACTACAGTAAGAAAGGGTTCAACTGAAGACGCCCAATTTTTAAAGGGGTTATATTTCCACAGAAAGAGTGAAGACTAATTTATTGAAAGAGTTGCAAAGAATCCAGATGGTGTGAGGATCACTTCTAAATTTGAATGGCTAAGTTTGTTCCCATCTTGAACTTTGGCCTGTTGATAACACTGTCAAAACCTTCCTGCTGGGAGTCTATGGGAGAAACCAAGGAACATGGTAGGATTCAAACTGCTTCTGTTCACACCCACGGAGCAGCTCTTTCTTTCTTTCTTAAGGTCATCTGGTTATTCTCAGCATATCAGCTTTTCAGACCCATGTTATCATCTGAACATCTCAAACTTTGTGGCTCATAGGCTAGAATAGCGACACGTACAAACAAAACTTCAGCCAAGTTTGACACCATAGAATCATAGAATATTAGAGTTGGAAGGGACCTCAGGAGGTGTCTAGCACAACCCCCTGCCCAAAGCAGGACTATCCTCAGCTAAATCATCCCGGCAAGGGTTTTGTCAAGCCTCAGCTTAAAAACCTCTAAAGATGGAGATGCCACCACCTCCCTAGGTAACCCATTCCAATGCTTCACCACCCTCCTAGTGAAAAACTTTTTCCTAAGGCCCAACCTAGACCTCCCCCACTGCAACTTGAGACCGTTGCTCCTTGTTCTGTCATTTGCCACCACTGAAAACAGCCTAGCTCCATCCTCCCTGGAACCCCCTTTCAGGTAGTTAAAGGCTGCTATCAAATCCCCCCTCATTCTTCCCTTCTGCAGACTAAACAGGCCTAGTTCTTTCAGCCTCTCCTCATAAGTCTTGTGCTCCAGCCCCCTAATCATTTTTGTTGCCCTCCGCTGGAGGGTATCATGTAGATACATCATGTATCTACTGTTCTTTCTTGACTATCAATGGCATCGATTTCTTGCATCTCTGAACTTTATGGAGGTTTTCCAGTGCTATGAGATTCAACAACTGCAACAGAATTGAATGCAGAAGCTTGCAGCTCAACCAATGGTGTTACCTGGAAGCTCTGTGTTCTTGGGGAACCAGGGTGAAAAACCCCTATTCTCTCTCTGGCTCACCTGAATCCCCCCCAGCCTCTGCTTGAACCAGAAACAAAAGCTATGAAAAGGCTGTGGGAGACACACCTAAAACCCTCCCAACAAGGGTGATAGGATTAAGACAACTCCCCATGCCTCATCTACATAGAAGATGTAAAAAGAGGCATCTCAATTAGCACATTGAATGGAGAACTGGAGCCCCATTTACATTGAAGATGGAACAAGAATTAGCATGAAGAATGGAGAACCAAGCTCCAAAGCAGGTACCGCACTGAACTCTGGGATTGGCAAGGCAGGGACACACTGCATTGTGGGAGATCTCTGCTCTTGATGTAAATGAACTCACACCTACACCCATCCAGTTCCGCAGTTATCAGACCATTCTAGTATTGATATGCAAACACTGAATCTGCCTGGTTGCACTGTGAGTAGCTGGGAGTGATCAGCTCCTATTGTCCAGCATAGAGAAAACCACCCTGGGGTACTTCATTGAGACATTGTTTACCCACAAACAAACCTGGTTCTACAAAATACTCCTACCCAAGTTCAAATCTCTCTCTTGCTCTCCTCTTCTGATGCCTGGACCCAAATGCTTTCCTGACTGATCCTGTTGTGGGTTTTGCCTCTCCCTCAAGTGTTCCTGACCCTAAACTGAACAGCCTGTCTCCTGGGAACTTCTGAGCTGCAAGGAGTGGAGAGATTCCCCCCCCCATCTTTCCCAATTCTCTCTCTCTCTCTCTCTTTAATCCAGGTATAACTTTCTACTTTTGTAATCAAACCTGGGCTAGCCTTCTCCAATATCCCTACTGTAATTTTGTTGTATTGTAAGTGTTAGATTGTTTTTCTCTCCTTGTATGGCATCACTATTAGTATCATAAGTTTTATACACCTGGCAATAAACTAACTATTGTAATCAAGCTGGTTGCCAGTTTCTCTCGCTCTAAATGCATTTACTCCTTTGTGTTCTTGGCTTCCCTACCTTGCTCTGCAGCAACGCTTCTTTTACCTAAGCCAAAGATCCCTGGAGTGCCCAAAATCCTATGGGGTTTGCTTATCAAGGGGGTTACTGCTAGAACAATTGTGTTGCAAAGAGGCATATAAAGGGGGTAGCTGAAAAGTGCTGCTCTGCCTAGCCTACGGAGTCCAGAGGCGCATAAGGGTGACAGCTGAAAGTGCTGTTTGACCCAGCCTGATTGAGTCCAGGGGGCACATAAGGGGAACAGCTGAAAGGTGCTGTTTGGACCCAGCCTGCTCATAAGTGTGCTCCATTCTGGTGCGGTGCAAGGGGCACATGAGGGTGACAGCTGACAGTGCTGTGTCACCCAGCCTGCTGAGTTCAGGGACGTATAAGGGGTCAGCTGAGAGTGCTGATAGCCTGATCTGCTCAGACGCACTCGGTTAATCTGGAATGGTTGTGTGGATCTGTGGGGGGTTTATCTGAATCTGAAAACCTTAGGTCCTGCAGGATAGCTCCACTGGGAGGGGACTTGTAACCAGATGAACACACCA
Source organism: Mesoclemmys tuberculata (assembly GCA_007922155.1). Lineage (NCBI taxonomy): Eukaryota > Metazoa > Chordata > Testudines > Chelidae > Mesoclemmys > Mesoclemmys tuberculata. The sequence continues at coordinate 13,145,702 of ML675690.1, forward strand.
GTAACACAAGCAGCACGTTAATAGAATCACACCCCCTCTTCCAGGAAGGGAACCCTCATAAATAAGCACACCCCAAAGTGACGGGCAAATCTGGTAACAATGGGGTGCCTCTCCTTGAACTGCATACAGCATAAACAAATGAGATCTACCCAGGTCAGTGTGTAGTAAGTTTCCACAGACACAGTGAATGCCTTGTGTCTTGTGTATTGATACAGACCACAGTTGCAATACTGTGACTTAATCTTTACGACCTTTCTTTAAATGCACTTTGGAAGGGATATGAATTCTTCATGAATTCGGACAGGAGGGATATGAATTCTTCATACAATTGTGGGATATGGTGGGGAACTATTATTTCCTAAACCAATGTGTATCTATATAAGTGGTGAAGAAATCGCTCTTCCCAATCCATTAAGCTAGCACCTAAGGGGAAGAAAGATAGAGGGTGAAATCCTGACCCCACTGAAATCAATAGCAAAATCCCCATTGACTTCAATGGAGCCAAAATTTTACGGAGAGACTGAGTTAAAAAGATTTTTTTTTTCCAGTGATAAGTGCTCAGCCACATTACAGAGAGTGGACTAATGGTAGGATGAAAATGGTAGATCAATGAGGGGAGTTTTGGTGGCAGTGTCTGCAGATCAGGGATAAAGCTTGAAGGAGTAGCGAGATCTGCAACTTTATTTTTCGGCTTATAAATACCGAATACAGCATCTGCAAGAAACGAGAAGATTTGGAAAGAGGAAAAAAGAAATTTCCTGGCAAGTTTAAGCTGGGAAATTTTAAACATGTATCTATAGTAGGTATGAAGCCATTTTCTGAAAGCTCTCTAGGTGCAAACTACATAAAAGGAAATCTATACAAGGGGAACCATATGATGATATGCTGTATTTGTTCATTTATCATTGGGTGCCTGAGATTAATGGTGTTTTCAAACAGAATTGTAGTTCTCTGTTAAGCCTAGAAACAAAGACATTTACTATGTACAGAGGAGTAAGGAGGAGACAGCTGTATTTCATCTTGAAATCTTTCACATGCTTTCCAACTGATAGGAATCAAATGGCTTTGTGTAAGGACAGAAAGCCCAGAAGGACTGTCTAGGTCATGCTGCAGTGCTTTAAAAGGACAAGATTGTGGGAGCAGGGTATTTAATCCAATGAGACAAAATGACTGAAGCAGGAAGGCCAGAAAAACTACAGTGTTGCATCAAAAGCCCATTTAGATGTGAGAAATGTTGAACTTGCTCTTACAAGTCAAAATATCCAGCTATATATGCTGGAGAAAAAAAAATTGGCACTTTTTTGTACAATGGTTATCAACCTGTGCCATGGTTATAGATTTACCCCAATAATTTAAGGAAGGAACTTTTGCTATCTAGCATACCATTTAAAAGGCATAGGGAGCTACGCTTTAAAAAGATAGCACATTTTCCTCAGTGCATTTACACTGATGAGCAATCTGAAGATACTGACACAGAGAGCCCTTACAAAAAGTTAATGTGTTTCTTGCCATTTAATTGCATGGCCACATTAATTTCAATGCCCGTGTTTGCAGGTGTGCGTACAAAACATTTGTGATGAATCAACAGACAATGAGGTATTTTGGAGACAGCCAAAAGTGGTATGTCTGGAGGGCACATTCTTTTTGGAAGGAAGGAATATTTTCTTTTTGATCATCACCAGGCCTGTCTTAAAGATACTTGGTGCTGTTACCACCTGATTCTTTGGATAATCCTGGCTATTATTTGTCAAACTAACCTTTTTTCAGTGTGGTTTTCAGTTCCTGAATTCTCCTCCTGTGGCCATGCATGGTATATATATATTTTTAGCAGTTAGGAATATATTTACATGTACTGCTGCCATATGACTACAGCCTTACCAGGGTAGATTCTAAAATGGCTACCAAATCCTCTGGTAAAATAAGAAGCTCAGAGGCACACCCACCAAATTCTATTAAAAAGCGGCTACAGAAACTCAGCAAAACCTTCCCTTTGATCTCAACTGCTTGATAAACTGAAATCTCATCCATTCCTTGAGGAGAAAAGAGAGGACGTTTTTAGAAAGGGAGTTCAATTTCCTTTCCATATTATTAAGACATAGATGGTAGTCAGCTTCTCAAAGGCATGCAAGTCATTTTGTTTTTCTTCTTCTGAATTCTCACAGAACCTCAACAACAGCCTAAGGAATTGAGAGAAAGAAGGAAACTTCTGCACCTCAGGCAAATTCCCACAGACCATGTGCTACAACAGCACTGACGCACTGCCATTGTGAGTATATATGGACAGTGGTGAAATATGTCTATGCACAGAGCTCAGGCCAATTACGAATGAATAGCCCTCAGCACCTCAAGAGAGAGAGTCTTAAACTGCCTCTGAGCACTAGTTACCATTATCAATACTTCAGTATTCTTGCTTGCTTAAACTCAGTTATATGCAGGATAAATAACAATGAGCACTCAGGATCTGGGCAACCTTAGGAAACAGAACAGGAAAAGCAAACGCTATAAAAGTGGTAAAACAATTCTGTATGCCACACCACCGACTTTATGAGCAGAAACAGATTTTAGGTCTGGAGTTACTGCACAGGACACTTCAAAGCATCCATTCAAAAGGCAGCTGCTGAGATCTCTTCCTTCCCCAATCAGACTGTGTCACTCTCCATTTTAACTATTAGCCTGCTTTACCAAACAGCTCACTCTTGATTTGAAGGTCCTACACAACTTCACCCATACTACATCTTGGAGCTTATTTTTCACCTTGTCTATTTTATCTAGCCAATGATGCCATTGATGTCCTTCTCAGTCTACTGTACTTATTCTCTACCCACAGAACACCTTTCAAATTCCTCTTAAAGACTAGCTTTTCTGTTGGGGCCCAAATAAGCAGCGAGAGTACTGAGGGATAAGGAAGAGTCTACATAAAACTGACAAAGAGGAACTATCAAAAAGCGTACATAACCGCAAATAACCACAGCATCTTATTGGCTCTATCGTCCTCTCTTTTCCACATTCCCCATGATCTCACTGTTTGTTGCTCTCACGCATCAGATCACTTGGCTCAGTGTCTTTCTATCTTGTTTTAAAAGTACCTAGCACACTCTGGGCACAGACTCCCCCAATTAACAAGTGGAGAGCTGGCAAAGGAGTTGATTGGTTTGAGTGATGGGCAGGAACCAAGACATCTAAACTCATTATTCCCTGTATGGATCACAGAAGCTTCAAGCCCTTAGTAGTTGGACTGAGGGCCCCTATCAACAATCTGCTAAGGTGGAAATAATGGTATGAGTGAATGTGAAGAAAACTGTCCCTCACTAAAGGATGGCGTTACAGTGCTATATGGCCAATGTTTGCAGTACCTGCAAATCCTACTGAAGTCAACGGGAGATGCAGATGTTCAGTACTTCTGAAAATCAGGCCACTTATATCTAGCAAGTCACAAGGCAAGATGTTGTCTTAACAGTGTAAGATATAATAATGATTACAGCTCTTGTTTGCAGTGTTGTTGTAGCCATGTTGTTTCCAAGACATGACAGACACAAGGGGATGAGGACATTAAGATTATACCCTCGTCCACAATTGTTCTTAGTATTTATATAAGCCCTTCAAAGTGTTATGCAAACATCTCTGATTATACTTTTACCTCTGCTGAATAAGAAGTACCCAGCATTATTTCTGGCAGTGTGAAAAGCTTAGAATGACTCAACACTGGGATCATTTTATATAGGAACATGGTATAGGAATAAAAGTTCAGTAGCCTAATATTTAAAGGCAGCTCTTCTCTGTCTGACTTTGCACCAGAAACATCTGAGTCCTTTCTACCTCCAGAAGGAATTACAATGTCCTTGTTTCAGATTATTTTATAAAATGTGACTAACTTTTGACCCTAAAAAGCTTTGAAATTTGTAAGCAATCCACCTCTGACCAGGCTTCATTTTCTTAGATGAGATGAACTGATGGAGCTGTCCAGTTTGAAATACTTTTTATTCCACTCTGAAAGGAAGAAAACTCTTACTTTGAGGATGAAGGGAACCTGCTGTAAACGAGAAGGCGTCCATACTGGCTTAAAAAGAAGTAGTAACGATGGTTCTTTGAGATGTGTGTCGCTATAGGTGCTCCATTGTAGGTATGTCTGCGTGCTGTGCTGCTGATTGGAGAACTCTGGTAGCAATCTGTCCAGCCAGCGCATGCACTGCTTACCGCCTGCCATGAGGCTAGCCACCGTGCACAAGCAACGCCTCCTCAGTTTCTTCTCTGCCACAGAGTCAACTATTAGAACTCTGAAGTAGAGGGGAGGAAGGGGGGTCATGGAACACACATAGGGACACACGTCTCGAAGAACCATTGGTACTACACAAGGTAATTACAGACCAATCAGCTTAACTTCAGTACCCAGAAAGATAATGGAGCAAATAATTAAGCAATCAATATGCAAACACCAAGACGATAACAAGGTGATAAATAACAGCATGAATTTGTCAAGAACAAATCACGTCAAAACAACCTGATAGCTTTCTTTCACAGGCTAACATGCCTTGTGGATGGGGGGAAGTGGTAGATGTGGTATATCTTGACTTTAGTAAGGCTTTTGATACTGTCTCACATGACCTTTTCATAAACAAACTAGGGAAATATAACCTAGATGGAGCTAATATAAGGTGGATGCATAACTGGTTGGAAAATGGTTCCCAGACAGTAGTTATCAGTGATTCACGGTCAAGTTGGAAGGGCATATCGAGCAGGGTTCTGCAGGGATCAGCTCTGTTCAATATCTTCATTAGTGATTTAGATATTGGAACAGAGAAAACACTTATCAAATTTGCTGATGATACCAAGCTGGGAGGGGTTGCAAGTGTTTTAGAGGATAGGATTAAAATTCAGAATGATCTGGACAAACTGGATAAATAGTCTGAAGTAAATAGGATGAAATTCAGAAAGGATAAATGCAAAGTACTTCACTTAGGAAGGAACAATCAGTTGAATACATACAAAATGGGAAATGGTTCCCTAGGAAAGAGTACTGCAGAAAGGGATCTGGGGATCATAGTGGATCACAAGCTAAATATGAGTCAACAGTGTAACACTGCTGCAAAAAAAGCAAACATATTCTGGAATTTCTTAGCAGAAGTGTTGTAAACAAGAGAGAAGAAGTAAGTCTTCCACTGGACAAATTGGAGAAAGTCCAGAGAAGAGCAAGAAAAATTATTAAAGGTCTGGAAAACATGACCTATGAAGGAAGATTGAAAAAAATGGATTTGTTTCATCTGGAGAAGAGAAGATTGAAAGGGGATATGATAACAGTTTACAAGTATGTAAAAGGTTATTACAAGGAGGAAAGGAAAAAAACTGTTCTTGTTAACCTCTGAAGCTAGGACAAGAGGCAATGGGCTTAAAATTGCAGCAAGAGCAGGTTAGGTTAGACATTAGGAAAAGCTTCCTAACTGTCAGGGTTGTTAAGCACTGGAATAAACTGCTTGGGGAGGTTGTGGAATTTCCGTCATTGGAGATTTTTAAGAGCAGGTTAGACAAACACCTGTCAAGGATGGTCTAAATAACATTTGGTCCTGCCATAAGTGCAGGGGACAGGACTAGATGTTCTTGTGATGTCCCTTCCACTCCTACAATTTTATGAAGGTGAGTAACTTCTTCGAGTAGTGTCCCTATCAGTGCTCCACTGTAGGTGACTCCTGAGCCGTGCCCACCATTGGAGGCTGGGAATTTGGAGTTGAATCTGATATGGATGATAGCACTGTGGCACCAAATCTGGTGTCTGCAGCCAAATCCCCCAGGACGATGGAGTGTTCTGGAAAGGTGTATGCAGATACTCAGTTAGCTGTTCTAAAGATTTCTGATATAGAGATATCCCTGGAGGAGGCTACGTATGAGAAGACTGACCTCCTAGAATACGTGCATATTGAAGAGGGGGGATGTAACATTACACAATTGGTAATAGTGTTTAATACATCCCAAGACCCACTTAGAGAGTCACTGAGCTGAAATTGCTGTACCTTTTAACCTATCTGCAACCACGAGGAAGAGATTTTCACAAGGCTCTTGTCCTGTCCAAACAGAAGGCCAAGGCTCTCCTCACATCAAGTGTATGGAGGATGGCTTCCCTATTATCCTGATGAGATTTGGAATAAAGAGCTGGAAGCTGAATTAGATGATCTATGTGGAACGCGGAATCACCTTGGAAGTGAACTTCAGATGTAGTCTAAGCGTGACCTTGTCAGGAAAGAACACAGTAAAAGGGGGATGTGCCATCAGAGCTGCTATTTCTCCAATCCTTCCTGCAGAGGTGATAGCGATGAGGAACGTCATCTTCATGGAAAGGTGAATTAATGAACAAGAAGCCATAGGTTCAAATGGTGGTCTACTCAGACCTTTTAGTACCATGTTGAGATCCCATTGAGGAGTGGGCATGATCGGGATTGAAACTATGTATCTTGGAGGTCGATGGCTGAGAACCAGTCTCCTTTTTCTAATTCTGGAATGATTGTTAATAACATGACCATCTTGACTGAGTGCTCTGAGGTCCAGCATAGGTCTCCAACCTCCTTTTTTCTTCAGTATCAGGAAGTAACAAGAGTAGAAGCCTCTGTCCCTCAGATGTGTGGGCACTGACCCTCTGGCTCCTATGCTGAGGAGGTGGTTTTTCTCCTGATGTAGCATGAAAAGGGTCCCTGAAGAGGGATGGGGAAGGATGTTTGGGAGGAGGGAAGGAGGAGAAAAGGATGGAGTATCCATCTCAGATGATCACCAGCACCCATTTGTCGGAGGATATCTGTTCCCAGGTGCTGTGGAATGGGGAAGGACAGTCTCCAAAAAGAAGGGTGGGGTTTTCCAGCATAAAGTGAGATATTCTACAGGCACCTCAACCAACCTGTCAAAACTGTCTCTGAGGTGAGGGCTGACAGGAGGTTTGCTGAGATCCCGGCATCTTCTACCTGGGAAACCTGGGCTTCTTCCTCTGGGGTTCATATGATCTCTGTGCATATTGAGATGGGTACTGGGACGAGTACTGAATGGTGGCTGAGGGCTGTACTTTCTTTTACACTCCATCGCATAGATCCCAAAGGATCAAAGAGTAGGCCTCAAATCTTTTATTGTGTGGAGGGAGGCATCAGTCTTTTCAGCAAATAATTTCATCCTTTCAAAGGAGAGTTCTTCCACCGTTGTTTGGAACTCTTTGAGGAAGCTGGAGCAATGAAGCCATGAGGCCCATCTCATCACAATGGCAGTCGAAAGAGAACCTGCCGTCATGTCAGCTGTATAAAGTGTAGACTGGAGAGACATTTTTGCCACCAGCTGGCCCTTATTAACCAAGGCTTTAAATTGGTTCTTGTGAGAATCAGGGAGCTGTTCAATAAAATAACTAAGCGTCACATAGTTCTGATAGTCATATTTAACCCACAAGGCTTGACAGTTTGCTCTCTGAATTGGAGGATGGCCAAGAAGAAGGCCTTCCCGCCAAACAAGTCCAGGTGCTTCTAGTCCCAGGTCACAAGGGGTGGACTGGAAGTGATGTTGGCAGTCTGGAGTTAACTGTATTCACAATGATCAAATTGGGAGGCCGGTGTGAGAACAGGATTTTCATGTCCATGATGACACATAATACTTTCCACCCTCTTACAAGTTGGTGGGACGGACATGTGGCCCTGCCATATCACCTTCACAGGGTACAGTATAGCTTCATTAATAGCAAGGGCCACCCTGGAGGAGGTGGAGGCATGTAGAATGTCCACCAGCTTGTGGTACAACTCAGATACCTCGACAGGTATTTTGAGTGCCTCTGCTGCCCTCTGTACCAAGTCCTGGAACAGTTTAAATTCATCTGCCATAGATGGTGGAGGGGGCATCACCATCTTGTCTGTTGACGATGACAAAAAGTGGGCTGGGGGAGTGACCTCTTCTGCAACTTCGGCCTCTGATTCTTCCCTGGGCTGCTTGGGGAGTTTAAATGCCCTCAAGGCAGTGGCTGAAGGAGGGTACTTCCTCAGCTGTTAATAGACTACACCAGAGGTGAAGGAGGCTTGTTGCCTGTAGGCCTGCCAGGGGTCCCAGTACAGCCATTGTGGTGGGAAGGGGCCCAGTAGTTGATACCACAGTTGCCCAAATCAGGGAGGCTGACAGTCAGAGGGGTGGTAGGCCTGGTGTCCATAATGAAACTGGGCTTCGTACAGCAAGTAAGGTCGTCTTTCTCATTTTCTGATTCCGACAACAAAAAGGATGGTCAACGGCAGGAGGTTGTCGGCAATACCAATGCTGATGACTATATCGACAAAGCCTTCCCTAAGGAGGGGGGTCTACCCACACAGGAGGTCGATGGAATAAAAAGTCATTTTCTTTCCTTCTTTTTTGTAGACAATGGTCAAAATAAAATGTAAATGAAGCAAAGAAAGAAAAGGGGGTTTCAAGAGAAGCAAAAAATGTGCAAATCTAAGAGTTAACTCTGCAAATGGACAGCTCGAGTGCCTTCTCTAGCCAGGAATGATTGAGAAGGAACTGAGAAGGGATTGCCCACGCACTTTGGCTAGCCTCATGGCACGAGGGGAGAAGCACATGTGCAGGATGTACAGATTGCTACCAAAGTTCACCGATCAGCAGCACAGAGACGCAGACACACCTAAAATGGAGCACCCATAGTGACACTACTCAAAGAAGAATCATTATTCTGTAAGAAGCAGAGATAGCTTTGGCATTAAGGGCTATTTCTCTGTGCATCTTGATTCTCAGTTTGCCAGAAATGAAGGATATCAGCTTTGGAGTCTCTCTTAGGCAACAGTCAACTGTGACTATTCCTGAAAGGGAATCCTGAAGCTCTAGAAGTATTTACAACCCTTTAATTCTCTTTTAATTTATTTTCAGCCTCCACTGTTGAATTAGAAATTTTTTTAAAGGCAGAGCTACTGCAACAGCCTCCTACGTAAGGCTGGAAGTGAACGGAAGAGTTTCACTCCAAAGGAGCAGAGCACGGAAATTCTCATCAGTAACTGTCAACTCTGCTGATTAAGTTTGACTCAGGAACAAACTACAACATCTCAAGCAAAAGAATCCAAGAAGATAACAGAGTCAAAAGACCAATATTCTAGGGAGAAGGAAGGTGTCTGTGACACCTCTCCTTTACAACTGAGTTCCTTCAAGAATATACTTCATGGATTTAACTATAATGAACACAAGTGATCAATTAAAAAAAATTATATTACTGTCCTTTAACAGAAAAGAGTTAGACCTCACAGGCCTTCCATAAAGCCTTTTTGTGGCATCACCAAGTGACCCACTATCACATGTAGGGGTAAGATGGGTATATGAATATCGTATCCTTCATTTCAGGCAAAGTGAAAATCTAGCCAGTGACATATCAAGGTGCCTATAAAAATGGAGTAACTGTGCATGAAAATGGCCATAATTAGCCATTTACATTTGCAGGTGATTAATCTGCTTTTGCAACTGCAGTAACTTGACATCCAAATCAGGCATGCAGATGTGTATGAGCTTTTGTTTGCATAGCTCTGAAAATCTGAGCCACGAACTTTACCCTTACGCCAAAGAAAAAGAAATGTGGTCTGCTCTACACCGTCTACTTCCTCCTTCTTCCCTCAAATCTGTCTTCCCTTGTGAATGTAAACATTTGTCTCTATCAGCATGAAGGTCAACATCAATGGCAACAAATTTCTGCTCATCCAGAAACACAGTAAACAATGCAAATACTGTGTTCTGTACTTGTACAGCACATTTCATTTTAAGATTACAAAGAACTTCAGCAATATTAAGGTTTACAATGCTCCTGTGAGGTAGGTATTATACAGATGAATCAACCTGAGATATACAGAGGTTAAGTGAACTGCACAAGGTCACTCACAAGACACAGGCAGAGCTATGAATAGAACTCGTGAGGCCCCCCACACTGTGTGCTTTAAGCACTGGCCAACATTTTCTTAACGCATTGTATGAAGAAGCCTTTTTCCACATGAACTAAACCATTTACTCATTTTTCAAGTCTCTTTGTTGTGCTCTTAAACTGCATCAAGAAAGAAAGAAAAATTGTTTTCTGAACCGTAATCTACCTTGCATTACAAGCATCCAAAGAGAAACCTTCTTTAGAGCAATCTGCTAGTAAGAAAATATGGTTACTGAATAGTTGCTGATGCCTAGGAGGAAGTAGACAGATGAGGACACTGCACAGAAAAAACAAAACAAAAAAAGTAGGTCAGTCAATTTACATGTGCTGTAAAGGACAAGAGCACTGCAGATTTTTATTACCTTATGTAAGTACTACCAAATATCTGAGGCATCCTTTTTATCTGATTCAAATCCCACATGAGTAATCCATGATTAAATTTAGTGGGTGTGAAATTTCATTAGGTTGCTCAATTTTAAGCAGATTGGATAATGAAGTTCTGTTGTCCTTCAGAATTAAGAAAAAAATTAATACTGTAATTTTTATCTCACTTCCAGCATTCCACCATCTGTGAGATTATTCTCATTCATGTAAGACATAGTGTAAGACATCAGTGTCTTTGATGCATTTATAAAGCACGTGACCTTATCAATCAAAGGGGGTTAGCTGCTTGTAAATGTTGATAGGCAATGAATAGCATGGCTGAATCTTTTGACCGTTTTGTGAAAAACTTAAACCAAAGTAGATTTAAATGTTATATTTGTTTAGTTCAATCAAAGATAAGAAATGTAGGCTGTTTTGATGTGAAGAAGAATAATGGTGTGACTGCATTTTAGAAAATACTAGAGAGAGAGAGTCTAAATAGACCAGAATTTTGCAGAAAAATCTTTGGATAATCTTAAAATATCACACAAGATCAAATTTCTGTTAGCACAAGAAGAATTTTAATAGACAGCAGATGCCACATTAAGTCTTAATTTGACACTCCAAAGACCCAGACAATTGCCAGCTGGCTTCATGCTTAAAATGGTATTGCTGAAACAAAATGGAAGTGTACTTAATTTTGGGTTGTTGTTAAAATGTGCTTTTTGAAAAAATATTTAATAAAATAATACTTAATAAAATGGGAATGCTGGGATTATTTTATAAAACCAATGGTACAACTACAGGATCTCTGCTAGGCTTGTGTGAGCCAACATTCAGAAGTTTTACTGTACATTGCTTTGAGATGCATAATCTAGATAATTTAACAATACTGGCTTTCCATGCAGATGCAGTTACACTCAAACTGTGACACAATTTACCAAAGGTTGCAGTGGATTCTTTATCATTGGCCATTTTTCAATCAAGATTGGATATTTTTCTAAAAGATGCTTTAGTTCAAACAGGAATTAATTCAGTGAAGTTCTAGGGCCTGCTTTATTCAGGAAATTGGACTAGATGGCCACCTGGTTCCCTTTTGGCTTTATAACCTATTAATCTGAATGTGAATAGTATGTTTTCATTCTTAAAAACTTCCAGCCCTTATGATTGCTAAGAAAGCTTTCTAAAGGTGAACCAAGT
>ML675690.1:13162159-13366438 GCA_007922155.1 Mesoclemmys tuberculata
TAGAGATACAGCCATGGAGTTCACCTCCCACCCTGGCTGGGAGGAGGGGGAAAGAAGGCACCTTGCTCGCTCCACTATCCAGGCGCTACATTCTGGCCGCTTGCCGCCTTGCCAGATGCCCTGCTGGCAGCTCGTTGCTCTGTGGGCCGTTCCGCTAGTCACCCCATTGCACACCATCACCTTCTGCTGCCACCTGCTTCTCCACTATTTTCTCTGTGGTCAGTGTCTTTAGGTTCCACCCAGCTCTCTGATTCTCAGCTCTCCATGATTTCAGCTCTTCAGGGGTGAACCACAGTGTTGAAGCTTGGCAGGGCAGGAGCGCTGTCCCATAGTAGATGATTTCAGATCTAGTTAACACTTAATAGAACAAAAGACTCCTAATGGAATCTTAATTAGCTCTGTCTTTGAACACTGGGAGGGGAAGGTTAAACCGTGCCTGGGGCTCTACAGCAGAGCCCACACTTCCAAGCAAAACCTGTCCCTACCCCCTATTGACCTTCACAGGCCTCTGGCATCAAAGCCTCTTGCTTAGCCAGTTCAGTTAAGATGATAGCGAATCTTAAATCAGAACAAGCTAAGCCCAGTTCTGCTGTCCTTTGCTCAGACAATAAAGGGATCAACATTTCATGACGCCAGCATTTAACATTAAAGTGATTTGTAACCCAACAGCAGCCAAAGGGATAATTTAGGCAAAGCTTTCCCATCCTGTTGAGCACCTAAACAGGGTGGGTGTGCTCCTCAGCCACTCTTTGACAATAAGAAAAAAATTGACAGTGAAATGAAAGCATTTAAATTAATCCCCTGGCACTGGATCAACAAAAGGAATGTATTTTGTCTATTCTCTCTCTCTCTCTCTCACACACACACACACGCACAAAAAATTCAACAACAGTTTGCAGTGTTGTAGCTGTGTTCATCCCACGATATGAGGGAGATAAGGAACGTGAGGTAATATCTCTTCCTGTTGGTGGCAGGAACAAGCTTTAAAGCTTCCCAGAGCTCTTTCAGCTTGCATTCAGCTCGCATTCATAGTGCACAGCAACCCGTCACCAAGCGTCCCAGTATAGACAGACTCACTTAGCCCTCTTTTGTGCCCCTTTGTCCCATCCCCCACACTCCCATTATCAACTCTTCCAACACACAAGCCGATATCACTGGCATGCTTATTTTGGCTCAGGGATGAGATACCAGAAGAACTGCATGTTTCAAAGTGGAAAACAAACGAACAGCACATACACTCATGCTGCAAATTGACCAAGGCTCGGTGGGTTCTGGACAGGATGTTCTCAGCTCCAGGGGGAGGAAACAACTGGCACTGGTACTCTAATGAACTCTCTTTAGCAGGAAGTCTGGTCCTGTTCCCCTGGCCCAGAGGTCACTGTGGGGGTGCTCGCAGGCAGGATGGGAGTGCTCCAGTTGGGAAGCTGGTGATGGGTTGTGTTAATTAGATGAGCTTCTCCACTGGTACATGGGGAGGAAATGAGCTCTATTATGAAAGGCCTGTTCAATCTCAGGAACTCCTACAACCTTGGTCTAATACCTTTAATGACTGTTATAGGCAGTGGCGATATCAGCAAGCATAAACATTTGTCTGTGGCTGGTGATGAGGAAGAGAGCTGAAACATGAGGAAGGCAAAACCAGTGACCTACTGTACCTGAGATATCAAGGCAGGAAAGCTAAAGACACGATTATGGGGAGCTCTTTCTTCCCGTACCCCAATACTGTGTATGTGGTTGCAAAGTCTAAATAAATATCCTCACCAGACCAAAAATACTCTTTAACGTTTATAAAAAAAGGAAAGAAAAATGAATAATCAAATGTTTAATATATTTACTAGAGATCTGGAAAGGGAGGGGAGTAGGAGAATTTGCAGATGATGCAAAGTTATCTAGGTAACACAGGACTAGAGAAGGCTGGAAGGAACTGCAGAGGGACCTAAACAAGCTGGGGAATGGGCAAAGCAATGGCAATAAAATCTAATGCTCGCAAACGCAAAGTAACGCACATTGGAAAGAAAGTACTTACACTACACAAAGCTCTAAATTAACTAACAACTTAAGAAAGGGGCCTGGGTGTCTACAGTGACAGCTCAATGAAAACCTATGCTCAATGTGCAGCTGCTGTCAAAACAAGTTACACAATGTTAGCATGCATAGGGAAGGAATGGAATAGAGAACAACATGGATAATATTATGATGTCTTCATATAAATCAGTAGTGCGTCCTTAAACGGATACTTTGGGCAGTACTGGTTACCTCACCCCAAAAAGGATACTGCAGAAGTAGGGAAATGCTTTTTCATACTGCGATTAAACTATGGAACTCATTGCCACTGGAAGTCACTGAGGCCAAGAATTTATCAAGATTTAAAAAGGGGTTGGACATTTACATGGTTCTCAAGAATATCCAGAGTTATCAAAGTTAATAGCAAAAATGTTGTGGGAGGGATATTAAATCTTGTCCTTCACTGCTTAAACCAATTAGAGATCAGGCTGAGACCTTTCTATCCCCTGAGCAACAAAACTATCCCAACCTAAGTCTGTAGCGTAGACCAAGCCTAAAGAAACAGAGTTCAATTTGAAGCTTCCGAGAGATAATTATAAATGGGGAAACTTATTTGATGTTGTTCCAGAGATACTTTGTCAGAATTTTTCCAGTGTTACATTTCAAGGGCACCAAAAAGACAAAGATGATGTGTGATGGGGTGAACTTGGCTCAAAGGCCCCCTGCTGGAGGCCTCAGAGTCCTGCCACACCTGTCCCAGGGAAGGAGCACCAGAGAGGTCCTCCAGGCAGGATATAGTGGCTGCAGGGAAAGCGACCAATCAGAGAAGCTGCAGGGGGCAACCAATCAAGCCCCAGGAGGGCCATATAAAAGAAGCTACAGAGCCAGAGACAGTCAGTTCCTTGATGGGGCCAGAGGAACACAAGTAGTGCTCCTGGCGAGCCAAAGGGAACTGCAGCACCACAGACAGCTCGATACTGGCAGGGACCGGGGGAGGAGAAACAGCTCCTGGCTGGCTGCTGGGCCTGAATTTAGTTGAGCCCTGAAGTAAGGGTGAAACTTTGACAAAGGCTGGGGCTGCAGGGAAGTGGCCCAGGGGACTGAAAGCAGATTAGTGAAAGGGACACGGAGTGGGTGCTATTCTCAAGAGTCCTTGGGCTGAGATCAGGAGTAGTGGGTGGGCCCAGGTTCCGCCCATAGCCCACTGGGGTGTGGGTCTGCAGTTGAACTGAGATAAACCCCCAGAAGGGGAGCTGGGGCCCGAACAGACCAAGAGGGTGATAGATACTGTTGCCTCCAGGAAGGAAGTCCTGGGTGTATGGCCCGATACCAGGGCCAGGATTATTTAAAGACTGCAGACACACCTGACCAGAAGGGGTGCTCGTGAGACATAGGTGCCATGCCGTTAAATGCTGCAAAAACAGAATATAAAAATGAAGAACTGAAGACAGAACTCTAGCAATGGCAAACTTTTACCAAGACTGCAGTTGGTATTGCTGTTTTATAAACTCCGGTTAAATGCTCCATTTGACTCATTGGTTTTCAAATGCAGTCTTTGCTCTCATAATTTCCATCTTACATTTCACCTGTCGTAGTTTAGATACCTTCTACTGACTTCCTTTGGATTGCATTTCATTTTACTGAAGGATAACTTTTTCATATGAACACTTTTGTATCTTGCTGTTTAATCATACATTTCCCCCCCACCTTTCTGCTTCCGTTTTTGTTTCAGAGTCCACATGCATTCCTCGTCCAGCTGACTTTGTTATTAGAACCAGAGGCATTACAGGGAAAGCTATTTTGGTGGCCTTGTACTTCAGTTTTCTTCCTTCTCTAAATTTAACTTCCAGGACCTCTTTCTTACTTCACTGAACCAAATATAGCTTTTTTTAAATTGGACGCACCACAGGCCTCTTCAGCGCATCTAGACATCTATGTTTCATGGAATTCAGGCAACTCTCAGGCAAGTCACCAAACATTCTTGGTGCTTACCACGTTACAAGTTATTGGTATTTTTGATGGTAGAATCCTCTAGGCCTCTACCACGTAACTGAACATTGGTGCAAGAGGAACGCTCATACTCTTCTATTCCATTCATCACGACGCTGGCTACCTGGAGGAAGGATTGGTTGAGGTGGGACAATTCAAAAATTGCACTGTCTTACAAACATTTGTCTGTTTATCTCTTGGTATACCAAGCCTGGCTTCAAGATGCAGTATTTGGGTACTGAGGGCCTGGAGAGACTTCTAACAGATCTATAAGTACAGCATGCCACTTGGCAAGTAGTCATCCAGTCTGCAATCAGTGTAATAAACTGAGTAAAACCCCAGCAGTGACTAGACTTCTGGATTCATTGGCCACCTCTAGCTCTATGAGTGTTTTAACACTGGGTAAGATTGATTTCTCTACTGGTGAGTGCATATTAGTGTTTTCAAAAGTTAGTTTTAGTGGGGGTTATTTATTTAGTCCCTTAAATTCTATTTGAGAAGCCTAAAACCCTGACTCAGTTCCTAAACGCCCACTCAGTTCAAATGCATTTTGAACCAGAGCTCAGTTCTGTTATTGCCTCTCAGCTTGAAACTAGCCTCTTGATAGCAAGCACTGTACTTATACTTTCCTAGAACGAAGATTTAGCTCCTTGCTTCATGATCAATCACCCCTATACAGAGAATCACAATCCTTTATTGGCTGCCTCATAAGCCCTGGCTTTGGAAACTGTATAAATAGCTACAATGTGCTATGTTCTTACAAGGAATAATCCCTGCTATAATCAAGAGGCAGGAAAGAAGAGGGATCTCATAGACTCATAGACTTGAAGGTCAGAGGGGAACATCATGATCATCTAGTCTGACCTCCTGCCCATTGCAGGCCACAGAACCTCACCCACCCACTCACTGTAATAGACCCCTAACCCCTGGTTGAGTTAATGAAGTCCAACAATCATGCTTTAAAGACTTCAAATTGCAGCGAATTCACCATTTATACTAGTTTAAACCTGCAAATGACCCATGCCCTATGCTGCAGAGGAAGGTTGAAAACCCCCAGGGTATCTGCCAATCTGACACAGGGGGAAATTCCTTCCCAATCCCAAATGTGGTAATCAGTTAGACCTTGAGCATATGGGCACGACCAACCAAGCACATACCTGGGAAAGAATTCTCTGTAGTAACTCAGTGCCCTCCCCATCTAATGTCCCATCTCCAGCCGTTGGGGATTTTTTGCTACTGGCAGTTACCGAAGGGCCGCATCGCCATTGTAGGCAGTCCCATCATATCATCCCCTCCATCAATTCATCAAGCTCAGTCTTGAAGCCAGTTGTGTTTTTTGATGCCATTACTCCCCTTGGAAGGCTGTTACAGAACTTCATTCCTCATATGGTTAGAAATCTTCATCTAATTTCAAGCCTAATCTTCTTGATGGCCAGTTTATATCCATTTGTTCTTGGGTCCACATTGGTGCTTAACTTAAATAACTTGTCTCCCTCCCTGCTATTTATCCCTCTGAAGTATATACAGTTAGCAATCATTGCTCCACTCAGCCCTGTTTGGTTAGGCTAAACAAGCTAAGCTCTTTGAGTCTCCTCTCATAAGGTATGTTTTCCATTCCTCGGATCATCTTAATAGCCCTTCTCTGCACCTGTTCCAGTTTGAATTAATCTTTGTTAAATTTGGGAGACCAGAATTGCACACAGTATTCCAGATGAGGTTTCACAAGCGTCTTGTATAACTGTACTGGAAATACCTCACTTGATGCATCCTAGGAGTGCATTAGTCTTTTTCACGGCTGCATCACACTGATGGCTCATAGTCATTCTGTGATCCATCAGTACACTCAGGTCTTTCTCCTCTGTTGTTTCCAACTGATAAATCCCCAGACTATAGCAAAAATTATTGTTGTTAGTCCCTAAATGCATAACCTTGCACTTTTCACTATTACATTTCATCCCATTTCTATTACTTCTGTTTACGAGATCAACCAAATCTTTTTATGTAATCTCTTCGTCTCTCTCTATTTGCTTTCTATCCACTGTGCAAGGATAAGGAAAGATGCTCTGAAGTGTGAATAGTTTGTGTTAAGCATCTTTTTTACTTTGCCTGTGCATCTAACTGATCGCTTTAGGCCCCGATCCTGTGAATGCTCACTCATCATGGGCTTAAAGTTAAGCATGTGGATGATTTCACAGGATGGAGTCTACATTTTAAGTTTTGTGCTCCTAAATATAAGAAAGAAGAATAAATGCAGAGCTTTCAGACTATAGGTGAACTCTCTTATGGAATTTGTCATGATATTAGTGTTACAAATCAGTATGTACATTTCATGGCATTGAAAATTTGATTGCATGGGTGTGCAGCTGAGTATTTTCAATAAAATATGAAGGTGTACTATTCATTCCCATAACTATTTTTTCCTCACACCCCCTCTTTAGTAGCTCTCCTTTGCTTGTCAAAAGCAGTTCTGAGTGGCATGGTTCCAATGTTAACAATTGTTATACAAAAAGTCCATGAAAGGTCAACACTCCAACAGCAAATATTTGAATTAGCAGTCCTTTTGGCTCAATACATTACAGTCTTGAAATTCATCATCATCATTTAATGTGGTTATCAGGTGTGGAAAAGAATCGGGATTGCAGAGAATGTGAGGGAGATTCCCACACCTGAGCCATTGTTTTTAGGTGACCAATTTGAGGAACTGTCTCAGATAGAGGTGTCAACAGAAGAGGTTTTGGAACAAACTGATAACTGTAAACAGTAAAGAGCCAACACAACCAGATGGAATTCACCCAAGAGTCCTGAAGGAATATGAAACTGCAGAACTACTAACTGTGGTATGTAACCTATTGCTTAAATCACCCTCTATTCCAGATGACTGGAGAATAGCTAATATAAACCAATTTTTAAAAAAAGACTCCAGAGGCAATCCTGGCAATTTCAGTATCACAATATGATTGGGGAAGAGTCAACACAGCTTTTGTAAAGAGAAATCATGTCTCACCAACTTATTAGAATTCTTTGAGTCAGTACTCATATGGACAATGGTGAGCCAAAGGATATAGTATACTTGGACTTTCAGAAAGCCTTTTATAAGGTCCCTCACCAAAGGCCTTTAAACAAAGTAAGTAGTCATGGGATTAGAGGAAATATCCTCTCATGGATCAGTAACTGATTAAAAGATAGCAAACAAAAGATAGGAATAAATGGTTGGTTTTCACTGTGGAAAGAGGTAAATAGAGGGTTCCCTCAAGGATCTGTACTGGGATCAGTGCAATTCAACATATTCATAATGATTTGGAAAAAGGGGTAAACAGTGAGTGATGTGGGGAAGTTTGCAGACGGATACAAAATTACTCAAGATAATTAAGCCAAGCTGACTGCAAAGAGTTACAAAGTGATCTCACAAAACTGGGTGACAGGGCAGCAAAATGTCAGATGAAATTTAATATTGATAAATGAAAGTAATGCATATTGGAAAACATATCCCAACTATACATACAAATTGACAGGATCTAAATTAGCTATTACCACTCAAGAAAGATCCTGGTGTCAACATGGATAGTTCTCTTAGCAGTCAAAAAAGTTAACAATGTTAGGGAACCATTAGGAAAGGGATAGATAATAGAGAAAATACCATAATGCCACTAAATAAATTCATGGTATGCCCACACCTTGAATACTGTGTGCAGTTCTGATCATCCCATCTCAACAGAAATATATTAGAAGTGAAAAAAGTACAGAGAAGGTCAACAAAAATTATTAGGGCCATGGAACAAGTTCTGTATGAGGAGAGATTAAAAAGAATGGGACTGTTCAGTTTAGAAAAGAGACAATTAAGGGAGGATATGTTAGCGGGCCTATAAAATCATGTGGAGAAAATTGGTGTGGAGAAAGTGAATAAGGAAGTGTTATTTGCCCTTTCACATAACACCAGAACCGGGGGGGGGGAAGAGGAGGAGAGAGAGAAGAGAGGTGTCATCCAACAAAATGAATAGACAGCAGGTTTAAAACAAACATAAGGAAGTATTTCTTCACACAATGCACAGTCAGTCTGTAGAATTTGTTGCCAAAGGATGTTGTGAAGCCCAAAAGTATAACTGGGTTCAAAAATGAATTAGAGGAGTTCATGGAGCATAGGTCCATCAATGGTTATTAGCCAAAATGGTCAGGGATGCAATCCTGTACTCTGGGTGTCCCTAAACTTCTGATTGCAAGAAGCTGGGACTGCATGACTAGGGATGGAATTCTCAATAATTGCCCTGCTCTGTTCATTCTCTCTGAAGCATCTGCCACCAGCCACTGTTGGAAGACAGGATGTTGGGCTAGATGGACCATTGGTCTGACCTTGAATGGTGATTCTTATTTTCTTATGGGATTATGTGGGGGTGGAGAGGGGACTTGGGCAAAGGACCATTAGTGTGTGTGTGTGTGTGTGTGTGTGTGTGTGTCTCTATACAAAGATATTGACTCTGAAGGCAACTTGCGAGGATAAAAACAACCTTCACTTCAATATGCAATAAAATCAGTTACATATAATAGAGGTCATGTAGAAAAAAAATCAGGTTATTATAATTTATGTATTAAAAGGCCTATTTTAACTAAACCTACTCATTCTGCTTGAGTTTCTACTTCCTATAGTAAACAATTGCATTTCACCCACAGAATGCAATGTGGAACCAAGCAATTTCTGATGAATGTGAAAGTTCAGCAGTAAAGATTATAAATTCCAGCTTTTCTGTGATTCACCAGCCTTCAGCCCCATAACAGTGAATCACTAGTGATGAGGAGAAAGGATTATGCAAGACCTGTCAGTTCTGTTGCTCCCCATGTTTGTATTCAATACGCAGTGTTAATGAAACATGATGGAAGTGGCAGGTGGGAAATAGAATAGGGACCAGATCAATTCTGCGGACACTACACAGAATTGCCTCTCATCCCTGAGAGCACTCCATCACAGCGATGACCTGGATCACTGCCGTTCTATAAACAAAACACACTTCAGGCTCCAGGGCTGTTACACATCTAACAGAAACAGAGGCACGGGAGCCAGTAAACAAAGCTGAACACAGGGGAATCTGAGTGGGAGTTCTCTTGGAGGAGAAGAAATGAGGCAAGCACCTGTTCTTTAGGGGCAGTGAGTTCTTGTTTTGTGTGTGTGTTTTTTTCCCCTTCCATTTGCAGGGAACTGATAGGACGCAGCGTGCTTGAGAAAAGCAGAGCCTTTGATTACAGCACAGCCCTGATTATGGGGCAGGGCAACCCTGATTAGGATTTGCTTGATTAAAGGGCCTATAAAGGCAGCTAAACAGCCAGCCAGCAAACAGAGCTGAAAACAGTGTGTGGTGTTCTGGTTTTCTTTTGGTGTTTGTTTGGGACTTGTTTGTTTTTTCCCTTGACAGGAGCTGAGGTGGCATGGTGGCATTTATTGTATGATTTAACATCAGTATGTCAAAATCATAGTAATCCATGGGAGCTATGCCATGTCAGGTACTGTTAGAAAGGCGGTCATGTGCAGAGGAAGATGATGATGTTTATGTCCATGTGTTACGTGTGTAATGGAAGTTATGGCTATGGTTGCTATATCTGTATTTCAAATTGTGCTGGGTCTGGGCATCGCCTCAGACAGGATGGCTATAACAATAGCCTGCTTGATGGCCCATTAAGACATTCACAGGTGCAAGGGGCCCCAGGGGGAGAAGCCAGGCGATACCTGATGAGTCACCAGGACTTGCTCATGTGACTCTGGACTCCATTTTGGTTCCTGTGAAATTCCACAAGCAGCATGGCAAGGGCCAGAGGATGTAAAAGGCCCAGGAGCCAATTTGTCTTCAATCCTGTTCAGCCTTCAGCCACCTATCTACCTCTGGATCAACTCATCTACAACTGAAGCTGTGAAACAAAGGACTGAGACCCATCCAGGTACTGGATGTACACCAGAGGGACTATACAAGCCTGCAAACTCTACAGTTCTTCTAGAAAGCTGATATATATGGACTTTCAAATCATTTGTATGTATCTGATTGCTTTAAGCCTTTAACATTTCTCTTACTGTTTCTTTCTTTTTATAATACACCTTTAGTTTAGTTATTAAAGGATTGGCTGGCAGCATGGTCTTTTGGGTAAGATCCAAACTTATATTGAACTGGTCCCGTGGCTGATCTTTTGGGATCAGAGGGAACTGTTTTAGTAAAGAGCATAGAATTTAATAACTGGTCTTTTTACTGGACCTAGTGGCAGTTTGGGAGCCAGAGACTGAAATGTAGTAAAGGGGGCTGTGTGTATTTGCATAGTGGCTTCTTGATAACCAGTGTGGGGGAATCAGAAGCACTATTTGTGGCTGGTTGGGAAGTCTGACTTCAGTGACAACCACCAGTGCTGGGAGACTCTGCTCTCCTTTTACAGCCTGCCCTGACCTTGGCATTTTCAGGTGACTACTGTAGGCTTGGACAGGTTCCAACAGGTTGCTTCACTAAATAGTTGCTGAACCAACAAGAGGTGATGCCATTTTAGATTTGGTATTGATGATGAGTGAGGACATCATATTGATTGTAGGGGACAACATTGGTTTGTGTGACCATGAGCTAATTCAGTTTAAACTAAATGAAAAGATAAATAAAAATAGATCTTCCAACTAGGGTCCTTGATTTCAAAAGGGCAACTTAAAATTTAGGGAAGTGGAGTGGACTCAAGGATCTGAACATGGAGGAGACTTGGAATTACTTTAAGTCAAAGTTGCAGAAACTTTCTGAAGCCTACATCCCAAGCAAGGGGAAGGGTTGCTGATGAAGTTGGATGAGCAGGCATCTCAGCCAGATGACTAAGAGAAAGCAGAAAGCCTCCAAGGAATGGAAGATAGGAAAGATCAGAAGGAAAGCTACCCTCTTGGAGGTCAGAAGTGCAAACTGCCAAAACTGAAGCAAAGCTGGACCTTGCAAAGGAAATTAAAATCAATAATAAAAGGTTTTATAGCCACATAAATACAAAGAAGTGGGACCGCTAAGCACTGAGGATTGGGTGGCAATTAAAGATAATCTAGGCATGGTTCAGCACTTAAACTAATGCTTTGCCTCAGGTTTTAATAAGGGTAATGAAGAGCTTAAGGATAGAGGTAGGGTGGCTAATGGAAATGACAATATGGAAGGAGAAATTATCACATCCAAGGTGGAAGTCAACCTTGAACTTTTTAATGGCACTAAATCGAAGGGCCCTAATAATCTCCATCTGAGAATATTGAAGGAAATGGTATATGAAATTTGAATCTGTAAATTTGGGGGTCACACCCTTTTACTGGAGAATTACTAACATAGTACCCTTTTTAAAAAAAAAAGGGTGGGGAGAAGTGACCTGGGAAACCACAGGCCTGTTAGTTTGACCTCAATTGTATGCAAGGTCTTGGAACAAATTCTGAAAGAGGAAAGTAGCTAAGGATATAGAGGTTAATAGTAATTGGAATAAATACAACATGACTTTACAAAAGATAGATTGTGCAAGACCAGCCAGACCTCTTTCTTTAAGAAAATAACTGATTCTTTAGACAAAGGAAATGCACTAGAGCTAATCTACCTGGATTTCAGTAAGGCATTTGATACAGTTCTACATGGGAAATTATTAGTTAAATTAAAAAAGATGAGGATTAATATGAGAATTGAAAGCTGGATAAGGAACTGGTTAAAGGGGAAACTACAACAGGTCATACTGAAAGGTGAACTGTCAGGCTGGACGGAGGTTTCTGGTGGAATTCGTCAGGGATTGGTCTAGTTAACATTTTTATTAATGACTTTGGCACAAAAAGTGGGAGTGCACTAATAAAATTTGTGGATGACAGAAAGTTTGGAGGTATTGCCAAAACGGAGGAAGACCGGAATATCATACAAGAAAATCTGGATGACCTTGAAAAGAGGAAATGGGATGAAATTTAACAGTGCAAAGTACAAGAATTTTACAACAATTTTGCTAACAAGAAGAATTTTTGCTATAAGTTTGGGATTTATCAGTTGGAAGCAACAGAGGAGAAAGACCAGGATGTACTGTTTGAGTATAGGTGGACTATGAGCCATTAGTGTGATGCAGTCATGAAAAAGGTTAACGTCGTCCTAGGAGCCATCAGATGAGGTGTTTCCAGGAGAGATGGGGAAGGCTGTGCACCATTATACAAGGCACTGGTGAGATCTCATCTGGTCCCCCATGTTTAAGAAAGATTAATGCAAACTGGAACAGGTACAGAGAAGGGCTACTAGGATGATCCGAGGAATGAAAAACCTACCTTATGAGAGGAGACTCAAAGAGCTTGGCTTGGTTAGCCTAACCAAACAGAGGCTGAGGGGAGATATGATTGCTCTCTATAAATACATCAGAGGGATAAATACCAGGGAGGGATAGGAATTCTTTAAATTAATCAGAGGTATGAAGTTCTGGAACAGCCTTCCAAGAGGAGCAATGGGGATCAAAAACCTAACTGGCTTCAAGACTGAGCTTTTTGAGTTTATGGAGGGTATGGTACGATGAGACAGCCTACAATGGAATGTAGCCAATCTGCGATTGCTAATAGAAAATATCCCCCAATGGCCAGCAATGGGACGAGATGGGAAAGGCTCTGAATAACTACAGAGAATCTTTGCCAGGGATCTCGCTGTTGGGTCTTGCTGAATTGCTCAAGGTCTATCTGACTGCTATATTGGGGTCTGGAAGGAATTTTCCCAGAGGTCAAATTGGCAGAGACCCTGGAGATTTTCTGCCTTCCTCTGCAGCAATGGGGCCAGGGTCACTTGCAGGTTTAAACTAATGTAAATGGTGGATTCTCTGCAACTTGAAGTCTTGAAACCATGATTTGAGGACTTCAGTAACTCAGCCAGAGGCTAGGGGTCTGTTACAGGAGTGGGTGAGCGAAGCTCCACATCCTGCAATGTGCAGAAGTTCAGAGAAGATGATCACGATGGTCCCTTCTAGCCTTTAAGTGTATGAGTCTAACTTTCGCTAGATGATCTGGTTTAAAAAGTCGTTATAATTACTTCTCGTTAGCCAAAGCATAACACTTACTGAAGTTACACAGTTTACATGGTAGCAGGAATAATTCATCCTCCATCTGGAAAAACGGAGTTAAAAAAAGTCATTCGTGATACGCGGAGATTCTCATGGGAATGCTGCTGATCAAGCTGCTCTCTGGTACTTTTTAACTGTGAAAGTGAAGTCGTCTCAAATAATGCCTGGATTTAGGAAAACTTCCTAGGCAGGAGAACAAGCACATGCTTTGGTATTTTCCTGAACAGGGACAGATTTAAGGCACATGCTTGAGTGACTTCCTGAACTGGGACCTATGGGAGCACAACTTGACAGGTCCTTCTCTTAAACCCTGCACTGTTCTTTTTATAAGTGTTCTATGCCCTATTATACTTCTAAGCTTATTTTACTTCAAATATTAGAGCACAAAAGCGATCCATTATTGGAGGAAGTGTTATAACACTGACAAAAACCTAAGGCATTTAAGAACAGCAAAATTGGAACAATTTCCCAGCATCCTGGAAAGCTTCAAAAAGGGAGGATATAAATTAAGAAAACAAGATGAATTAACAATTGCAACACTACAAGAAAAATTCAATGGAATGTATAATTACTTATTCAAAAAACCTCTGTGTTCAAACAAACCTTATCTACTGAAGTATAACACAGCAATTTTCATTAAAACCATAACAAACTGAAAGCTTAGAAAAAAGAGTGACAATCTGAATTATTCATGCGATCATCACTATGAGTTTCACTTTGCCTGAACACAGACCATTTCTCCAACTCAATTAGATCTGCTTTACGTTTAATAAAGGAGGCCAACTGATCATATTTAACAGATTATTGTGTTAGGGACTTCATGAGAGACTTTCTAGTACAGACCCTTCAGTATTCATGACAACGCAAACAAAAAGAATTCAAAGCAAGGTGCTCCAAAAGATTACCATGTTTGTAGGCCAAAATCTGAACAGTTGAATAAAGTTTCCTACAATTTTCCAGACAGCTTTTTTGTGGAATTCCTAATGGCTTTTAGGAGATCACAAAGAAAATGTAGATGTTGGTCCTTTCTCAAGGCTTAATGCCCACATCATGGTTGCAAAAATGGGACTGGAATAATCTATTGTTGCTTAAGAGGATCATCTAAAGAAATAAAACTTGGAGTTTAGAAATCAGAATTTCTGGAAAGTTACACAGTTGACAATATATTTTAAAACTAATCAACTACATTACTAATCTAGGGCAGAATTACATACTGTCATGTGCACACAATGTTCATTAACACATGGGCATTAGAAAGTGAAAGAGTCCTCATCTTCAGTTTACCCCACGGAAAGGAAACCAAAGAATAAAGGGAATAAATACAGGTAGGAGGATGGGGTGGGGGGAACAATGACATAACCTTATAGAGACATTTGCACCATGTACAGAGCACATGTTTTTAGACAAAACAGCCTACACTTCCTCATCACTTGTGCTAATTGACAAAACATTAAATGCAAGACAGAGTACTGTACTGTGGCACACTGCTTTAGTTGTTTATTTGGGATGTAATCCAGGGAGCAGACATGATCTTCTGCGTTTTTGATTCATGCTTTGCTCACGGTGATGAATGCTGTTTAATTAGGGAATTAAAGCACATTCCTGCACAACAGCAAAACTAACTCAGGTTTTCCAGTTGAAAGTTTAGAGACAACCTTCTCAGGATGAACTAGTATTTCAAAGGCCTTTGGCTGCTATAGCTCAGTCCAGCCCCCACGCTGATAGTTAAGTCATAAAAGTCACTTGGCAAAAGACCTGAACAACACTGCACTGCAGTGAGGATTTCCCAGGTCAACAGAAATAGCCATGAAGTCACTGAAAAAGAAACCCACAGCTCTGACTGAAAACCTCCTGCTTTCCTTACCTTCTTTCAGTTGCTGTTCTCTCACCTCACTATTAATTCAAATGCTTAAAATGGCACCAGCCTTTTAATTCTCAGCTAACAACACATTGTAAGAAAATGAACATTAAAACATTACCAATGAGGGCACTACAGTATTTTTTAAAAGGTGTGTTGTCTCCACCCACTGATGGTGTCATGAGTGTGTTGGTCTGAATGGGGTTGTGTTTCAAATGAGACGACAATACCACTCCTTTCTTGTTTTTATATAGTGACTCATCCCCATGAATTTGGGATTGATGTGGGAGTCTGTTGACAAAATGACAGTGGCTGCAGCGATTGTCTGTTCACTAGCCCTTTAAATATTTTTTTAAAAAATATCAAAACTCAGATACTGGGGGCAGAGGTTCTCTCAGAGAGTGGAAACGGTTTATGGAACCTTTCAGTGCTAGGCCATCGAGGGAATGAAGATGTTGGTCCTACGTGGTATGTAAATTGCCTTTCTGAGCGACAGATGTCAGGACCAGAATCTGGGCTGCTGCTGCTTGGTTCCACGCGATGCCCAGCACAGCTCCACTTTGCAGCAGTTCTCTCTCAGCTCCAGTCAAAGTGTCCTTAGACTCAATCACTAACTGAAAAAAGAACTCAAATATACGATCCGCATGTCACCTGGTGAGGCTTTCAGACTGGTGCTCTTCTGTATAGAAGAGGTAGTTTGCAAGATAGGACCAAAAGCTCCTTTTTTTTTTTTTTTTAGGAGCCTCCCTTAGTTCGGAATCTGGACTATACCTCAAAGAACCTCTGATAAACCCAGGCGAGTTTCTTGAGATAAAACTAGGCAGCTCTGTCTTGGACTAAGCCCCAAGGTCTCTGCATCAACAGGCTGTGTCGGTGAACGTGCACCTGTTCACACAACTGTGATCTTGGGGAAGGTTCTAGGCGACAATGCGAGACCAAAAGGCAGAGAAGTGTACTAAAAACATCACTCTGAATTCAGAGTGATGCACAGGTTTATTTGATGCAGTGGAAGTGAGCAGGTAGGTATCTTTCTGGAATACGCATGAGAGGAAATCTACCAATTCCACTGTTGCTAAGATAGACTTGACTGTCCATCTTGGATTTCTTGTAGGGCACTAAGGAATTGAGCCACTTCTGATCTAAGACCAGACAGCAGGCCAGTGATCCAGTCAGTGCTGCAGGCAGCAAAGAGAAGATCCCTGCTCACATACCTGCTCTGAGAGCCTTGATGCCCAGACGAGAATCCTTGTTTTCTGGGAGATGGGACAAAACTGCAGAAATGTGAAAGTATTGGAAATCCACAGTGTCTGGATTAGACCAACCTGCAGAAAATATTGACAGCAGAGCTATTCACCCCTGAAGAGGGCTTTATAATGGAAATTCTAATGTCTTGAATCTTCTTCTCCCAGATCTCTCCCTGAACTACCTGCTTATTCAATGTTCTGGCTTCTTTTCAGCCATGGAGGATGAATGTTTTATGATGCTGACTAGGCAGAAGCCATTGACAACATTTAATTTAAAATTACTGTAATGGGTTTTATAAGTTTGTTTAGAGTTAAACATGAACCACAATGCTAAAGTTTCAGGCAGCAGTGACTAATTTGTTAAACATCAAATCCCCCTTGGCTGATGGTGCAGTAGCAGTGTAAGATGCTGCTATCTTGAAATGCCAGGCTTTACTTGAGAACCTCCAAAGATGAAATATAGAAGGGCTATCCTACATTATTGTCCTTAAACTCTATCATCCTTAAACACTATGCTTAAATCCCATACCTGCTGGATGGGTCCGTGGCACCCCAATACTAGGGAGATCAGAGCATAATGTGAATGGGTAGGTAAAAGCTGTATTTATGGTGCCACATTATGGAAAACAGCAGATAAGAAACAATTCTTTTGCAGCGATGTGGTTGCTGCTGGTATGGTCAATGGGTTTAGTAAGGGGACTTATCCAGGAGAGTGAGAATAGATCAGTATTGCAAACCTCAAGCATTCAAAAATCTTGATATTGGCTTCCTGGAGCTGAGGGTCTCCATACAAAAGACTCCTCAACAACAGCCACTTGAAGGCCACCCACATCAGCTTGTTTGGTCAAGGTGAGAGAATAGAGGGTGCTGGCTGGTGAGTCTTGCCCACATGCTCAGGGTTTAGCTGATCGCCATATTTGGGGTCGGGAAGGAATTTTCCTCCGGGGCGGATTGGCAGGGGCCACGGAGGTTTTTCGCCTTCCTCTGCAGCATGGGGCATGAGTCGCTTGCTGGTGGATTCCCTGCAGCTTGAGGTCTTCAAATCTCACTTTTGAGGATTTCAATAACTCAGTCATGGGTTCGGGGTTGTTATAAATGTGTATGGGTAGGGTTTTGTGGCCTGCCTTGTGCGGGAGGTCAGACTAGATGATCATATTGGTCCCTTCTGACCTATGAGTCTATGAAAGACAAAGCATGGCTGGTTGTCAAACCACTCTGGGTGAGAGTTATACCACAGCCTTGGGATACCTCTGGAATTCCTTTATTTCTTCACATTTGTGTTTGAAAATGCCTCATCATAATTAGGTGCTTTGTATAACATTTGAAAGAGTAAGAAAATAAAAATAATCTTATCAACAGCCTCCTGCTATAGCACTCTACAAACAGCAAATCGCCCAGGCATTCAACCACAATATTCAAATGCAAAATATTAAAAGTCAGGCTAACCTGAGCAGGCTGCCTTTTTCACAATATGGGTGTTAGCGCACAAATAAATGTATTTTTTCTTTCCTCAGAAAAATCCACTCATGACTGTAAAGTTCTCTTTTCTCCTTATGTTATGATCCATTTCCTTTCCCTTCCCTTCATGCTTTGGTGACTGCCCATGCAAGATTTTAAATGCATGAAGCCCAGTGATTTAATGCTGAAACATGAATATTGCGAATAATTTAAAAAACACATTTTGCTTTGTCGTTTTCTTTACAAAATCCTGACTCTAAAAGGTTTTTGGTTAAACTACAGCCCAAATCCAATTGCTTTTATAAATATTTGATAATATATTTATAAAAGGTCATGTAAATATGTAAGTGGAGAAGAAATTACTGCGTTACTCTACAAGACTAAAAGATAATAAGGCTGTCTGGTTACTTGGATAGCACCTTGAAGGTTTTACTGTTACTGAATAATAATTCCACATCAGAATAGTGAACGCATGGTTAGCATGCAGCCAGTACAGTGATGAATGTGGCACAGATGCTTGCACAGGTACTATCGAAAGACAGACCACACATTGTTTGTTACTTTAGCAAAACCGGATAAACAGCATTAGAGGCAATAGCTGCGAATAAAAAACATTTGCTCTGACAAAGTCAAAGACAGAAAAACAAGACCCCAAGATGACTGCAAAACCATAGAATCACAGAATATTAGAGTTGGAAGGGACCTCAGGAGGTCATCTAATCCACCCCCCTGCTCAAAGCAGGACTAACCTCTGCTAAATAATCCCAGCGAGGGTTTTGTCAAGCCGCAGCTTAAAAACCGCTAAAGATAGAGATGCCACCACCTCCCTAGGCAACCCATTCCAGTGTTTCACCACCCTCCTAGTGAAAAACTTTTTCCTAATGTCCAACCTAGACCTCCCCCACTGCAACTTGAGACCGTTGCTCCTTGTTCTGTCATCTGCCATCACTGAAAACAGCCTAGCTCCATCCTCCCTGGAACCCCCTTTCAGGTAGTTAAAGGCTGCTTTCAAATTCCCCCTCATTCTTCTCTTCTGCAGACTAAACAAGCCTAGTTCCCTCAGCCTCTCTTCATAAGTCTTGTGCTCCAGTCCCCTAATCATTTTTGTTGCCGTCCGCTGGACTCTCTCCAACTTGTCCACATCCTTTCTGTAGTGATGGGCCCAAAACTGCACACAATACTCCAAATGTGGCCTCACCAATGCTGAATAGAGGGGAATCACTTCCCACGATCTGCTGACAATGCTCTTACTAATGCAGCCCAATATGCTATTAGCCTTCTGGGCAACCAGGGCACACTGCTGACTCATATCCAGCTTCTTGTCCACTGTAACCCCCAGATCCTTTTCTGCAGAACTGCTGCCTAGCTCGTCGGTCCCTAGTCTGTAGCTTGTTTAACCTTGTCTTTATTCTGGTCGGAACTAAACTGCTGAAGACCCCTCAATTTAAAGTCACATGTTCCAACACTACAGTGATCACTTCTTATTACAGAGTACCTGCTAGGCACAGGAAAGGGGATCCAGAGAATTGTTGGCAAAAAAGACCACTTAAAAGCCTAGTCTCCTTAAAGGTTTATTTTAACCTCATGCCGCTCTTCTCATTGCATTTAAACCAATTTCTCCCAAAAATATCTAGCTATCTCAAAAGTTTTTGAACTGTATCCTTACCGATACCATGCCACTTATTCCATACATAGGCTACTCTAATGGAAATAGTACACCCTGAATTCCCATCTTCTTCCTCTTTATTTTCACATTAAGTACCTCAGCATAACCAGCACATCTTTTGGTCTTTTAACCAATCTTGTGCAGTTTTTTATTTCTGTTATACCAACTTTAAGTCTTTAATGAGAATTAATTCAGTGGGTCCAACTGTGCAGTCCTTACTTAGGAAAAACCCCTGTTGATTTCCACAGGAAGTTTTAATTGTTTGCCAAGGAGGCCAGCATGCCTTCACCCCCCCCCACCCCCCACCCCCCCACACACACACTGGGAGCTCCTTCATCAGAAGCATGGAGCTTTGTGATAGAATTCCTGATTATTTTTTAAACACAATTTTAAAAAAAAGTTTGTCTAAAAATATATACAAAAAGCGAAAACCCAAACTAGGAAACAACAGACACCACATACAGAACTTTATCAGCTGTATTTCAACAGGGTATGTACCGTACTATCCACTGTATTTTCTTTCTCCTTTCAGTAGTAATCATTTCGCATAATGCAACAAGTTAGTTATCATAGCAGAATCTCTGCATGAGATTAGCCTGATATTCTGAATGTCTCATTGCACTTGTCAGCCACATTACAACTCCCTCTAAAAAGCCATCATATATTCTGTTTGAATAGGAAAGGATCTATAAATGTTTCATTTGCTTTACAATGGACATAGCTTTGCTAGTCTGTTTTCGATCAGGTGCAAATCTGGCATCTATATTAAGCTAGTGTAATGAAACTGTCAAGGCTAAAAACCAGAAGACACTTAAAAAAATCATACAAACATTTCCTGAAATTAACAAGGTTAATATGTCTCAAAAGTGCCATTTGGGCTTTTACACAAAAGTAATACAAAAACCATGTCCTCTTGTACATATACACTAATGCGAGAAGTATGGAGAACAAGCAGGAAGAACTTGAAATGCCAGTTAATAAACACAACTATGACATAGTTGGCATCACAGAGACTTGGTGGGTAATATGCATGGCGATAACATGCATGACTGGAATAATAGTATTGTGATAAAGTCAGGCCGGACAGCTTTAAAAGGGTGTGACTATTTGAGGACCAGGAGAGGGGTGGGTGGGCGCAAGCCCCCCACTGCTTGAGGCCCCTCCCTCACTTAAGGGGGGAGCCAAGAGACCTGGGGCTCAACTGATTCCGGGGGACAAGAAATGAAAAAACAGGAAAGGGTGTGGGGATCACAGGTTTACACAAAGGGAGCCAAGGAGGGACACGGAACAGAGGGCCCCGGACAGTGCCCACTGCTCCCAGAAGGTGTCTAGGGAGCCAGCGGACTCTGCCCAGAGGAACTCTGCCCGGATGCGTGAACGAATGGAGGAACGGAAATAGGCCGCACAGTCGCAGAGGTCCCCCACAGCCAACCTCCTCTCCCTGGTGTTGCAGATGGCCACTTTGGCCAGTGCTAGGAGGAGGCTGACGAGGAGGTCCCGCGACCTCGTGGGGCTTCGGATGGGGTGTGCATGGATGAACAGGTGGGGGGAAAAGTGCAGCCAGAACCTCAACAGGAGGCTCTGGAGGAGCCGGAAAAGGGGCTGCAGCCTGGCGCACTCCAAATAGGCGTGTGCCAGGGTTTCCCTCGCACCGCAAAAAGGGCAGGTGTCAGGGCGAGGGGTGAACCGCGCCAGGTACACGCCCATGCTCACGGCGCCAAGAAGGAGCCGCCAACTGATGTCCCCGGCGGGCCGCAGGGTTAGTGTGGAATAGAGGCTGGCCCACCGGGGGTCTCGCCTTCCACAGGTGGCATTAGGTTCCACCGTTTGGTGTCTGGGTGGGACGCGAGGGCAAGGAAATGAAGGGTGTGGAGCATGAGTGTGTACAGGTGGTTCCTGGGTACGGTTCAAAAAAGAACCGGCTGCAGATTGGGCAGCCGGCTCGGGGCATGAGGAGGGAGAGGCTGGGGGGGGCTTGCGGGGCTGGGGCCCAATAGTGAGCACCAGAGGGCTAGCGCTAAGGGGAGGGCGGGGGGCACCCTCTTACAAGACCCGCTCGAGGTAAGCCTGAGCAGTGGGGGGCAAGGCTGCCCTCACCTCCTGGAGTATGCGTCAGGGGGTCCGACGGGTTGAGAGCCCCATGCGCTGGGCCAGCGCCTGGGGGTCCACCCAGTCCCCCCAGGCATAGTCCAGAAGGTCTCCAATCCTGGTGACTCCCGCCTGGACCAACCTCCGTTGCACCGAGAGGGTCTCCGCCACCTGCACACGCAACTGGGGGTTGTGCAGCAGGGGCTCCGTGAGGAGATCCTCTCCCTCAGTGACTGCAAGGGGTCTGGAGGCCGAGACCAGCCTCCAGGCCCGGGGGAGGTCCTGGTAGAAGACCGGCAGCTTGGAGAGGTCTCACAGTAGACCTCTCGGATGGAGAAAAAAAAGCTGCCGGTCGTATCGGAGCCCTCAGAGGCGGCGGAGGAAGGTGCGTCCCAAGTGGTCCACGCCGGACTACCTGCACCATAGAGGAGTCTCTGCAGGGCCTGGAGGCGGAAGGTGTGGACCTGGCTGCGGATACAGCACAGGCCCTGCCCCCCTTCCTCCAGGGGGAGACTCAGGATCCCTGCAGAGACCCAGTGCAGTTCTGGCTAAAAGAACTCCAGGGCTATCTTCTCGAGGTAGGCCAGGAAGCTCGGGGTCGGGACCAGGGTGCTGAGCCTGTGCCAGAGCATGGACAGGACCAGCTGGTTGAGCACCAGTGCCCTCCCTCAAAGGGAGAGGCACCGGAACAATCCTGTCCACTTCCACAGCTGCCCAGACACCCGGTCCTGAAAATCTTGCCAGTTCTCTACCGGGCAGGGATGGGTGGCGGAAAGGTAAATGCCCAGATAGAGCAGCAGACCCGCGCTCCACCGGATGGGTTAAAGCGCAGGTGGGAGGGGGCCCATCCACCACCCTACCCCTACCATCAGGCCAGAGCTCTTGGTCCAGTTGACCCGGGCGGAGGAGGATGCCGAGTAGATGGCCAGGCTGGCCTCCAGCCACACCAGGTCACCCGGGTCCTGGACCGCGAGGAGCACATCGTCGGCGTACGCTGACAGGACCAGCCTCAGCTCCGGCTCACGGAGCACCAGCCCCATCAGCCTCTGGCGGAGGAGACAGAGGAAGGGCTTGATGGCCAGGGCATACAGCTGGCCCGACAGCGGGCATCCTTGGCGCACCCCTTGCCCAAAGCTGATCGGTTTGGTCAGGGTCCAGTTGAACTTGACCAGGCACTCCGCGGAGGCGTACAGCACTCAGAGAAAACCCACAAAACGGGGTCCGAAGCCGAACACCCGCAGGGTGCCCAGGAGATACCCGTGGTCCATCCTGTCGAATGCCTTCTCCTGGTCCAAGGACAGGAGGGCGAACGACAGGCCATCCCTGCACCCAAGCTCCAGGAGATCCCGGGCCAAACAGAGATTGTCGAAGATGGTACGGCCCGGGATGGTATAGGTCTGGTTGGGGTGGACCATGTCCTGCAGCACGGACTCCAGTCGCAGCGAGAGGGCCTTGGCTATAATTTTGTAGTCCGTGCTGAGGGGTGAGATGGGACGTCAGTTCCGAAGATCGCGGAGGTCCCCCTTCTTGGGCAGCAAGGTGAGCACAGCCCGCCTGCATGAAAGGGGGAGCTCTCTGCTGGCCTCAGACTCAGCCCAGACAGTGGTGAGGTCTGGGCCGAGGATGTCCCAGAACACGTGGTAAAACTCTAGTCAGCCTGTCCATGCCCGGGAATTTATTGGTGGGCATGAGGCAGACAGCTCCCGAGAGTTCAGCCAAAGTGAGAGGTAGCTCCAGCTGGTCCCGGTCGCCCACGCTGACCGCGGGAAGTACCTCCCAGAGCACCCAGCAGGCGGCGGCTTTGGTTGGATCCAGCGAAAAGAGGCTAGCATAGAAGGCCCTGGCCCTTCCACGCATCTCCGCCGGGTCTATAAGGGGGATGCCATCCTCCGCCAGGAGGCAGGCGATGTGCTTCCGGGCCCCCCTCCTTTTCTCCAAGGCACAGAAGAAGCGGGAGCCGCGGTACATCTTCCGAAGGAGATGGATGCGGGATCAAACGAAGGCTCCCCGAGCCCGAAGGACTTCGAGGGCTCGGAGCTCCTCCCGCTTCTCCTGGCACGCCCCGCAGAGGGATGGATCCTCAGGGCTGGTGGCGAGGCACCTCTCCAGCGCTAGAACCTTCCGCTCCAGCTGCTCCATCCCCGCATCCCGCCACCGGCTGGCCCCCTGAGTGTAGTCGTGGCAGAAGAGCCGGGCGTGCACCTTCCCTACATCCCACCAGTGCCGTGCCGAGGGAAAGGCATGCCTCTGCTCCTGCTAGGCCAGCCAGAACTCCTGGAAGGACGCCACGAAGCCCACATCCTCCAACAGACTGTTGTTGAAGTGCCAGTAGGCCGGCCCCGGCCTCTCTGCAGTGAGAGAGGCCATCACGGTCACCAGGTGGTGATCCAAGAATGGGGCCAGCTGTACGTCAGAGGAGTGGGCCCGTGAAAGGTGGTGGCGAGAAAGGTAGATGCAGTCCAGCCCAGAGTGGCTTGATCGGTTTTCTCCCACCCGGACGAAGGTGAAGGTGACGGCATCGTCCTGGTGGTGGTCACGACAGACGTCCACCAGGGAGTGATGGTCTATGTCTCTTGGAGGACATCTGCGACGGCCTGGCAGTGCTCGGTTCCTGTGTGGTCTCGTTCCTCAAGGGTGGAATTAAAGTCCCCGCCCAGGACCAGGCATTCACGAGGGTCCAAGGTGCTGAGGAAGGCAGACGCCCGCTGGAAGAGCCACACCCGCTCCAGGTCCGTGAACGGGGCGTAGACGTTGACGAGATTCAGTGCCAGCTCCTCCACGCAGACCCGAAGGTGCAGCAGATGGCCCGGCACGACCTCAGTAACCGCCAGTACCTCGGGCCACAGATCTGAGGAGAACAGGGTGGCCACCCCGCCCGCGCGGGCAGAGAGGTGGCAGAAGTGCACCCCATCTCCCCACTTCAGCCGTCAGCTGGCCTCAGTGTTGGGTCCGTATGGGTCTCCTGCAGGAACACTACAGAGTACCAGAGACATAAAGGGTAACAAGAAAACATTCTGCAAATACAATAGAAGCAAGAGGAAGACCAAGGACAGGGTAGGCCCATTACTCAATTGGGGAGGGAGGGGGGAACAACAACAGAAAACGTGGAAATGGCAGAAGTGCTAAATGGCTTTTTTGTTTAAGTTTTCACCAAAAAAGTTATTAGCAACTGGACATCTAACATAGTGAATGCCAGTGAAAATGAGGTAGCTTATAAACCTAAAATAGGGAAAGAACAAGTTAAAAATTACTTAGGCAAGTTAGATGACTTCAAGTCAAATACACCCTAGAATACTCAAAGAGCTGTGGAGTTATCTGAGTCATTAACAATTATCTTCGAAAAGTCATGGAAGACAGGAGAGATTCCAAAGGACTGGAAAAGGGTAAATGTAATGCCAATCTATAAAAAGGGAAATAAGAACCCAGGAAATTATGGACCAGTCAGTCTAACTTCAGTAACCAGAAAGACAATGGAGTAAATAATTAAGCAATCAATTTGCAAACACCTAGAAGATGATAAGGTGATAAGTAACAGTCAGCATGGATTTGTCAAGAATCATATTGAGTGAGGTGACACAGGGATCAGTTGTGGGTCTGGTTCTGTTCAATAGTTTCATCAATGATTTAGATAATGGCATAGACAGCACAGTCATAAAGTTTGTGGACAATACCAAGCTTGGAGGGGTTGCAAGTGCTTTGAAAGATAGGATTAAAATTCAGAATGACCTGGACAAATTGGAGAAATGGTCTGAAGTAAATAGGATGAAATTCAGTAAGGACAAATGCAAAGTACTCCACTTAGAAAGGAACAATCAGTTGCACACATGCAAAATGGGAAATGATTCCCTAGGAAAGAGTACTGCAGAAAGAGATCTGGAGTTCATAGTGGATCACAAGCTAAACATGAGTCAAAAAGCAAACATTGTTCTGGGATGTATTAGCAGGAATGTTGTAAGCAAGACACAAGAAGTAATTCTTCCGCTCTACTCCCCACTGATTAGGCCTCAATTGGAGTATTGTGTCCAGTTCTGGGCACCACATTTCTGGAAAAAAGTGGACAAGTTGGAGAAGGTCCAGAGAAGAGCAACAAAAACCATTAAAGGTCTAGAAAACATGATCTATGAGAGAAAATGAAAGAACTGGGTTTGTTTAGTTTGGAGAAGAGAAGATACAGGGGAGACATGGTAACAATTTTCAAGTACCTAAAAGATTGTTACAAGGAGGAGGGAGAAAAATTGCTCTCCTTAATTTCTGGGAACAGGAAAGAAGAAAATGCCTTAAATTCCAGCAAGGGTAGGTTAGATTGGACATTAGGAAAAACTTCCTAACTGTCAAGATAGTTAAATACTGGAATAAACTGGAGATTTTTAATAGCAGGTGAGACAAACGTCTGTCAAGTATGGTCTAGATAATGCTTAGGCCCGCCATGAGAGCAGGGGACTGGACTAGATGACCTCTCGAGGTCCCTTCCAGTCGTATGATTCTATATAACTGGTACCTGTTAATAGCTGTTTTATCTATCCCTTTGCACAGATATGGATATATGGCTGTGATCCAGGAAAGCACTTGAGCACACAGAATCACAGAAATGCAGGACTGGAAAGGTCCTTAAGCATATGAGCAGTGGCACTGATTCAGTAGCATTACCCAGGTTCTCAGAGTTAACCATGTGCTTTGTTGGACTGGGAGTAGAGGGGGGCATGGCCCGGGACACCGAGGAGCTGCCAAAGCTGCATGGGTCGCTGAGGTGCTGCTGCTAGCCATTTACCGCAGAGAGACTGAGGATCCTGAACCTCAGATACCCTGACCGAAGACCTAAGCCCTAGACTGCTTGGAGCTCAGCTCTTTACCTGGGCCCCTAGACAGTGTTTGCAGCTCATCCCTGACCTGCCTGAGGGCCCAGGGCCACACACTGCTTAGTCACCCAGCCCTGGGGCCACAGACTGCTTAGTCGCCCAGCCCTGCCTGAGGGCCTGGGTACCAGAGGGAGCTAATTCCCTGCTTTGAGCCTCCCCGCACAGGTGCGACAGGGCGGGAGCGTGGCCCCCCTCGCAGACTGACAAGGAAGGACGGCCCTACGCTGGGGCTTCAATGAGTGGTTAGAGCACAAAACTGGAGTCAGGACATCTAGGGTATATCTACACAGGGATAAGAGCCCTGTGGCACATCACGGATGGCCTGGGCCAGCTGGCTCAGAGTATGGGGCTAAAAAAGGCTGTGTAGACCTTCAGGGTCCAGCTGGAGTCCTAGCCCTGGGACCCTCCACCCCCACAGGGTCCCAGAGCTAAGGCTACAGCTTGAGCCTGAATATCTGCAAAGCAAATTTTCAGCCGCGAAGCCTAAGTCAGCTGACCTAGGCCAGCCACAGGTTTTTTTATCCCTTTTTTGTTTTGTTTTGTTTTAATCCTTTTTACCTCTAGTTCTGATTCTGACACTGACTTGTTGAGTGGCCTCAGGCAACTCCCAACCTCTCTGTCTCAGTTTCGTTGGCTATAAAATGAGAAATACTGATCTACCTGCTTTAGAGGGCTTTGTTAGGATTAGTATTTGCAAAGCACTATATATTAAGTATTATTATTATAGAACTGAAGACGCTGGCAGCGCTTATCCAATAAACAAACAGTAATCAACTTGTAATATATCCTCTGTGAGTGAATGACTGAAAAGCCATGGAGAGAGATCTGAGCAGGAGGATCTGGAATTCTTATGAGAAAGAATTCATAAAAACAAATAAATATTGGGCAAATACACTGTAAAATAACTCCCTCTAAAAGACATTTTATGAGAATATGTTAAAAAGGGCACAATCTGAGTATAGTCTAGCTTGTCAAAGCATGCAAGCAACCATTTTACTCATGCATATGGTCAAGAGCACATTAATATCTAATATTTTATTGCCAACACTCGCCCAGGTCAAAATATGGCATACGCAAGTCAACATAGGCTTGCTTAATCTGCAAAAGAGAAGAACGAGGGCGGATTTGATAGCAGCCTTTAACTACCTGAAAGGGGGTTCCTGGAAGGATGGAGCCAGGCTGTTCTCAGTGGTGGCAGATGACAGAACAATGAGCAATGGTCTCAAGCTGCAGTGGGGGGTCCTAGGTTGAATATTAGGAAAAACTTTTTCCCTAGGAGGGTGGTGAAGCACTGGAATGGGTTACCTAGGGAGGTGGTGGAATCTCCATCCTTAGAGGTTTTTAAGGCCCGGCTTGACAAAGCCCTGCCTGGGATGGTTTAGTTGGGGATGGCCCTGCTTTGAGCAGGGGGTTAGACTAGATCACCTCCTGACGTTCCTTCCAACCCTCATCTTCTATGATTCTTTGATATGCCAGGCTTGTATGCAAGTTTCTTCTGTTAAAGTACAGTCTTAAACTGTTGGCCAAAGGTAGCTGACAAGTTGGAGTGGAAATTTCAATGAGATAATTGGAGCGGGCACTTGACCAAGATGGGAGTAATATCAGTACACGGCTAGAGGTAAGAGGACTCGGGAAAAAGTTGTTTGCCAAATAGCATGCTCATTGATAGAATATAATGTAAAGGGGAAAGGGCCCTGTTATTAAGCTGTCCATCACAAATCAGCCAGTAACCTTCAGGTCCAGGAACAACAGGCTGACATCTTTTGGAATGTGTTACTGACACTCACTTCGTAGGCCAAGGCACCCCCAACTTCTTCAGGGCTAGAAAACAAGAGACCAGAACTGGGCATCCACTCTAAGCCTCCCATGTCAGGTCTTAGCACGAAGCTGTAAGTCAAATGAAAAGGTACAAGTACCTAAGGCAGAGTCAAATCCACTGGCTTGCCTACACAATGCAGAGAGCAAGAAAGCAGGACACCCAGTGCAATCTTAGGATCTATGACTTCTCAGCCAGGACGGTTGGCTCCCTACAGTGCATCGACGTGCTGCAGTTTGAAAGAGTATAGCACACTGCAGCACTGTAGATTTACACAGCAGACTGCTGCTCGCTAACTGCTCGTTTAGACTAGTCCTCAGGACTAAAGTGGTGGCAATGTCATCAGGATTAGATTGCACCACTCTCCATGGCCTAGCAGAAGATTAAGGAGCCAGTATTAACAGCGACCTGCTGAGGACCACAATTCTTGTCATATCTCAGAGATGGGGGAGGGAGAAATCGTAATGAAAAAATGAAGGAGAAATAGAGGAAACAACTTCTCCATCCCATCTGGATTAGCTAGTGCAATGGAGACCAGGGCAGCGAGGAAGAGCCTGTGTTCACGCATGGAGGGTGGGTGAGGAGACCATGACCAAAACAATTTACATGAAAAATCTTCTGCCCTTTCTATTAGCCACAAACCAGTAAAGCACAAAACTCCTTGCTGGTCCATGCACAGATTCCTCCCCTGTACCTGGTATGATTTAATTAGAAGGCTGTCATTTAACTATTAAGAACTCAATAGCCCTTATTCAGGTACATTGTGCAATTTAATTATCATAATCTAATATTCTGCACTTGATGGCACCTCTTTTGCCTTTAATAAAGTGAAATTCCCACTCGCATTCCCTACATCTCAAAAAAAGCAGACTCTCTTTTTTATGTGTTTTTTATTATTTCAAGTTTTAGAAGCCTTATTTAACGTGATGCCATTAATACTGCTTGAACACTGTGTGGGTCTTTAAGAGAAATAAACGGAGCTGACTTTTGTATAAAATAAAGCATTTGCAAAAAGTAACGCTTTGCACAACATGCGATGGGGTTAGATTCAGTTGGATGATTTCCAGCTTGCACAAGGAATCCCAGAAATATAGTATGTGGTTGAGGGCATTTTTGTCTACTTGTCCTTTCCACTGCAAAGAAATGTGACGTTGCTCTATGAGTGGGGAGTGTAGCAATGGGTTTAATGTAGAGTTGTTTGGCAAATTGAAGGATTTATGCTTAAATCCCATTCTCTCCAATAATGCAAACAAACTGCCAAGAAACAAAAGTTGTCTCCATAGCCTGGTTTGAAAAATCAATAAGCCTGATAAACCCAGCGCATGCTCTTTGCCCTACAATGATTTTGTTAAACCTTATTTGGTTCTCTTCAACACAGAAGGATTAAAACCTGATCTAATATGTTAGAATGAAGTTTTGCTGATAT
This sequence comes from Mesoclemmys tuberculata, assembly GCA_007922155.1. Classification (NCBI taxonomy): domain Eukaryota; kingdom Metazoa; phylum Chordata; order Testudines; family Chelidae; genus Mesoclemmys; species Mesoclemmys tuberculata. The sequence goes on from ML675690.1 coordinate 13,191,607, forward strand.
CTAGTATACCTAGTCTGTAGTGAAATTGCTACCAATCTCAGTGCTACAGAGATTTACTTACTTTAAAGGCCAGTGAGGAACAGCATTTAAAAAATTAGTGAGAAGAGATATTGAACATTTAAATAAAATTCATAGAAATTCCAAGAGATTTCTGCTTTATTGATTTTAGGGTGAAGGTGACTTCTGCAGTTGTACCCCATCTAAGGGAGTGAGATAACCTCCCTTGAGCTGAATCTTGGGAAGCATGTAGATATCTATGTTTGTGTCCTCTGCTTTCAGGTCAGTAAAATATCAAGTGAAAAAGGCATGGTAAGTCTCAATAAATATGCAAACAACTCTTTAAAAAGAAGATTAAAATCCTTCACCCTGTTTATATAATTAATGAGACTGTGTGCTGGTACAAAAGAAGAAGGCTGATTTTTATTTTAAGAATTCCTTGAAGGTCATTCCACTCTGAAATTTTAAGGCCCTCAAAAACTTGTTATATAACAATGGCAGACCTAAACATATGGCCCTAGGCTGATTTGAATTAACTCACTTGTATCAACTGTGCTCCATCAATATGTACTGCCATAGTAACTGGTCCCGCCACTGGAATGCTAATTAGTTCCCTAAGCTTCCAGGAACAAAAGTATTAGACCTACAAAAAGCTTCCTTTTTTTTCTCCTTTCGTTCACTAGTTTTACTTCCTCAGCACATTAAAGCACAGCTAAAATGATTACAGGGAGGCATAAAATGAGACAGAAAAATTTGCTTTCCACACGTTAGCCAGTGGCATAGAGGGAATAGTTAAGATAATACTGGAAGAAAACCCTGTGCCTCTCTGTTTGGACTGGCCTTTAGATGTGTATTAGGTAAAGCATGGGAGAGCTCATGCTAACATAGACGTGTAAGGCTCATCACAGTCCTGAACCGCAAAGTTCTGGGCTGGATCGGAACATTCTCAGACTTCTAAGGTGTTCAGATCAGGGTTTGGTCTTATCTCTTGCTTAAAACAATTACACCAGAAGTATCAATTTTAAAATCAAATACTGTAGCAATTGAGGCAGATTCTAAAAAGGCATAAAAAGAGATTTAAAAAACATTAACATTGCTGGTAAAATGTGCTGGAATGAAATCCTGGAGAGTGAATTCTGATCATTATTAACAGAACAGGTGCAGTAAGGACAGAAACTGTACAACCTACAAGCCCCATTCATTCTTCAGTGTCTTGGCTCAAAATGCTGAAGTAGCTTTCTGTTTGCTCTGGGGGAAGAGAACAAAATACACACATTTCTTCTAAAACCACAGAATATTAAATTTGATTTAGTCAATTTCAGTTACAAGGAAACATTTCACTCCTCTATTTTTGCTGTGCAATTTGTATTATGCTCCAGTAAAATTAGAAACAATAGGAGTCAATGATTCTCCTGTCCAGAGGTATTTACGGAAATGCAGACCTATTTCCTCTTGTGTTTGGAACTGCTTGGCTATGCATGTGTTTTGAGAATTGTTTCACGTGCGCTTGCCAAAAGATTTAATACAGAAATTTCCTCCAACAATGTTTTACGCTTATCCAATATTTATTTATATAAGATTTGGAACTTGTGCAGCAGATGTGAATTGCTGTTGCCTTTGCTTGCATGTGCTAAAATAACCCTGCGTTTCTTTGCACCAGGGGAATGGCTGTCTCTGCCCTACAAACGAACAGCTGACTGAAGCCGCTGGTTGCAACAATATGCGCTTGCTTTATTCTTAACTATTTCCAAGTGCTGAGAGGCATGCTAGGCATTTCACAGAAAACAGGGACACCCCAGTTCCTGTCCTGAAGATCTTAGGATATACATTACATAGGAAAGCAGCCCAAAAGTCTACTAGAGACTAATTTAACTCTTGATTAGCATAGGGCAGTGGTCTCCAAACTTTTTATCCTCCCTACCCCCAGCCACAGCGGGGGAAGCGGGCCCACAGTCAGGGCCGAGGCTGGGAATGGGGTCACGGCTGGAGGGCTGTAGTCAGGGTCGGAGGCCGAGGCTGGGAATGGGGTGGCCAGGAGCTGCGGTGGGTGCTGGCAACCATGGTGAGGGCCGAGGCTGAGGTGGGGGCCAGGCACCCAGGTCAAGACTCAGGTGCCGTGACCAGGGGTCGAGTCAGGGATTGGGCACAAAGGCTGCACACTGTGTCCAGGGGCCTGGAGCAGAACTCAGGGTAGAGCAGTGATGCTCCCTCCCTGCCCTCGGTGGGTGGTGTGGCCCACAGTTTGGGGACCTCCAGTATTAGGTTTTGAAGATAAACTAATGGATAAATGTGGCTGGAAAACAGATTTGATGTCCCGTGAAAACATTTGAGATTTTTTAATCAAGACAAAAAGCCAAAATTTCAAATTTTTTCACAAAACAGAATTTCAAAAAGTTTCATTTTGATAAAAGTTTAGTTTCAGATTTGACCTTTTTCAATATAGAAAATAAAGTAAATTTCAAAGTGAAAAGTTGTTTCAAAATGAAAAAGCAAAACCTGTCATTACAAAAATATTGAAACAATTTTTCAGTTTTTGTTCTTAGAAAATCTAAATCTATACGATTTTGCAAAACAATTTGATTTAATCAAAACAACATTTTCCTATGGAAATTTTCCAACAAACTCTTCTAGAGGAACATTTGCTTGATAAACAGTAATACTGTATTTGTTGACTTACTAGTTGGAGGATTAATTATTGAATATGTAGCAAATACCCAAGGAAAATCCCTTTGTTTATTTACGTCAGTATCAGATACCAGGTTAGTGTACCTCTGACTTGAATGCATAATGCTACTTTCATGCTTTAGTCAAGCAGAAGTTATACAATCTGTCAACTTACTTCTCAAAGGCCAATAACCAGCAATCAGGTGGTATTGACCTTCCCTCTTTAGCTGCTTTGGAGGTATTTGAATCAGTGACTTAGGGCTGAAATGTTCAATATCCCATTATTGATCCCCTGAGCCATCTAATTCCCAAATTTTGCTTCTGAATATTACGGCACCCTTCATACTCAATGTAGTTCAGCAAATTTGTAAGTTACACACATTTGCATCATCAGATACTACAGTAAGGGTACCACGTAAGAACCTAGATAGCTAAACAAAGGTAAGTAACATGTCCAGCAATAGTCCAAACCAGCGTGGGATTTATCTGTGTCACTGAGAGAGGGATTTTGGCTGGGATATTAAGCTTGTATGTGTGAAGCTTTCAGCAAGTGTCATGAGATCCTTTACCTCCCCCTCATTAACTAGTAGGGATGGGCAGATGTCTCCTATATTTGGAGAAAGTTGGTTTTTTTTTTAATTTAAAAAAATGAGAAAACAATCACTAATTTTATTTTTTTAAACTTCAACCCTAATTTCTTTCAAATGAAGTGGGAGAGAGAAGGATTGGTAGCTAGGAGGAGGAGTGGGGAGAAAAAAAACAATGAGTTGAGAGCCAGATGGGTAGAAAAGCTAGGATGTGAGACCCAGCACAGCAGAAGCAAGGGACTCTTGCATATTAGCAGGTGCATATGGAGAGGTGCAGTGTGAAGAAGATGCATGCAGTGAGCCGGGTGAGAGGAGAGGGAGAGGGTGGAGCTGCAAAGCCAGTTGAGAGGAACACTAAACCCTCTCCCTGTCCACTGAAGTGATATATCAGAACTAAAGGATTAACAGACACATGAATGTTTGGTGCTCTTTGTCACCCACAGCTGAAAATATTAGGTCTTGACCACACAGGAAATGTTTTATGGTAAAAGCTAAAGTGTGAATTAACCTCCTGTATAATCCCCCATGTAGACCCCCTGATTTCCTGTACAAACAGTGCCCTTTTTTTTGGTTTAGCTTATGTTTTTTGAGAAGGGTTTTAAGCGAACCTGGAAAAATCCACTCTTACACCAGGTAAGAATGCCCAGAGTTGGAGTTACACCAGCATAAACTGGTCAAACTTTCCCACATAACTTTATTCCTCTTCTTGCAAGAAAGACTGCTAACTAGAAGAGCCAGTACATGGCAAATAGTGGGTCCTCTCAAGTGCTTTTTATCTAAAACTCATTGAAATTCTATTCCACTTATACTGGAGCAGCTGAAGCAACGTCAGGCTTAAAACAGCCAGAGATAAAAGCCAATTGGAGTTTTTGCACTTAAGCTATTGTTTCATGTGGTCCCAATCTCTCTCTGCAGGGAGTTCACACCTCCTTCACTTCTGGTCGCTTTAGTGGTGTAATAGACAAGGGCTGCTACACTTCAGAATTGGGTCAGATCTCAAAAACTGCCCCTGAAATCAGACTCGCAAAGTGTCACACAGCTTGCACAACTCTCATGCACTTAGCAGCCCTGCCAAACCTGCCCAATTCTCAGGTAAGATGTCATCTACACTAGCACTTATCCACAAAGCTAACACTGTCGATAGTAGGAACAAGAAGTTCAGGGCAGCCCATGTTTATTCCGTGTTGTCCAGTCCCAACCATCGCCTCAGATTAACTTTTTAAAGCAGGGACATATTATCTGACTGGCCCATGCCAGGGCGTCACGAAGCCTTGAAAATTCCACAAGACATGCAGGAAGGAAGTGCAGGTTTTTGTTTGAGTGTTACTTCGTTTTGTGATTATTATTTGTATTATTGTAATGCTTAGGAGCCCTGGATGTGGACCAGGACTCCATCATGCAGGTGCTGTACAAATACAGAACAAAAAGGCTGTCCCAAAGAGCTTACAATCTAATAAAAGACAACAAACAACAGCTGGAAAGAGACAGACACAGTAGTACAGTCAGGAAACAACAGACAATATTGGAAGCAATGGTCCAAGCAGCCTACGCTTTGTCAATTTTTGTAAGCATCATGGCAAAGGAGTGTTTGGAGGAGGGATTCGAAGGACGACAAGGTGGTTTTATAGATGTTTATGGGGAGTTCCTTCCAAGCATGAGGGACAGCATGGGAGAATGCCCTAAGGGGCTTGTTTGAAAAACTGAACAAGTGGACATTGGAGACTGACATCACTGATTGTTCTAGCTCTTAAAGAGAGCATCCCAGATAATTTAGGCCCAAACTGCACTCCTGAGCCCGCTCTCCAATGTATGGCATGTCTGTGTTACTAAACCTAGTATTAAAACGAACGCTTTCATTAAATTAAAAAGAATCTTCCCAGCACAGCTCAGGGAATGCTTCGTTGGTTAGCTGCTCCACACACACCAGCAGAGGAAGCACAAAATATTCCTGTCTTCCAGATGGACTGCTCATGTACTTAAAGTCTGGCACACGCTTCAGAACTTTGCTAATTTGGGGCCTTAGTAACACTGGTCACAGTTAACTGCCTTTGGCCAGATAGTCAATGCGGACAGACTGCTGACAGTGACCACCCCTAGGTAAAGAAAGCAGGCTACAGCTTCTTAACTACTCTTCCTGACACTGTTGAGGCAGCTGAAAGGCCCGAGTCTGACTTTAACAGATGCTGATGTAACAAGGTGAATTCCAGCAGGGAAACCTGCAGTATGCAAAATCTCCCCTTAAAAACAATTAACGCATAGGTGTAGCGTGACTGCTATATTTCGGATCAGTTCCCCCGCCTCTTCCCAGGCTCTTTCCCCGCCTGAACTGGTACCTGGGCTGCTGGTACTGGGGGTGAGGGGATGGGCCAGTTTAATGGGGGAACCCCAGCTGCTGCTGCTGTCTGCTCTGGTGACCTGAGCACGGGGGACAGACACTCTGGCACCGGCTGCTGCAGCAATGCCACCACCCCGGTGCCTCCCAGTGCGGCTGCTGCGGGGATGTCGAATGCTGGGCTCCCGCTTCCACCTGCCATTCCCCTATCCTCTTCTCTTCCCCAGCCCATCCCCCTACCTTGTCGCCCCACTGGCCCTGGTCCTTATCTCCCTGCCTCTCCCCCCATCACCTCCGCCCTCCTTGCCCTGTCCCTCCACGGGCACTCGCTGTCGTACAGGAAACGGGACGGTTGGCCTGCAAGAGGTCCACAGCAGGCAACGACGATGGGCACTAGGACCTGGCGGAAAGCAGAGTCCAGCTTCAGAGGCAGTGAGCTGCAGCACCCACCCTCGGCAGGAGAAGTGGATCCATCCCACCCCTCCACTCCCAGCCGAGGGGTCGAGAGAGCCGTGCCAGGGAAAGAGGTGCAGGGTGGGAAGGACAGAGCCCTCCTCCGGCAGGCTGAGCAAAGAACCTCCACACTCAAAGAAATCAGGACAGGTAGCGGCACATGGCCCCACGTGCACCCACCTCAAAACTACACCCATGAGTTAATGGGATGTAAAAAATACCTTATCATGCAAACTGCCAGCAACACCAGCTGCTATTGGGAGAAAAGTCTTCCTGAACACTGAAGAACCAAATATTATTTCAAGTGCTCTGTTTAGAAGTTGCTCTACAAAACACTTAACAAGATAACGTCCCTGGCCCTACCAGATTGTAGTCTGAAAGACACCGGATATACACATGAATTTAAATAGGAAGAGTCATGAAGAGGAATGTTTGTGACAAAGTCATCAAATAGATCTATACCGTATTTGTTTAGACTGAAATCTAAAGGGCAGGGCCTATATGTTTCTGTGTGTCTTGGACAGTACTGAGCGCAAGTTCAGGGTGGCATATATGGCAATTTCCTGCAGAATCCCTGAAAAACGTTTTCGAATTAAGTTTCAGTATCTTTGGAGTCCATCATATTAAATGCAAAGGCCGTGAGTTATTGTGGGCTAGGATCGCATGTAACTTCTCTAGGGGGAAATGTGATCTGAACCCTGGGGCACGTTATGAACTTCAAAGGACTACACTGAACAATGTGCCAGATGAGAGTGGACTTTAGGGACAAACAGTATCAAGCATTTGCTTGTGGAATCTCTAGGTGGAGATGAATGCAAATTCTCACCTCCAGTTATGCAAAAACCCAGCCTTGGAAGTTATGCCCTGAGGAGGGTGATTGCCTGCTTTAACCTGCTCCCAAAGGTTAGAGATCAACGACCTAACCTGTATAAAGAAAAAGGCTGATCTGCGCACTCTGGTTTTTCTTCTCATCTAAGGCTCTTATGAACTTGTAACTAGAGAAAAACCCCTTTGTGGGGTTTGAAGGACTGATTCCTACCAGAGCCCTTGTTGGAGTCAGGGTAATCATGGCTAGTAATATGTTCTCTATATAATGCTTATACTTTAAGAATAAATGTGCTTACTTATAAAGAGCTGTCTGTGGTCATTTGTGATTGCTGGCAATTACAGCTGTTCATAGTTTTCAAAGAGTAAGCAAAGCACAGACACTGGCCTAGTTCAGCAATCTGGCTTGCCGGGAATATCACAATGTAGGCAGGAAACTGTGCAGTTTGGAAAAACCCTGGTCAGGAGGAAGAGAGACGTGGATCTCTGCCCAAGAGAGATGATAGCTGGGAGACCAAAGCCCTAGAGCAGCTGCCCTTGAGAGACCCCTGAGGTGAAATATAGGTGCAGCTGCCCTGGACTGTGATCATTGGCACAATACAATTGGTTGTGCCATCATTATGCTATGTGTAACATACAGAAACATACACAACACTGTTGGTGCTATACAAATAAACAATATTTCATATTCATCTCCCCCATAATTGGGGAACAAATGGAATTAAGCACTAGAGATCCCAGGAAATACTTCCATCCAAGATGCAGGTTTTCAAGGTTACAGATGACTGACAGAGTCCGCAAAAATATCTTACATTTCTAGTCCTTATACGAATACAAAGCTAGAACTCACAGAAGGGCAAAAGCCAGACTGATGCATGCTCTGATACTGTGAGCAAGACATCAAAAAAAGCAGTCTCCCCTTGACTGCTATTATCAGCTGTAAAAAGATAAAGCATGATCTTTAAGAGCAAAAGGAGGTACTCTCATCTTCAGAGAGAAATAGTGTAACTCAAATTCAAATTAGCCTGTCACAATTAACTCAGACTATCTTATCTATAAAGGCCTAAAATTATTGGTCTCTCTGACACACACACTCTCTCTCCCCTCCCCTCTTCCCCCTTCCCACCCGCCCGCACTGGCTCATATTTACCAAAAGGAGCTCCTTTGATTATATAAATTACTGTCACTCTGACAAAACATTTTTTATGATTAAGATATCCATCTCCTTCCCAATAAAGCCAAACTGGAGGGAAGTCAGTGAAGAGCAACTAAAATGACTGTGGTACTAGAGGGACTGATTTATGAGGATAGATGAAGGGAACTAAACATGGGTTAACATGGCTAAGTGCCAATTTACATGGACATGTCTACAAGTATTTATAGGCTGTATGCACAAAGAAGATGGAGGGGGCATAACTCAAAAGCAACAGGCTGAAATTAACAAATGAAAATGTAAGGTAGCTATCAGGAAACTGCATCATCATGAGATTTATTAGACTGGAAGAGTCTCACAACTGAAGTAGTTGAGTGGAAACTCACTCAAGACGTGATAAATAACAATACAAAGGCTAAAGACAGTCTCTCAGGCTGGGCCTAGATTGATAGCGGCAAATTCACCACCGTCAGTTCAATGTCTCTGGATCGACTGAGTGATCCAACAACCGATGTAGGAAAACCACCTAGGTACGTGGCGTAGCACTGCATTGAAGGGAATGCTGTTCCCTTCAGCTTAGCACACTGTGGACGGCACGCAGATCAGACACAGCAAAGTCGACTGGAGATGCGCAAGTGATTTACGTCACTTACGTATCTCCCGTCGACTGCCGCCGAATCTGGAAGGTAAGTGTAGACCGGGCCTCAGACACCTTCAAAAGGGACTCTAATGATTAAGGTTAAGATTTTGCCCTGGGTATTTTTAGTAAAAGTCAGGGACAGGTCTTGGGTAGTAAACAAAAATTCATGGAAGCCAGCAACCAGTCCCTGACATTTACTAGAAATGCCCTGGGGAAAGGGAACAAACAGAGCTCGCAGCTGCTCCTGCCTGCCCCAGAAGTCACGGAGGTCCCAGAAAGTCACAAAATCCGTGACCTCTGTGACCAAAGTGTATCATAAGAACGCCCATACTGGGTTACAGGGAATGAACAGCACAGGAATCATCAAGTGATGCACCCCATTTCCCCCATTCCCAGCTTCCGGCAAACAGAGGCTAGGGACACTTCAGAGCATGGTTTTGCATCCTTGCCCATCCTGGCTAATAGCCATTGATGGACCTATCCTCCATGAACTTATCTTGTTCTTTTTCAAACCCTGTTATAGTCTTATAACATAACATCCTCCAGCAAAGAGTTCCACAGGTTGACTGTGTGTTGTGGAAAGCAATACTTCCTTTTGTTCATTTTAAACCTGCTGCCTCTTAATTTCATTTGCTGACCCCTAGTTCTTCTGTTATGAGGAGGAGTAAATAACACTTTCCCACTTACTTTCTCCACACCAGTCATGATTTAAAGACCTCTATCTTAATTCCCCAGCCCTTTATTTTCCAAGCTGAAAAGACCAGTCTTTTTAATCTCTTCTCATATGGAAGCTGTTCCATACGGGTAATCATTTTTGTTGCCCTTTTCTATACCTTTTCCAGTTCCAATACATCTTTTTTGAGATACGGTGACCAGATCTGCACACAATATTCAACACGTGGGCGTACCATGGATTTATAAAGAGGCAATATGATATTTTCTGTCTCATTATTTATCCCTTTTCTAATGATTCCCAGCATTCTGTTAGCTTTTTTGACCACAGCAGTACATTGAATGGATGTCTTCAGGGAACTATCCACAATGGCTCCAAGATCTCTTTCGTGAGTGGTAACAGCTAATTTAGACCCCATCATTTTGTACGTATAGTTGGAATGATGTTTTCCAATGTGCATTCCTTCGCATTTATCAGTATTGAATTTCATCTGCTATTTTCTTGCCCAGTAACCCAGTTTAGTGAGATCCCTCTGAAACTCTCTGCAGTCTGCTTTGGACTTAACTATCTTGAGTAGTTTTGTGTCATTTTTGTATCACTGTTTACCCCTTTTCCCAGGTCATTTATGAATATGATGAACAGCACTGGTTCCCCTGGGGGACACCACTATTTTATCTGTCTCCATTCTGATAACTGACCATTGATACCTACCCTTTATTTCCTATCTTTTAACCAGTTACTGTTCCAAGAGAGGATTTCACTAATGAGTTGCTATGTACCTCACTGGAGGGTACACCTCCCACATACAGACCCACAAGCAAAGAAGTTGAAACTGTGTGTTAACAGAAGTCTTTGACTGAATGCATTTGGTGTAAAACACCGTGAAATAAACCCAGGGATCACCGAGGGAAAAATAATATGGCAAAAAAATAAAATTTTCAGTACATTCTTGCAATGTATTAGGGACAACTTTTTGTTTTAGAAAGTGGAGAAAATCAGGTGGACAGTCATTTTAGACTTAATTTTGACCAACAGGAAGGGAAAACATTGTGACTCTGAAGGCAATTTGCATGACAGTTACCATGAAATGATAGATTTCACTTTTCCAAGGACAGGAAGCAGTGGGAGCAGCACTATAAGGACAATGGACTTTAAAAAAAGCAGCCTTTAACAAATTCATAGAACTGGTACATAAGGTCTCAGAGGAAGGAAATCAAAGGAAAAAGGAGTTCAGGAAAGATGGCATTTTCTTGAGACAATATTAAAGGCACGACTGCAAACTATCCCAGTACGAAGGAAAGATAAGAACAGTTAGAAGGCAATATGGCTCCATCAGGAACTCTTTAATGATCTGAAAATCAAAAAGAAATCCTACAAAAAGTGGAAACATGGACAAATTGCTAAGAAGGAACACAAAAGAAGAGCATAAATATGTGGGAAACAAAAGGCTAAGTCACAAAACAAGTTACACCTAGAAAGGGATGTAAAAGGCAATATGAAGAGGTTCTTAAATACCTTATGAACAAGAGAAAGATGAAGGAAAGCATAGGTCTTCTACTTAATGCAGAAGAAGGAGAGCTAACTGATGACATCAAGAAGGCTGAAGTGTTTAATGCCTAGTTTGCTACAGTCTTTACTAAAAAAATTAATGGTGACCAGATACTCAACACAATTCATATTAACAAGGGGGAAAGAATGCAAGCCAAAATAGAGAAAGAACAGGGTAAGAATATTTAGATACATTAGATTATTCAAGTCAGCAGGGCTTCATGAAATTCACTCTAGCATACCTAAAGCAATCTTAGAACTGTTAGCAATTATCCACAGGTGAGATCCCAGAGACCTGGAAAAGGGCAAAAATAGTGTCTGTCTTTAAAAGGGGGAACAAAGAGGACCCAGAGAACTATAGACCAGTCAGCTTAACTGCAATACCTATAAAGATACTAGAACAAATTATTAAATAATGAATCAATTTGTAAGCAGCTAGAGGATACCAGGATTATAAAGAATAGTTAGCAAATTCAAGAGCAAATTATGCAAAACCAATAAATTGACATGGTTCTTTGACAAGGTTACTGGATGGGGGGAAGCAATAGACATGATATATCTTGATTTCAGTAAGGTTTTTCACAGTTTCACATGACAATCTCATAAGCAACCTAAATGTGTTCTAGATGAAATTATAATGTCTTTAATAAGCATAACTGGCTGAAAGGTCATATTCAAAGAGTAGTTATCAGTGGTTCACTGTCAAACTGGAAGGATGTATATAGTGAGGTCGCATAGGGTTCAGTCCTTTGTCTGGTTCTTTTAAATATTTTTTCATTAATGACTTGGATAATGGAGTAGAGCGTATGCTTATAAAATATGCTGATGACAGCAAACTGGGAAAGGTTGCAAGGTTTGGATGACAGGATTAGAATTCAAAACAATCTTGACAAATTACACAATTTGCATTTGCTCTGCATTCAATAAGATGAAATTCAATAAAGACAAGTGCAAAGTACTACACTTTGGCAAGCAAGCTCAGATGCACAGCTAAAAAAGGGAGAATAACCAACTAGATGGTAGCCCTGCTGAAAAGGCTCTGAGGATTATATACGATCACACAATAATGTGACACAGCTGCAAAAAAAATCTAATCTCATTTCGTAAAACTGGGCACATTTAGTCTTCAGAAAAAAGTCTGGGGGGCGTGGTAAGAAAAGAAGTCTGGGGGCGAGGGCTGATAGTCTTCAAATCTGTTAAGGTCTCATAAAGAGGATGATGATCAATTGTTCTCCATGTGCACGGAAGTTAGGACAAGAAGTAATGTCTTAATCTGTAGCAAGGGATATTTGGCTTAGATATTAAGAAAAACTTTCTAACTAAAAGGAATAGGATTCCAAGGGAGACTGTGCAATCCCCATCACTGGAGGCTTTTAAGAACAGGTTGGACCTGTCAGGGATGGCCTAAGTACACTTGATCCTGCCTCAGCGCAGCTGCTGATCTTGATGACTCTCCAGGTCCCGTACAGCCCGACATTTCTATGGTTCTCCGATGCCATTTTGATTCCCCCATTTCAAATTTCTGAGCAGCATTCAATCACCTCCATTGGAGGGGAGTACAGGTAAGCTATATAATTATAAAGTTACTAGATACATATTATACATATGTATTTACATGTAAAACTGAGGAGGCAATGGTGTTGGCTCTACAAAGCCCTGAAGTAAATACACATACGATACCAAGTGCACTTCTGATCCCTGCAGTACCGTCTGGCCAACCCAAATGCTGGTTTTGGTTGTGATTAAAGCAAAAGGTAAATAACTGCTTCCTGAAGTTGAATCCTGACCAGCTTCCAGGCAAGAGTCCTGTAAAAGTGAGTTATTTTGCTATAATTCATTTTCACCTTTACTTCTAATTCACACTGATGATGGGGAGCTTCAATGCAAGTTACCTAACCTGGTGAATTAGGGACGAAGTAAAAACATACGCTAAAAGCAAGGATCACAAAATATATTTCACCAAGAGTCTTGTGGCATCTTAAAGACTAACAAATTTATTTGGGCATAAGCTTTCGTGGGCAGAAACCCACTTCGTTGGATGCATATATACAAAATATACTTCATGTATTTAATTTGACAATTTTAGTTTATTTACTGTAATGCTTCACAACATGTTGGTAAATGATTAGCAGATTTCATAAAAATAAAGACGTCTGAGTAATACAAGGCCATACTACTGCAACTCTGCCATTAAATATTTATTGAGGAGTTGGAAGAGACACTCACTTTGCAAATTTACAAATTATGGTATGCAGATTATCACAGTTCTATTGTATGAGCACTAAAATACTTCTATATTACATGCTTTTAATTAATAAAACCACCCGCATAAGACTCTCTGAGAGTTGTAAAATAAATTATTTGGTTTCATTGCTTGCTAAGTAGTAACTGAAAATGTGACAATTTGAACTGTCCAGTCTGTATTATTCTTTTTTTTTTTTTTTTTTGGGAGGGTGAAAATTTTATGTCTTGTGCTGTTTTTTTCTAACTCACCAACAAAAGCAGTAAAACTATTTCAGAAGCAATGAAGTGTCACGAATAACACATACAAGTATACTACAAGGGCCTATAACTGATGAGGCACTACCTAAAATTTAAAATGCAGTTAAAAATATAGACCAGCATAAAAAGTAGATACATGCAGCACAACAAAGCTAGATAAATTACTGGAAGGAACATTCCTGAAGTGGCTGGTAGACGGACCAGATGACCTAATAGGTCTTTGCCAATATTAACTTCCATACTTCTCTAAGGCTTGTTAAAGGCTAAGTGAGTACATGGCATTGTACACTTCAAGAGAAGTTGGTCTCCATGGGAATAGAGGACAGACTAAATACAACTATGAAATGACATTTTAACCATTTTGCAGGAAATTGTCATGGCAATCGAAGAGTTGTAACCTGTTGCCATGATAACCAAAGTTTAAAATTAATGGAAAGGTATTCCGTTTCCACTTTATCTTTATACATAAAGGAACTAATTAGAATCTGCAAATATAATAATATCAGTCTTATGCAATGATGGGAGATTTACATATTTCAGCCTTTCAGAAAATACAGGGGCAGATGGTTTGAAAACATTTATCATACAAGTCCAAAAATGTTGTGGTCAAATGAAAGAACTGTAAGATTATGAAAGAATTCAAGTTATCCTGATGCTAATTATATTTTGCATTCCTGGGTCACCCTTTTGATACACAGATGACATTATCTGTACTCTCAGGAAAACAGTACCATATGACAAAAATACTGACAAGGTACAAGAGTAAATTACTTCATCCACCAATCTTGGACCAAGTGCCTCAAAAATTAAGAGAAGTAATAATATGAGTGATTTATAATTTTCAATACAGACTATATTAATTTGACTCAGATGCTTCAGCTGGAAAAGAGACAACTAAGGGGAGATATCATAGAGGTCTATAAAATCATGACTGATGTGGAGAAAGTAAATAAGTAAGTGTTATTTACTCCTTCACATAACCAAAAACTAGGGATCACCATATGAAATTAGTAGGCAACAGATTTAAAATGAACAAAAGGAAGTATTTCTTCACACAATGCAAAGTCAACCTGTGGAACTCTCTGTCAGAGGATGTTGTGAAGGCCAAGACTATAACAGGGTTAAAAAACTAACTAGATAAATTCATGGAATATAGGTCTATCAATGGCTATTAGCCAGGATGGGCAGGGATGCAAAAACCACTGAGAGTACTAGAACCCAGATTAAGATTTAAAAATTTAGGCTTTAAATAAGAATCCACCATGTCCTAATTTAAAGGGCTACGTGGTCTTTACCACTGCACCTGCTGAAATTTGGAAACTTTCACTATTTCCTGAAAGCCTTAAAATTTACTAGTTCAGGAAAAACTTCTCAATCATCCTCAAACTATTGTAACATCTCATTTGATAATTGTTCTCCTGACCCACATTTTGGGGGAGAAGGAAAAAATGTTTAATTGTTAACCGAGGAAGAAAGCATTTTAATTGTTAAAACTTATGATTATTAATGGAACACGGCAATGATATTTTCTGCTTTGTGGGTATGTACCTACAGTCTAGATTAAAGATTAACTAGTGCATGTTAAACAATGGACTGGTCTTTGTAGTCATTGTTTCAGTCCCAATTTACACTGCTAGTCAACAAAAATATATATCTACTAAAAAAAAAGTAGTGTTTTCCATAGCTTGGAGCACATGCATTTAAGCTATGCTGATCTTCCTGCACGTACGAGCACAGGGTGCATTAACCTCAATGACCGCAGGAGCTTTCTTTCATCTCCCACATATATGAACATATGCTGTTGTAAGCGCTGTCTAGAAGATAACATTTAAAAAAACTAAGGAAACACATGACAATGGAATGGAAACAGAACAGGTGTCCTTACCATCCCCTTCAACGCACAACAGAAAAACAGTCACAGCCTGGAGAAATATAGCTATGAATTTGAAAGTAAAAAAAAAAAAAATCAGAGCATTGGGCCTATATACATAGAAATGATTAACAAAATTAGTCAGATTATTAAATGAAATAAATGTTTTAGCCTGACCTCCTCAAAACTCGTATCCACTGAAAATTCTACAAGTCAGCTTTATAAATCGGGATTCTATAACTGCCTTATTTGATGATCTGGTTACAAAAGTGAACTTGTCATTTTTGGGTGCACAATACATTGAATCAGACCCCAGTTCAGTGGCCCTAAAATAATGTTAGGCTGAGCATTTTCACTGGAATTTTAAAAATATTTCAGGGCGTTTTAATTCTGCAAGACCACAGAATGACTTGTCCCTGATATGTTAGATAAACAGAAAGAGCCAACTAGTCTGACGACTTACTCGCTGAGATATGAACAAACATAACAACAACATTGAAACCATTTCCCCTCAGTAGAACATTTTAAACAAACTCACACAATTGCCTGTTCTTTGTGTGTGAGAAGAATGTATGCACATGTATATAAACAGGGATAGAGCATGTGGAAGTGGGGAGAGGCAGAGAAGCCCTGCAAATCTGCGGATATCCGCTTTATAACCGCGGACCATGTTTGCAGATCGGCTGCAGATACAAATTTTGTATCCGCACAGGGCTTTGGGGATAGGGGTGGGAACTGGCATCTAGAACGATGTACATACCGCTGTGCTCACACTGACTACGGTTATTCGTTGAAATCTCCTTACTCTTTGTTCACTACTAGGGGCCAACGCTGCAGCGTTTTACCTTTGAAACATGAGAAATGTAATTATAATCAAGACCAATAGCAAACACAGTCAATGGTATCTGTCAGTGATGGCACTACCATCACTAAACTGTGCCAACAAGGCTCTGCAGACATCCACCTAATAGCTATGTTACCCAGAGAGGTGCCTGCACAAGGACAGCATCCGAGAGACACTCTAACCTCCACCAGCCAGGGGGCTACTAGAAGGGACTTAGAGCACGGGCTGAGTGTATGCCGATTTGGTATTCAAGAAAAAGCAAAAAAGAGGTCCCTCCATTATACAGAACAAAACCATTTACTGTGACGATCTGTGTGTCTGTGGGGGGAATGGAACATAGTAAAACAAACTAAAACACCTGTCAAATTCTGAATGCAAGAGATTAAAAGTTATATATCGTCGTTAACTCATAACCATGCAATGAGTTAACAGCCTGTTGGGCCATTTTAAATAGCAGCACAGTTTTAATCCCTGGCTAAACAAAGATTTATTGGATCCAGTAAATTTAATGGAGAAACCAGATTTTCCAAGGAGGAGCATAAATCTGACAAGTACACAACTATCTTTCAGTCATATAGAAACCCTGCAGTGAATGATAAGGACATGTGGGTCTGTTCCTGTAGGGTGTTGAACATGCTGAGCTCCCGCTCAGTTCCGTGGGAACTGACAACACTCAGCACCTCTCAGAATCAGGGCTCTGCATGAGCAAGCTGGATTATGAAGCCTGAAATGCATTTTGCTGTAGTAAGTTACCTGCTACGAGAACTCACCTGCACATTTCCATGGAACACATCTCCTTCCAAAGAGAAGACTTCTTTAAAAAAAATATTGTTTCTATTAAGACTTCTAGTTAGATTTTGTTACTACTTGCAACAGGCCCAGTGTCTCAGAGGGTTTTGCATTTAGGCTGACAAACACATTTACTTTAAAAAGAAACCTTTTGATGGCATCCATTCATTCCAGCAAGTAAACTAGACTTTTCAACATTAGTAGAAACTTGTAAAGAAAAGGGGGATGGGGCAATGCCACAACACTAAAGAGTCCTTCAGGACTCATTTATTTGAACAGTGCCAGCAGACTCACTGATGCGATATTTTCTTCCTGAGCTCGGTCAGGCTTTGGGATCTAATAAATCATCTCTGGCCGCAAAGACATTAAAATTCCAGCCCAGTACTACATGAGATGAAGTGAGGATGAATGCTGGCAAGGACTGAGAGAGGAAGGGAGGAAGGAACGAAGGAACGAGCACACACACACACACGCACTGTTTCAAAGAAGTGTGAGAGCTGGTGGGTAAGCAAGTACCTAATTCCAGTTTCATACGGGCCTAAATCAAACAAGGATTTGAACGCATATTAAACCAGCCAGCGGTATGCTTGCAATTGTGAGCAAGGTGCTACACAAACAAAAAAGTCAGGAACAGAATACAACAGAAAATACGCTTCAGTAATTTACAGACTGTATGAACTATTTCTTAAGCTTATAACATACTTTTATAAACCAACAGCAGATCATATTTCTCTGTACATAAAGGCTGATGTTTGTGCTATTTCACATTGACTGCACAGAGAATAAAAAAATAACTGTCAACGTGGAGAGGAGAATTCAATAGTTAATCTACAAACATCATGTTTCCAGAAGTCAAGCCACAAAATCTTAATTTATCATCTTCAGAATAGGAAAATACAAAAATTGCCCAAAGAGCTGTTTGCTGTGCTGGAAAGAATAAAAGGTTTTTAACACATCATGAGGTGGTATTTCAATAATCATGAGGCAGGTCAATTTTCAATAATTTAATTGAAGCTCATGGTGATTTTCCAGGTATTGAACTTGTGAAGCATGGTCATATCAAAGTCAGAGTCCCCCCAAACGAAGGGAGTGATGTGGCCAGCACCACATCCAACCACCTTTGAATACCCTTGCCCAATAAATCAGGTACCTGTTTTGCAGCTAGGTGGAACTGGAGGTGACCTTTTGGTGCGAGTGTGAGCAAAATTCAAACCCATGACCTTCAGGATTTAACTCAAGCACTTTAACCACTCAGCCACACCCCTAATCAACAGGGATGTAACTAAGGAAAAACAGTAAAACTATAAATTTTATATGTAAATGGCTTAAAAGTCATCCAAGGGTATAATTTTAAACTTGCAAATGTTTTCATCTACAACTGAAATATTCTAGACAAGCAGTGGATTTGGGGAGGAGGGAAAAGACTTTGTATTTTTTACAACCATAGTCCTAAATTCAACAATTACAAGAGTTACATTCTTATTCCTAATACTTGTAGCTAAGGTTCCGAAATTGTGGACTGCCAATGGCACTTCTTGGTGGTCTGCAGAAAGTTAACTGGTCACATGATGCTAGTGTTCTTTGTTTTCAGTAGGTAAAATACATTAAAGACAGACCTAATATTCTTCGCAATTGCTGTAATTGACACAGCGATAGTGTGTCTTCAGGAATGGGAAGGGAAGAGGAATGCTAGATTGCACATGGAAGGGGAGGAGGTCTATAAGACACTCTATGAAAATGTGGTCCACAATATGGAATCCCATACTATATCAGCTTTCCCAACTAAGAAAATGTGACAGCTACAAAAACTTGGAAAGAAGTTTAAAGACTTGGTAGGCAATAAATGAAATGTGAATTTGCAACGTGATACTGCAGTATGGATACCTTACAATGCTGTATGAATAAGTTCTACAAAGAAGGTCAATGTGATCTTGGACTGAATATAGAGAGGCATTGTGTCAGAAAGCCGGAAGCTGACAGTTCCTCTCTAAATAAAAATACATTAAAAGACATGCCTAATTCATTCCAAGAATGAACCTAAAACAGTGTGTGCACTTCTAGGCACCACAGTACCAGAAATATGCAGACAAACTGGAGGGAGGAGAGGAGAGCAACAGAAGCAATAAGGGGGCAGGAGAAATTGATTTATGAGAAAAAATGAAAAGAATTGAATGTGGATAGTTTAGACAGGTCATGATGAAGCAGCCTGACAACTATCAACACAGAAGGGAATATGAAGTGAGAAAAATTTTGAATGGTCCTAAAGAATGTAACTAAGAGTAATAGGATGAAATTGAGAAAAGGGAAGGGAAATAAAGAAAATTTAGGTGGAATAGCCAGAAAGCTTCCTGTTAGTGAGATGTATTGGGCTGTGGAATAAAATCCTGAGGAAAGAGGTGGAAACCCCATCGCTTAGGACCAAGATAAACTAGACAGAACAAAATACTCAAAAATATAATCTCATAGAAGTAGGAGGAGGGAATGGGAAAGAAAGATTTGAATGTGTTATTCTCCCCAGTTTTTATATTGTACAACATTGTAAAATTACAAGTGCTTTTTTCATGTTCTGTATTATGTCAAAGCTTCACTGGATCTGACACTGAAAAAATCTAGTTTATTTTTCTCCAGGGTAAATGCAAAAATAGTGGTTTCAGATTACATGCCAAAAAAAATCTACTAGGTAACTAATGTATGTCGAAAAAATAGTGGTTTCAGATTACATGCTAAAAAGTCTACTAGGTAACTAGTGTATGTCGAAAAACACGTTTAAAAATTTGTATTTTTCTTATTTCCCTCTCACCTGCTTTTCTTTAAGATAACATTCTTGTTTTTATAACATGTTCCCAAGTCTACGACAGATCATTTTCAGGTCTTTCCTCTCCTCTTCTTTATGTACGTTCTCTTTGGACCTCTCCAGTTAATTGATTTAATCTTTTTATCCTTTTTTCATGGTGGAAAAAACAAAATCAATATAAAGGTGCAACACTAAAGAGCCTAATGTACTTACTCAGTACACAGAATTAAAAGGTCCTAACTGTGGTTATTCAGGAAAACATAACCAGGACCCCCACATGGGGGGAGAAACAGGAGGGAAAGGGTACACTTTACCGGAGTCTGGAGGCCTTGGGGGGCCCAGCCCAGGCTGCAACCCCCATTACCATGAGGAAAAAATTGAGGCTAAATTGTAGATCATGCCTGAGGATATTTATAGAAACTTATTTCCCTGTATCTATGTATCTATGGTCCAGATTTTGAGAGATTTGCTGGAGCCAATCAGAAGCGGAGTTAGAGCCGTCTCAAGCCACATTCTGAACAGCGAGTTGCAGAGCCTGTTGGCCCAGCCCAGGACCTTCTCTAGAACAGAACGTGTGTTTGTGCAGTTAAACTAGGACTTGTCGTTTGAGACTGAGAGAGAGAGATTTGTGCTCCTCTCTGTGACATGATCTGTCATAACAAGATCAAGAACCACCAGTCTCAGAGTTCCTTGTGCATAGGCAGGAGGGAGGGACAGCTGGTGGGAGAAGCAAAGCAAAGCACCATAGGACAGTGGGAGCCACTGCTGCTGCTTTTTCTGGTAGGATTTGCAGACCCAAATATGTATGTGAGTAAGTGTCTAATTCACTCACAGTCACACACACCCCATACCGCCATGTCTGGGGTTGGCTATAAATACAAATCAGGCAACTAGAAACATAAGAAGGTAAAAGAATGGGAACTAAGAGAAGCTAAAGGACACCAATCTATCTTCCAGTTTTTTAAATCAGACAGGCCTTTCTGCAGTCAGGCAATATACCAACTAGGGAAGCAGATGAACAAAATCAAGATGAAAATGATTTCCATATAGAGACTGCGTCTGTGGCACTGGCAATTGATGACAAAGAAAAGCTGCCAGAACATGCTACACTATCTGATTCTTGTCTTTTCAAAGATCCTGGCTTGTGGCCTGAAAACATAGCAGATTGTATCTGTCAAAAAATTGTTCTATCCGGTGTCCTGACTTTTGAAGAAATGCGGAAGCTAGCAAAGTCAATGCCAAAAGATGTTGATGGGCATACTTTTCCTGTATTTCTTCTCAAATGTGAGACTTCCAACAACAGAGAAAAGATACCAAGAGACTGGCTTGTTTGGAGTGTTACCAATCAAGCACTGTATCATTTTCCATGTCGGATGTTTCCTGAAAGGAGACTTAAACACCACATTATGCTGGCAAAAAAGGGAGGGTATTCACGAATTGTGAAAAAATGGCATAAACTATATACTAAACTTCCTGAACATGAAAAGAGCATAGCACATAAAACTTGCTACTGCCAGTGGAAGCAATTCCAGCCGTCACTGACAAGTGGACATGGAGTGGGCAGTGAGATTCAAAAACAAATATTAACAGAAGCTACAAGATGGAAAGAAATACTGGAAAGATTGTTGGATGTTACCTTATTTCTTGCTTCACGAAGTTTAGCATTCCAAGGAGATAATAATCTGATAGGTGACCCACACAATAGTAACTTTCTTGGAACTCTTGAGATTATAGCTTTGGAGAGCTAATTCAAGATTTTGCAATGAAAAAGGCCAGAAAAATAAAGATTTAAAATTAATTGGCCTAATTATAAAATGTTTGCAGTCACATTGGTTCATTAGATTAAAAAAATCAAGACATTGACAGGATATACCACCTTTATAACAACCAAAAAGTTACAAAATAGTCAGCAAACTTTAGGACGCTCAGGCTGGGTGTTATGTTAAACAAAAATACAAGGGGGGCAGGGGGGAGCATTTTTTAGAAATGTAGGATAAATAACAGTAATTTCTGAATTCAAACTTTTTTCATGGCTCATGAAATTGTATGTATGGGATAAGGGATTGTGGTATGTGTATGAGAGGGGACCCATGTTACAAGTTTGTACTGGGCCAGAAAAAATTATGCTTGGGCCCTGAACATAACGTGAGTTTTGTTTGCTTTTAAGATCTCAGAATGTTCTGTTTATTTATCATGACAGAAAAATTTTTTAAAAACCC
Organism: Mesoclemmys tuberculata; assembly: GCA_007922155.1. Lineage (NCBI taxonomy): Eukaryota > Metazoa > Chordata > Testudines > Chelidae > Mesoclemmys > Mesoclemmys tuberculata. The sequence continues at coordinate 13,213,497 of ML675690.1, forward strand.
GAACAGGTTAAACCTAATATAACCAGTTGCAACACAAAATAAGGAGCAAATACTGTCAGACTAAGCTTCCTATAAAACTGCTTCAAAGGGTGACACTACCTGGACAGATCTACAGAGTGACCAAGTTTCCAGGCCTCTATGATGAAGCTTCATGATTTTTGGCTTGGGAGGCTGGTCAATTGACTGCCTATTACTTGACCAGAGTCAAATACTGTCGAATATCCCAGAGAGATTTCATATATGTAGTGGCTTTCTTTCTTTTTTTAGAACTTCATTTCACTGTGTTTCACATTCTTCTGAGTTAAAAGTACTCAGTTAAGTAACATGGTTTTTGTAATTAGGTGTAAGTATCTAAGGCTAAGCCTGCTGGAGACCATAAAGGCTTAATATTTTTTGTTACTGTTCTAATAAATCAGTGCTTGAAAACTTTTTGACATTATTATACATATTATTATTATTATTTGATGAAAGGGACAACCTTTTGAGCATCGCAGAGCTCTTCCTCAGATCTGGGGAAGTTAACCAGAGAGTCGTGTCCACGCTAAATACAAGGTGGGACGATTGTTAAACATGAGGGGTTCACACATGTTGTAGGAGACCACTTAAAATGAAGAGGGCAATTAACACCTCTGTAGTCATAGAACAAGGAGGGTATTCGGCAGCAGACTGTTACCACTTGTTGTAATGTGCCACACAAGCAGAGTGTCTGTTAAATCTCTGGTTTTTAGTGTCCCTCAGAGTTATGAATTTAAGTTCAAGTGTGGGTCGCAGTTATTTGTTGATACCCCATATGGGTTCTAAATTTATTATTAGTGGGTTTTTTCCCCTGTATTGAAGCAGGTTCTCTCGGGGTATCTGCGTGACCTGTTCCTTGATGTGATCTACTTCTATGGTGGAGTGTCCTTGTTTGGTGGAGGAGGTTTTAAGTGTTAATCTGTGTATCCCAGACTTTCTCCTTAGAGCATATTCTGTGGTATCTAAGTGCTCGGTGGTTGATAGATTTCTTGGTGTGTCTGGGGGTATTACTGCATCTGTGAAGGTAAGTGTGGTGATCCCTGGGTTTCTTGTATAAAGTTGTTTGCAGGTTCCACTGCTGAAACTGAACACGGTCTGCAGGAAGTTGATGCTGGTGTGGGAGTGTTCTAGAGAGTTTGATGGATGGGTTATAGTTCTTGAAGTTGCGATGGAAATCTATAATGGAGTTTAGGTTGTCTGTCCAGAGAATGAAAATATCATCAGTGTATCAGAGGTGTATCACTAGTTTTGTGGTGCATTTTTTCTAGTAATTCTTCCTTAGGGCAATCCATGAAGAGGCTGGCATATTGGGGAGCCATTCTAGTACCCATTGGGTTTCCCATATTTTGGTCACCATATTTGTTGTTGAATGTGAACTTGTTATGGGTGAGGATGAAATGGATCAGTTTGGAGATGTGTACAGGGTGGATTTCTGAGCATTATCCATTGTCTTGTAGATATTTGATGCAGACAGATATGCCATCATGAGGAGAGATGTTGATGTATAGGGAGGTGACCTCCATGGTTGCAAGAATGGTGTTGTGAGGGAGGATTTTAATGTTTGAGTTTCTGAAGGAAGTCAGTTCTGTCCTGAAGGAAACTAGCCCTTTGTGTGGTGAGTGGTTTGAGGTTTCTATTAGTCCTGTTATTCCTTCAGTAAGAATGCTGTGGCCAGATATGATGGGTCTGCCTGGGTTCCCTTATTTTTGCATCCTGGGAAGCACACAGACAGTCTCTGGAGTGGATTTGTGGGAGGGTGGATTGATTTAAATCAAGGTGATCTAAAACAGTGATTTAAATCCCCAAGTGATGTTTACATCGACTGTAATCAACTTTTCCATCTGTATTTCAGTTATTTTCCAGAGAAAGGTACATTCTCATTGGTTGATATAACCATTAAACCATATTGATTTACAACTAGATTTGGTACATCTTTTTCCTACGCAGAAGGTACACTATACCTATACATGTTTATTTAAGCAATTATGTAGCTTAATATTTTCTGATTCTTGTTAACTGTACATTTTTAACACATTACCAAATGGTGAACGATATATTGCTTATTTACAAAGTTTCATGACGGTACCTGCAAGCCTCTGCTGAAGGTTTCTAGGGAGGGCTGCCTTATTTCTTCCTCTGCGGTAGGACACTTTCCCACACTGCTCAGTGATAACTTCAGCAGGCTCCATTACAATACACATGATACCAGTACCCTGCGCTGGGTGGCTTCGGGACACCACAAGCAGCTGTGGTTTCACTGCCTTCGTTACCCTCAAGAGTGAGATTTCAGCTAAAATCCCAACATCCTGTGGAAAATGGTGCCAGCATTCAGTGCCCCTATAAACCCTATATACCCCTTCAACAAACAAAACTAACAGGTGCTTCGACAATGTTATATGCCTACATGTACAACAATCACCACACAAATCCTACCAGGCCACAAAAGACCAGGGACAAGGACAGCACACACTACCACCACACATTGTTCTGGCTCACTGTTCAAATGGTCTTTCAAAGCCTCCCTGTCCAGCATATCTATGCGCTGAGTTCTCTTAACAGTTCTTGTATCTAGCTGTTCCTATTCAGCAGACAGCCGCTCCACCTTCGCCCTGGAGCAATCTTTTCTCCCTACCCTTCAAAGATATTATACAGGCCACAGCAAGCAGCTATAACTGTTGGGCTATTTTTCATCACTGAGGTCCAACCTTGTGAGTAAGCAGTACCAGCGTCCCTTCAAATGACCAAAAGTACAATCAACTGTCATTCTGCACTGTGGCTGAATTGTTCCTTGGTGCTGTCGAGGTGGCTGGTGTACAGTTTCATGAGCTAGAGAGCAAGGGGTTGGTGGCGTATCCCAGGATCGCTATTGGCATTTCAACATTGCCAGTGGTAATCCACCGGTCAGGAAAGTCCCTGCTTGCAGCTTTCTGAAAATTCCTGTGTTCTTAAAGATCCAAGTGTTATGCACCTTCCCTGACCAGCCCACACTGATGTCAGTAAAGCATCCCTGGTGATTCACTAGCTCTTGCAAAACCACAGAAAAGCAGCCCTTCCTGTTGATGTATCCTGCAGCAAGGTGTTCTGGTGCCAAAGTCGGAAGATGCATGCCATCTCTAGGGCTCCCCTTCTCCCCAACAGTTTGGGAACCCCATTGCTGTAAATCCATCCATTAAGTCGTGTACATTGCCAACAATCACAGTCCTGCATAGCAGGAGACAATCAATAGCCCTTCCCCTTTGCATGATAATGGCCCCCCCAGTGGATTTCCCAACTCCAGATTGACTACTGACTGACTGGTAGCAATCTGGCATTGCAAGTTGCCACCACACGATTGCCACTCACTTCTCCACTGTCAATGCAGCTTTCATTTCTTGCTGTACAGATTAAGGAACATCGCCTTGCACATCTGAAAATTTGACAGCCACTGCTGGGTCCCCATGACAATGCAATCCCACCAGTCAGTGCTCGTTTTTGAGGCCCAGAAGTAGCGCTTCATCATCTGCAGCGGATCCGAGAACGTCACCAGCAACCTTGAACTGGTTCTCACTATGTCCCACTCATTTGGTTCTTCTTGTGGCTCTGAAAATATTGCAGAATCACGTGCCCTGTGCTTGCAATGTCCATGACAACAGTGCAGAGCTGTGCAGGCTCCGTGCTTCTATCAGAGATGGCGGATAGCAAGGAGGGCTACAGGGGGTGGTGGATAGAGACATTTGCTAACCGGGAAGTCGAGCCCATGCTGCCAGTCACCCCTGGATGAGTTGTTTTGGGCCCATCATGCATTGCCAAAACTTCCTAAAAGCGTGCTGGATGGTGGCAAGTTGCACAACATGGATATGTACCCATGGTGCACCACACTCTCAATCGATACAAGCACTCCTAGTGCGTACACGCCCCGCCAACACAAAGAGCCAAGTATGCATGCATACAAGTAATGTACTAACTGTGGTGGCTGTATGCTGACAGAACTTGAGTTCACAAAAGTTATAGTACAGACATGGGCTCCGTCCCTTGAAAATGAGAGAGTCTCCTAAGTTAATCGGGCCAACAATTGTGCCATATTTATAAAGCTTGACCTCAAAAGTTAGATGTTTTTCCACTGATTCTTTCTTTACCTAGAAAAGCATCCTTTAACTCATAGTTTTTAATAGAGGCTCATGGATTCAGTATATTTATTTATTTAAATGTTTTAAGAGATTACAATAAATTTAAGCCTTAACGTATTTTGTATTACATTCAGATTTCTTTTTAAATAGGTTTATATTTTAAAATAAAAAAACTAATTTTTATCCATTCTGGTTCATGGGGGGGATGAGGTTGTAGAGTTACTCAGAGTTGTTTGGGAAAGAGTTTGATGGTTTCCTTACATTCCTGTGTGAATTGTGGTGGGGTGTCTTCTTCAACAACACTGCAAACATTATTTACGTGTGCATTTAGTATAAGAAACCTCTGTAAACTGACAAATTACTAAGGCCATGTCTACATTAGCAAGCTTACAATAGCAGAGCTGTACTGCTGTAAGACCACTCATGTAAGCTGCCCTATGTAGAGGAAAGAGAGCTCTCCCATCCACCTCTCACCAACACAGTGCTGTTCACATGAGCGCTTATGCTGGTGAAACTTATGTCGTGCGAGGGTTTGTTATTTTTCACTCCGGTGAGTGACGTAAGTTTTGTCGACATACCTGTAAATGTGGCCTAAGCCATTCACCCACTTTTAATATTATAATACAGATGTCTATCGTCTTGATGTGCAGGTTTATTATACACACAAACTTGTCACATATACCAAGAGAAGGAACAAATCTATTTTGTACAGCAGCATGTGTGTGTAAGACTCTGTGCACATCACCCAACAATGGTGTCATTCTGGGAGAATTGTTAAAATGTCAACACAGGCATCAAACACAGTGAGTGTAACTAACTTGCATTGTGCACAATCATTCCAGCAAGTAAACCTAATCTCTCCAATAACCAAAAAATATGACATCTGATTTCCATAGGCTCAATGTGCTGAGGAGCTCAGACAGCTACATGAGTAGATAGATTAACTATGAACAAAGGCACTTAATTAGCAATTAGTGAGCAGTTGACCATGCAGCTAAACACAGGGAGCTTCTAACATTGAGGAAGTCAGTGAATTGTTCTCTAGCATCATTAACCCCAAAATGATGCACTTAACCTAGCAACAACAAGCTACTTAATTCGGAATGCCTTCCTTCCCAGTAACTAAGCTATAGATCACATGCCTGCTCTATAGACAACAATTAAACATGCAAAAAGTGTCAAAGGAAAAATATTAATTGCAGCCACTTCATACATTAAAATGGCACTGGATTCACTTTGGCATGCTGAACTCAGTTTAAAATTTCTACTGCACAGAACTGATGGAGAAATGTATCACCTAATTAAATATAGATAAAGAATTTATCCAACTGTGGAGAAGATAAATATGCACTTAGGTGCCCATGAGCTGGAACACAGAGAGAGAGAGGAGAGTACTTCAGCTCTACCCTCTTTAGCGTCTAACAAAGTGATTTGCCCACTATACCTCAAAAATCCCCCAAACTTCTAAGGAATGACTGAAATATGATGCCTACCTTTGTCAAGCTGTCCTGCAGTGGCTCAAGAACATGAGTGTCAACCTCAGGGCAGACTGTTAAGAACCAGGGCACAAACCTCAAAATTGGCTGTGAATTCTATACTTAGATTTCACCAACCAATTATCAAGTGTAAATTCCTCATGCACTATCACAGCCATAACATGGAGTCACAGACAGTCCCCTTGGGTACTCCAATCTGTCTTTCCACCTAGGTGAGCCTACCTTTGTGATAGATGGTCCCTTACACCAAGAATCATAACAATATTCAGGTTATTCCCAGTCTCAAAGGACCAGTCACTTACCCCAGATTAATTGCACTTTAGATCTCACACCAAAGACAACACTTATAGCCAATTCTACAATAAAACTATCTAAAGTTGTATAGGAAAAGGTTAAAGCAGGAGAACATACACACATACAAATGAGTTCCAATCTTACATTTCAAAAAGTAATAATCACTTCAATGACATGCAAGCTCTGTATGTCCTTTAGGGCTAACCCAGGCTAAACACTGGGGATCTTTAGCTTATGCCTAGTAATTCTTGCACCCCAGAGTACAAACAGCATAAAAATACAGTTCTTTCTTGTTAGGGATTTTTATTCCCTTCCCCCTTTTGCTTTAAGTTGCAAGCTCACGTGATGGGAGGAATTAATTCGCAAGACTCATCTTTAGGGCATGGAGAGGGGAGTAAAAGTATTTGTCCTCTTTAATGAACCTTCTAGGCCAAAGGACTAAACTGGTAAAACCAAAAAAATTGACCTTCCTGACACAAGTCCCTACGACTAATAAATTGAAATTTAATAAGAAAAAATAATCCACACCCAAAATTACAACTAGCTTGGTCCCACAGAACTGCCTACAAAAGTCTATCAGAGAACATTTTTAGCCTTCTATGAAACTAAAGGCTAGATCATTTCAACTCACCAATAAATTAAATTAACGATAAAGCTGAAGGTATAAATCAGGCCAGTTCTGTTTTGTGGAGTTGGATCCAGAGTTCAACATTAATACAAATTACTTAGAACAGAATAAAATACAAGTAGAAATGATGTACATATTGTGCTGCCAACAAATCTTCTGAGTCCAATAGTTGCAGAGCTGAACAAACTAATCCCCTCTGTTAACCATTATGTGAAAACAAACTCATTCTGGTTTCACCTTAGGGAAAGTGACAAAACTTCCTCCGTGACCTAAACCGGAAACACATTATACTCTTATAATCAATTCTAGGACACATGAACATGAAGACCTATCATAGAAGTAGCCTAAACAAAATACCAGGGGAGTGCTGCTGCTAGAGCAGATCCTGAGGAAAGACTGTATCAAGTTCTAGAGACAGAGCAGATACAGCATGCAATTGTGCACATAGATTTTCAAGGACCAGATTCAGGATAGCACTTCCCTGAACTGGCTCCCAAATAGAAGCAGTAGAATTTAGTCATAGATTCCAAGGGCAGAGGGAACATTGTAATCAACTAGTTTATCTCCTGTATACCACAAGCCATAGAACTCCCCCAAATTAATTGCTTTTGAACTGGATCATTCAATCTTGATTTTAAAATGGTCAGTGACTGTTAAAAAGGTACGCCTTATTTCTAGTCTCATTTAGGCTGAGTCTACACTGATGGTGCAAATTCGCCACCGTCACATCGAATGCTCTGGATCGACTGAGTGGTCTGTATAGATCCAGGAAGCAACGCAGGAAAACCAACTCGGTAAGTGGAGTACAGCTGCGTCGAAGGGAGCGCTGTTCCCTTCGACGCAGCGCAGTGTGGATGCCGCACAGAGGAGACGCCGCAAAGTCGACGGGAGATACGCAAGTGATTTACGTCACTTGCGTATCTCCCGTCGACTGCCACCGAATCGCAAAGGTAAGTGTAGACCGGGCCATAGTCTAGCTTCATCTTCCAACCATTGTCTTCTAGACTGAAAAGCCCACGATCAAATATTTGTTCTCCATGTAGAAAAACCTCTAGATTGTAATCCAGTCATCACTTAACCTTCACTCTTCCATTTGTTGTCTACTATTTTTTTTTAAACACTGCTTTCATTTCCTCTTTAACACAGGTAGGATTTTTTGGGGTTTTTTTGAGAAATATGGGTTTCTTCCTTGATTGTGGGGTTTTGACTTTCTGGAACTCTAATAACATCTGCTTAAACAATTCCCAATCATCAGTCACATTTTGCTGATTAATTTTTTCCTGGCAGTGACTGGGAGTTAGGTGGCCACCCCCAATAGTTAGAGCAGCAGTCATGCCTTGTGGTTAGAGCAGGAGTAGGTCATCAGGAACTTGAGCTGGAGTTAGAGGCCAGGCACCAGAGCCAACATTCAGAAATGGAGCCATAAGTCAGGAACTGGAGCCAAGGATCAGGAATGGGTTACCTGAAGTGAGGAAAAGCTGGGGCCAAGGCAGGAACAGGACTGGAACCAGGCTGGAATAAGGCAGGAGTGAGGCTGGGAATAAATAGGCACAGGAACTATCGCAGCCATTGGTGAATGGTACAAGCAGCTGCCACACTGTAGCTGCTGGGCTTAAGAGATCACCTGGCTCTTTTAACCAAGCAGGTGCTGTAGCCAATCAGGCAGCCCACTACAGGCCAGCTAAACTTGTTAGATTGCCTTGAGACTGGCTCTGCTGCAGACCCTGATTTCTGATACTTCCTCCCAGCTGATTTGGCTTGTAATTGGTTTTTGCTATGTGAAATTGGTCCTTTTAAAACACCAAATATATGTATTACTGGTTTGGACTTTATTCCATTTGCACGTCTGAAATGTGATCAGCTCATGATCACCTGACTACCACTAACTGAATTCTGTGCTCAATTCCTCTCGTTAAGTGTCAAGGCAAGGTCTAACATACTATTCTCCCATGTTGGATGCAACACTTTTTGCAGTAGAAAATTGGCATCCATAATATTTAGAAATTCCAAGGATGTTTTAATACTGGCAGAATGAGACCTAGGGAATATCACTTAAATTGAAGTCCCATTTGGTCACACTGCTTTTTTCCCCATATATTATAGATAGGTGCGTAAGAAGTTGGTTGTCCTGTTTCCTAGTGTGATCTGGAGTCATTAGCAGACACCAACTAATATCCCATCTTGTGCTTTATCTCTTAGGTCACTGACCCGTTTTCTTCAGAGTTGTCATGACCCAAAACAGGTAATGCAATTTTTGACATAGAGTGCCATGCTCCCTTCCCTTTTGCTCACTTGATCCTTCCTAAATAGATTACAACCATTGATTTTAACATTCCAGTAGTGTGTATCATCCCACCAGATTTCAGTAATACCAGCTGGATATAATTTATGCTCATAAAATTCCAATTCCTCTTCTTTGTTACCCAGGCTCCTAACTTTGGTGTGCAAGTAACTAATGAATTTCTTCTCTTCATGTCCTTTTGTTCCTTGATTATTTTGTTCTTAACATCTTGATTTTGTGCTAAGTGAGTGCTCATGTCTTCCCTCTTCTTACCCTCTCTTTGTTTTTTAATTTAATGTCCTTTTGACTAATCTAGCAAAGGAGACTGGTTCCCCTTCTACAGAGCTGGAGGCCACCCAAATTATACAGACTCCTATCCCCATAAAAGGCAGACCAATGTTCCATAAAACCAAAATCCTCTACACTACACAACTTACCTACCCACTGATTTATTTCCAGAATCTTCTGCCTTTTGTCTTCCTTAGTTTGTGGGACAGGAAGCATCTCCCAGAAGATCACCCTGCAGTCATCTGTTATCTGCAAGATATACTGAGATGCCTTGTCGTTAGTTCCAATGTGAACCATCTCCAGTGAAACCTGGCCCATTGACTTCAGAGGCCTATCCGGTCTTAGAGTGATGCCTCGTGTCTTGGCTCTGGGAAGACATACCCATCCAGTTGTCTGCCTGTCCCTTGCAGAATGTTCTTTAGATTCCCTTAGCATAGAATCCCCAGCAAGGATTGTTTGTCTTCCTTTGTCTGTTGGAGATCTCTGTGTTGACAAGCTTGATTTTCTTACAGCTTGGGCAGGGCAGCCATCCACAGGTGTGTTCAGTATATCTCTCCATTCCCTGGGCTAGCTGGATCTTTGACGATATCTTCCACAGTTTCCATGTGGAAAATATTTTAAAAGTCACATTTCTAGCCTTTAAATTTTTTTGTTTTTTGTTTAAGCTTTCATAAATCTTTGTAGAGCACGTTAATTTTGATTGGGATAAGGTGCTTTAATTCCACTTTTTTCTCTAACAATTAAATTGTATTTTATAAAGAAGGGCTTTCTCCGCAAACAAAATTTAGCTTTGGTGTCCTTGTGGATTTTTGTTTCAGACTAGAACTTTTGTAGCTTGCCAGCATGATCCACGATGCTATAAAATAATCACCCACAGAGATCCTTAGTCCTTTGAAAGGTCTCCAAGTTTTTGGAACCATCAAAAAGTGTGAAATTCACTGGTTTTGTTTTTAACGGAATGTAAAAGACAATTTGTATATTAGTTTGCATACTGGTTCACTCACTGGTCCCACTCACTCCATCACAAAATCTTAGCTCTGCTACTACAAACCACGCACGTTACATCATTATAGATCCCAAAATGAAACCATACTCTAGCAGATTATCTTCCAACACCACAAACCCATGGGTTCATCACCACATATAGACTTTGGACAGAGAAGCTGGCAGACAAATAAAATTGCAAACCAAAATGAGCCTCGGCTTTGCAAACCATGTAAAGGTGAAATGATCAGAAGGAGACATTCTGCTCTTTTGTGTACAAAATACAAGAATATTAGAGATTTTTTTCTCCAAGTTTTATGTTTCAAGCTGATGAAGAAATTAAAATTTCTTTAGGAAAAACAGTTGGAGAATATATTGCATCTTGCCACCAGATATGAATTGTAAACATGAAACAAAATATATTTTTCCACTGCTATGCTGTTTGCTCAAATTTGTCATATCAACAAAGTTATTTCAGAAAGGAAGGAAGGGACAGAAGTTTACCATGCAGTACGCACTGCCCCCGTTTATCATCTATTTTGAATCTATCAAATTATTGCAACACTCCCATCTATCCCTAATTATGGTCTACAGTCCACATCACCTTTAAACCAAGGGATGACATCTCAAGATTTCTTTTCATACTGAAATATTCTTTCACCTCTGAAACCCAAAAACTGTGGAAGTCATTCCTGGTTAACCATCCAAAGCAAGGGAATGGAAATCTGCTTTATTTGTCCTTTTAAGACTGAAAGATCTTTCCTATATATCAAAAACAGAGGATTAGGTAGTTATCATCCTGAATAAACTAGTAATTTTCCTCATTGACGGTTTTAATGAGGGCCAGAAGTACAGTGTGTTCCTTTTTGGAATCTTAGCAAAAGTCAAACAACATAATCTAAAGCATCATTTGGTAATGAAAGACAAACATGCAAAACGTTAAAGCAATGTCTCTGGGCAGCAGAAAGCAGCCAGTCAATAAACTGGTGCAGATTGCAGAAGCCTGCTTATTAAGTAATCCTTTCCTGATAGCAGCCCCTCACACTGTGCTCTGGGATCCACACTATCTGCCTGCTGGTTCCCAGATGGAATTTAAGATGCAGGTTTTGACCTATAAACCCTAAGTGACTTGGGAACTTCCTGCTTGAGAGACTATCCCTTTCTTTTGTCATGCTGCCACAGCTTGGCTCACAGGAGGCACTCAAGCTGGACGCCTACTCAATTTGAGAGAGAGGGGGCTGGTCATTCAGGGTTCTTCCACTGAAGAGCCCTCAGCTCTGAATCAAGCTTTTCAACTGGTCCAAAAAAGCCTTGAGCTGATGGCCTTCAGCGCATACTGTGAAGTGTATTTATTTGCGTAGACTGTTGCAGATTAGAGCACTGAGTGGGAGGGGAGAACTTTGTGCTTGTATGTTTACTAAAGGGCTGAGTTATCGTTATTTATTATTGATATTATTGCAGCACCTCAGAGCCCTATTCATGGATGAGGTTGTGCTAGGCCCTGCATTGTGCTAAGCGCTGCATAAACAAAGAGACAGCATGGGAGAAAATACAAAAGGGCGTGTTTGAAAATTGAACAAATGAGTGAAAGAGGTTGGCATCATGGGCCAATCAGAGGCGGGCACTGACACTTTGATAGTGAATGAGAGATGAAAGGGAGAGTGGGGATACACCATGAAAGGTCTTGCAAGTGAAGACAAGTAGCTTTTGTTTGATGTGATAAAGAAAGGGGAGCCACTGAAGGGATGCACATGGAGGGGTGACCATGTTTTAAGCAACAGGCTAGGAGAATCATCTTTCAACAGCATTCTGAACGGATAGGAGCAGGGGAAGACTGCAGTTGTCAAGGCAAGAGAAAAGAATGTTACAGCAGTTGAGATGTGCGATGAGGGAGCCAGGACGAGAGTTTTAGCCATTTGGATGAACAGGAAAGGCAGTGTCTTACATATGTTAGCCAGAAAGAATTTATATGACTTAGATGTAGCCTGGATATGAGGATCCAGAGACGAGTCCAAGTCAAAGATGTTGCTCAGTTTACAGGCCTCAATGACCGGCAGGATGGTAGTGCTGTTCAAAGTGATTGAGAAAGAAGGTAGTGGGGAGGGGCCTCTTGTTTTTTGGTATGCAGGGCTGATATTAAGAACTCTGTTTTAGCATATATATATATATATAAATTTGTATCAGAAGCATTCAGAGCATTAGGGAAATGGCCACTTTATTATTATTATTATTATTATTATTATTATTATTATTATAGAAATCTGAAGACATACAATAATAGGATGGAAGAATCCCATGCACTACTTCAGACTAGGGACCAACTGGCTAAGCAGCAGTTCTACCGAGAAGGACCTGGGGGTTACTGTGAACAGGAACCTGGATTTGAGTCAACAGTGTGCCCTTATTGCCAAGAAGGCTAACGGCATATTGAGCTGCATTAGTAGGAGCATTGCCAGCAAAAGGAGGGAAGTGATCATTCCCCTCTATTCAGCACTGGTGAGGCCACATTTGGAGTACTGTGTCCAGTTTTGGGCTCCCCACTACAGGAAGGATGTGGACAAAGTGGAGAGAGTCCAGCAGAGGACAATGACCTGAGCCCTGGTCTACACTTACCTGGCGATTCGGTGGCAGTCAACAGAAGTTAGGCAAGCTATACACGGTAGCTTGCGTAACTCCCGTCGACTGCTGTGCTTCCCTTTTGTGTGATGTCTTCACTGCACTGTGTCGACGGGAACCGTCAATGCAGTGCCACACCACTTCAGGGGGTGCTTTTACAGCGTCGACTTCTGGATCAACTGCGTAGGTCTTCACTGACTGCTCAATCGGTCCAGAAAGGTTGATCTGATGCTGGCAAATTTGCCACCGTCAGTGTAGACATACCATGAAAGGGGGTTCCAGGGAGGATAGAACTAGGCTGTTTTCAGTGGTAGTAGATAACAGAACTGGGAGCAATTGTCTCAAGTTGGCATGGAGGCGGTCTAGGTTGGCTATTAGGAAAAACATTTTCCCTAGGAGGGTGGTGAAGCACTGGAATGGGTTACCTAGGGGATAGTGGATTCTCCATCCACCCTCTCCTCTCCATCCTTAGAGGCTTTTAGGTGCGGCTTGACAAAGCTCTGGCTGGGATAATTTAGTTGGAGTTGGTCCTGCTTTGAGCAGGAGGTTGGACTAAATGACCTCCTGAGATCCCTTTCAATCCTAATCTTCTAGGAGTCTATGAAATAGTCTCTTTCCTATATTGTCTCAAATTTCCCATTATCTTTCCACCTCAACTAACCAGAAAGGTATTGCACATGGAGGAGATATGGTGCCTGGATTAAAGATTTTAGAATTTTAGAATACAAACAGTTGATAACACACAGATGAAGCACTAGGAGAGAGAGAGAGAAAAAAAGAAAGCCACACTGGGAACTAGGATCTAAATATAGGAAGCAGCATGTTAGATAGTACAAATAGAACGTGGCAGAATACAATGGAATCTGGGATGCAAGGCCACTGCAGGAACAGAGGAGAAAGAACGGTTATTAATCTTTCGTAACTGTTGTTCTTTGAGATGTGTTGCTCATGTTCATTACATGTTAGGTGTGTGCATACTGCATGCATTGTTGCCGGAGATTTTTCTCTTAGTGGTATCTGTAGGGCCGGCTCCAGCACGGTCCAGCACGCTTATGTGCCAGTATAAGGGGCACCACCGGCACCTCACTTTCTCAATTCCTTCTTGGTGGTTAAGTCCAACAGAGGAGTAGGCAGGTAGGTCATGTAATGGACATGAACAACACATCTCAAAGAACAACAGTTACAGAACGTTAGCAACCTTTTTTTCTTCTTTGAGTGCTTGCTCATGTCCATTCCATTCTAAGTGACTCACAAGCAGTACCTGGATGCAGGGTTGGAGTTCATGGATGTGTTGACTGCAACACTGCTCTCCCGAAATTGGCATCATCTCTGGCCTTTTTGATGATAGCATAGTGGGGCAGGAAGGTATGAGGACCGATGATGTCTGCAAATGCCCTGGATTGATACATATGCAAGCAACGCTGGTGACGAAGCCTGGGCTCCTGTGGAATGGGCGGTCACAGTGGTCAGAGGCTTGACGTTCTCCAGCTCACAGCAAGCCCGAATACAGGTTTTTATCCAGGATGAGATGTTTTGGGATGACACAGAAAGCCCTCTCATCCTTTCCATTATCACCACAAACGGTTGCGTGGATTTGTGGAAGGGCTTAGTCCTCTCAATGTAAAAGGTAAGGGCCCACCTAACATCCAACGCATGAAGCCAACATTTTTCAGCGGACTTATGAGATTTTCGGAAGAAGACCGAAAGAAAGACATCTTGGTTGTTGTGGAACTATGACACAACCTTTGGTAGGAAAGTTGGATGGGGGAGCAACTGGAGCTTGTCCTTGAAGAACACCATATAAGAGGGTTCCGACATAAGGGTTTTGATCTTAAGAGTCCTTTCTAGCCAAAGCGATCACCACCAGGAAGGTGACCTTCCAAGAGAGAAGCAGCTGGGAGCACGATGCTAACAGCTCAAAGGGAGGCCCCATGAGTCTAAAAAGGACCAGGTTTATGTCCCAGTCAGGAGGGGGGGCAGAAGGTTTGCAAATCTGAGGGTAGAGCCTTTCCAACCCGGAAAAGCATGACCATCGTCTTGTGGGAGAACACTGATCTGTCATTCACTGGAGGCTGATAGGCTGAGATGGCTGTCAAGTGAATCTTAATAGATGAGAGAACCAGACCTTGATGCTTTAGGTGGAGCAGATAGCCCAAGATGGACTGCAAAGAAGATTGGGATGGAAAGAGATTCCATTCAAAGGCCCAACAAGTGAAACATTTCCACGTGGCCAGGTAGGTAGCCCTCATGGAAGGCTTTCTACTATCTAGCAAGACCTGCCAAATCTGATCTGAGCAGGCTTGCTCTTTGAGGTTCAGCCATGCTGCAACCATGAAGTCAGGGGCAGGGAGGTGAGATTTGGGTGAAACAACCTGCCGTGGTCTTATGAGATCAGGTCCGGCAGAGTGGGAGCATGAGTAGTGCTGCCACTGGGACGTCTGGAAGTGGAATGAACTAATGCAGGCATAGCCATGCCTGAGCTATCAGGATAAACTTTGCCTTGTCCCTCTTGATTTTTAGGAGAACACTGTGAACCCAGGAGATCGGCAGGAAAGCATGCAAGTAGATGGTCTGCCCATGAGACAGGGAGGCATTGGCAAAGGAGCCCCTGCTGTGCTCGCTGCATTTCCTGTTCTGCCTGGTGGCAAACAGGTCCATCTGGGGAGGTCCCCACCTCTGGAAGATGACACTGACAATCTCTGGGTGAAGAGACGGCTTGTGGTGAAAGGAAAAGGCTCTGCTGAGGTGATCCGTCAGCATGTTTTGGGCTCCCAGGAGATTTACTGCCTTGAGGTGAATGGCATATTTTATGCAGAAGTCTCATAGCTGCAAGTCCTTCCGGCACAAGGCAAAGGTCAGGCCCCTCCCTGCTTGTTGATGTAAAACATGGATGTAGTACTGTCTCTCAGGACTTGCACTATCTTGCCTGAGATCTGCTGAAGAGCTCGGTGCCGAGGGAGTACTTTGCACCCATGCCAAAGTATTTGGTGCAGAATCGGAACGACTTGGCTCTGAGACAGGTCTGAGGGCAGCCTCAATGAGGACAGCTTTTACCCTGATGTCCCAATCCTTGTTTGTGCGGGGTCTAAAGACCCGGCAGATTTGGCACTTGTCCTTTATGTGAGTTTCCCCCAAGCACTTCTAGCAACTGGAGTGTGGGTCATTCACGGACATAGACTGGCCATAGGAGGCACAGGATTTGAAGCCCAGGGCATTCCTGGCCCCTGGGGTGAAAAGTCCCTCAACAACAGGAACTATCTACACTAACATTACTTGCAAAACTATATACACTAAACTGTTAGCATTATGAATGAAGAAAGAGTCCAAAACCACTAGGAAGAAACCTTGGCAGAGCAAGAAAGGGACATTTCAGCAACCATCATGGGCGGTAAGAAAGAACAGAGTGTGCAGGGCCGGCGACACCCCTCATACCAGCACAAATGCTCGTGGCTCCGGAGAAGTCTAGAGCCAGCCCTATGGATACCACCAAAGGAAAAATCTCCGGCAATAGTACACCTGGTGCGCTCACACCTGGTGCGCATGGAATAGAATGGACATGAGCAAGCATTCGAAGAAGAACATACCTTATATCAATGCTGTTCAGTGGGTTTCCTGCTTGGAGAGTAGTGGGCAACTGAAATGCAGCCCCGTCAGGCTCCTCTTACAATTTAAAAAAAACCCTTCCAAATAAAAGTTCTATGCAGTTACTGAAAAAGAAATAAAAACCCAAATATTTTGTCTCAGTGTAATGGACTGTGGGCACAAACACATATATCCACCATGCCTCTTAGCCAGGATCAAACCCAGCACCTTCAGAACCAAAAGCACAATCCTCTACCTCCTAAGCTAAAGAAAAACTCTTTGTTGAGAAGGGAAGCAGCTGTAGGGCTACTGTAGCAGCCCACTAGAGGATGTCATACACTATGCCAGTAGAATACATAAACTCTCCCAGATAATTATTGACCACTTCACAACTTAGGGCCTCTGCACTCTACCATGACATTATTAAGTAATTATAACCAAAACTACAATAATAATAATTGAATCAGTCTAGCAAAGTTTCATTAATCATAGCATCTTATAAATGTGCTTCTTAATTTCATCAGTTTCTGACAAGGGAGGGAGATTATGGGGCAATTTATAATAGATACTACTTCAGTTTCTATGCCTGATGTCAAACAAATTACAATATACATTGATCCTCTACCAGTGATTCCACTCCATCAAGCTAATTTATTTATCACAAGGATAGCACACACCATAAAACCTAAAATTTTATCAATAAAAATGTGTCTTAGCAAAAATTGACTCACCCTGCACTTTGATTAGAACTGGCACAGCTACTCTATACAAGTTCCATCTGAAATTCTAAGTGTTATAAGGAATGGCCAGAATGGATTTGTCAAGAACAAATCATGCCTAGCCAAACTAATTTCCTTCTTTGATAGGGTTACTGGCTTAGTTGCTGGGGGAAGAATTAGACGTGATATATCTTGAGTTTTAGTATGGCTTTTATCACAGTCCCACATAACATTCTCATGGGCAATCTAGGGAAATATGCTCTAGATGAAATTACTATAAGGTGGATACAAAACTGGTTGAAAGACTGTACTTGAAAAGTAGTTATCAATGGTTTACTCTCAAACTGGGAAAGCGTAACTAGTGGAGTCCCAGAGGGATCATTCCTTCATCTGGCACTATTCAATATTTTCATTAATGACTTTGGACAATGCAGTGAAAAATATGCTTATAAAATCTGTGGATGACACCAAAATGGAAGGGGTTGCTAGTACTTTGGAGGACAAGATTAGAATTCAAAACAACCATGACAAATTAGAGAATTGATCTGAAATCAACAAGATGAAATCCAATAAAGACAAGTACAAAGTACTATTCTTAGGAAGGAAAAATCAAATACCCAAATACAAAATGGGGAATAATGGCTAGATGGTAATACTGTTGATTAGGATCTGGGGTTTTAATGGATCACAAATTAATATAATGACAACAATGTTACGCAGTTGAAAAAAAGGCTGATATAATTCTGGGCTGTATTAACAAGTGTGTCATATGTACAGCAAGGGAGGTAATTGACCCGCTGTACTTGGCACTGGTGAGGCCTCAGCTGGAGGCTTGTGTCCAGTTCTGGGTGCCCCACTTTAGGAAAAATGGGGATAAATTAGAGAGTCCAGAGGAGAGCAACAAAAATAAAAAAAGGTTTAGAAAATCTGATCTATGAGGAAAGGTTACAAAACTGGGCATGATTAGTCTTCAGAAAAGAAGACTGAGGAAGGACCTGATAACACTCTTCAAATATGTTAAAGGCTTTTATGAAGAGTGAAGTGATCAACTGGTCTCTATGTCCACTGAAAGTAGGACAAGAAGTAACTGGATTAGTCTGCTGCAAGAGAGATTTAGGTTAGATGTTAGAAAAAGCTTTATAACAATAAGGGTAGTTCAATTCTGGAATAAACTTCCAAGCAAGGCTGTGCAATCCCCAGCATTGGAGATTTTTAAGAACAGGTTGAACAAACACCTGTCAAGGATGGTCTAGAGTTACTTGGTCCTTTCTCAGTGCACAAGGCTGGACTTGACCTAGAGTGGTCTCTTCCAGCCTTATATTTCTGTGATTTTATTAATTTAAATCTTATTGTTAAAAACACTACCCCTATATGACTGAAGACTCTTCTGTGCAAACAGTGGACAGGTTCCTGGAACCATCATTCAGTTACGTTAGTCAGGAAGTTAATAATACTGCACAGGAGAGTGAGATTACCCATGCGTGGGCAGGCTGCAGGCTTGACACTATACTTGATTTATATGAGAATGAATGAAAATTACACTGGGGAGAATTTTAGGACTTGTTACAAAATATTCAGTGCTGAACTAGTAGCAAAGGTAATGCAAAAGCAAGAAAATAGAAACAGTTGTATTGAAAAATCCAGGGAACCTGGCATTTCAATGACATAAAGCATTCACTTCAAGCAACAATAAGCCACAACATAATAGATCTTAAAATCCCATCATTCTGATTACCACTCTTATTTTTCTTCTAGCTGGATTCCACCTGCATTTTATCTACTAGTGCCACAAACAAATGTTTTATGTAAATGAAAATGTAGATGCATGTGGAAATGTGAAGTTACTAGATTAATGTTAGGAAGGATAAACACCTATGTAATTTAAATTATTATATCTTCTGTGTGTTAATGACCAAAAACAAAATGTTGAAAAGCAAATGCTATGCTAAGTTTGAAAAATCAAAATCTCTAAAGGCAGGATTTGAATTAAATAAATTAAGACTGATCTCACAATTTTAACTCAGCCTTATTACATACACACAGTATTTTCAAGTCCCATTTTCTTGTTCAATGGGACAAGAACGTATTTTTTAAACATTATAGTAATGGTTGATGTTTGCCTTAAAAGTGTGGGGAGGGAGGAAGAGTCCCCCCCCCCCCAAAAAAAAAAAGAATACAGAAATAATTCTGAGCTATTCAGCTGGGAAGCACATAACAGTTTTCAACAGACCTTGGAAGGTCCCTGCACAGCAACGATCTGGCTTGCACCTATGCTAACCAACATTTTAGATGGCTCAGACCAACTTATAATATTAGATATTTTTAAATACGGAAACTCTACTGTGTAATCAGAATTCCAAGATTAATACCCATAAACTGAATCCTGCAAAGTGATCACTGTAAGTCACTCAGATGCTATTCCACCAAATTAACAGGACTCTAGATTCAAACACCTCTCATGGAAACACCCTGTTCATACACCAGTCAGCAGTAAGCTCACTGATGCCGACTGGCAGCATCACACACACAGTGTCTGCAGCTCCAGACCTGTCATGAGCTCCTATGCCCACAGAGAGGACTACTGCAGGGCTGGAGCCTAAGACCATTCCCACCAGACCTAACAATTTCATAATTCTTTAGTTAATATTTTCAAGGCAACTTGAAAAACGTCCTCAAACTCCTCCACTTCAATTTTTCTGTGAGAAAGCACATTTGGTTTCTCTGTTTAATATGCTCCAGAACAGCTTGCAATGATGTAAGAGGCTCGTTACTACCATTAACTTGAGCATGGAGTGTTTAAGCATGAAGAAACAGCGCTGGTCAGGCATGATATTTTTCTAACACACAAAATGGTTTCTTTTGCTTAATGATGGTTGAGGCCAACTTTATACCTCAAAGAGAGGCAGTAAAGGATAAAACACCGTTTTGTTTCATTTTGCAATTCATCCTGCCACAAATAAAACAAAAGAGTTCTCTGAATCCATAATCAGAACAGGGTTTGAAATATTGCCTGGCAAAGGCAATACCCCTTTCCGTGAATTACTTATACCAAAAATTTCAGTCTCAGGACTTTCCAAATAAACATGCACTGCTCTCCGACTCGACCTCATGAGCAACCTATTTAAATCCCAACAACTATGTGGTTCAAGTATTGCATCAATGCACTCTGCTCAAATTCACACTAATCAACTGAATCGTCTTCCTTCTGCATTTTCACCTACATTCCTAGGGACCTTGTTAAGCTTTTCTAAGTCTGAATTTACCATTATTTTCCATTCAATGTTTTCTATCCTCGTTGGGGTCTTTGCCCTGCACACAGGAAGGTCATTTCAGTACCTAATTAGCTGATGTGTACATTTGCCTTGCTCCCTGAATTCTTTACAATTTAGCTCAAAGCCCTCTTAAAAAGGAAGCTTAGTTCTTAGATCCATTTACCATTAACTCTGTTAGTGAAAAAAAAGACACAAACAGGTGAATTGCCATAGTTTGGGGAGAAATTAACTAAACCTACAATTTTATGCTAAATAACCCAAAACTACCCAGTGTAAGAGGAGCCTTCAGAACATCCATTTTAACAATCCCTTCATTCTTTTTCCTTTTCAAAACGTGTTTTGTTCCCCGAAGTTCCATTGTTCAATTCCCAGTAAGTGTGGTGCCAATGCCATGCAGTCACAACTACTAGGAACAAACCTGGAGCAATAGATCTGGTGTTAGGGCAAAGGAAGGTGACTGGCTTTTATACTATAAAACCTCACCACATCTGGGACACAACCGGTGGAGCTTTTCAGAATGTAAAAGGTACGTGGAGAGAAATTTTCTCTTAATGCTGCTATTTGAAGTACGGATGTAAAAATTGGGTTAATGAGCAATCCATTTAAAATACTTAAACTCTGTGAGCTCCTTCCACTATGATGTTCAGCTGGGGGGAAGGGAAGCTGAGCAGAATCATGTGGGTTTGGCTCTTAGAGCGGACACCAAAAGGCATGCAGGTCAGCCTGTTAAAATGTTTGCTGATTTAGTGCAATGACCTGCTACCTTTGTAAGCTTCAATGATGATACACATTGCATTCCACCTTTAGAAACAGTTTTTATTGTTTAAAAGCTAAAAGTAAAATGGTTAAAAATGGTTAAAGAGCCATTACAAATTCTTGATTACATTCCAGGTTTATAAATAGTTTTGTTTAAAACTTAAAAGTAAAATGTTTAAAGATGCATAAAAAAATTCTTGCATTGCATTCCAGCTTTACATATAGTTTTAATTGTATAAAAGTTAAAATAAAATGGTTAAGAATGGTTAAAATGCATTAAAAGTCTGAACTGATGTGTTAATGAGTTGATGACTGGTGAAGTTAAAGAGTTAATGATTTGTGTATTAATGACTGAGGCTCCTCCCCCCAGCACACACTCCCCCTCTCGTTTAAACGTTTGATGAATTTGCTAAATGGTGAGACTGCTGCACATCGTTTAAACATTTATCCTGTTACATCCCTAATTTGAAGCATTCAGCGTGCACTCCATAGGGTTAACTTATTTAAAAGTGAGACAACTCTTTGAAATTCTCCTTTCACAAAGGTCAAGTTACCAACTGTATATGATCTGCACCTCAATATTTAAAAAAGATTGTCTTGTTCAATGCCAGGTAGGCAGCTTTTACATGTTTCAGACAGTTTAAAAGCAAAGCTACGAGATCTGCATTGAAGGTGTATTGTGGAGATTTAAAAATATAAAAAGCATTAAAATGAGAGACAAGGGATCCCTTTGTTAAAACCATCTGCTTGCTAGAAAGCATGCAATCTCTGTTGCTTTCTAAAACACAAAGAAAAATATGTATTTATGAGCTTTCACCCCGAGCGTTGCTGAAATCTGAAGTAACTCTTAAAATGGCGACTATCGCTGATGGCTATCCACGACTTTCTTGTCTTTGTACAACGAAAGATCCCTTGAGCTGCAGTATCTCCAGCAGAACAAGCAGCATAAATTTAGCAGAAGACATGTACATTGATTTGTAAGAAATAAAACATGACCAGAAATGGGAAAATGCTCTTTAAGTGTTATTTACACTACAGAATACCACACAGTCCACCTCTTACTTGTACAGCCAACCTGCTTTGTCATACCCATATGAGTACCCCACTGAACTCAATGAGAATATTTGTGAGCAAGACTTATCCCTTGATGTACAATTCCACTGAGTGTTGATCACTTTACTCTGCTCCATGAAAACACAGACCCTGCCAAACTCATATCTTGGAAAGAGTCAACACGTCCTACCCCGCCATAAGAAAAAAGGAAGCATAGATGCAGGAAGACACTTAATAGATAATTACATAACCTTACCTCTACACATCCAGC
Source organism: Mesoclemmys tuberculata (assembly GCA_007922155.1). NCBI lineage: Eukaryota > Metazoa > Chordata > Testudines > Chelidae > Mesoclemmys > Mesoclemmys tuberculata. The sequence goes on from ML675690.1 coordinate 13,235,858, forward strand.
AGTGCATCAGAAGGGATTGAGATATGGCACTTGAAGTTTGAAGGTGCTCACTTACTTTGCATTAACAAGAAAATATGGGTTCACAGTACAAGCACAGTGCTTATTCTTTGCAGTAATATCAAGCTCAATGAGTTCCTTAATACTTTTTTCAGTAAAATAAAGACTCTTTTTATAGACTGCTAACAAAATCAGCGGAACACTTGTTAAGAACATAAAGAGCGGCCATACTGGGTCAGACCAATGGTCCATCTAGCCCGCTATCCTGTCTTCCGACAGCAGCCAATGCCAGATGCTTCAGAGGGAATGAATAGAACAAGAAATCTGTGATCCATCCCATCTGCCATTACCAGCCTCTGGTAAACAGCAATCCTTGCCTATCTTGGCTAATAACCATTGATGGAACTATCCTCCAGGAACTTATATAGCTTTTTTTTTAACCCTGCTAGTCTTGGCCTTTACTATTATCCTCTGGCAAAGAGTACCACAGGTTGACTGTGCGTTGTCTGAAGAAATACTTCCTTTTGTTCATTTTAAACTTGCTGCCTATTAATTTCATTTGGTGACCCCCTAGTTTTCGTGTTATGAGGAGTCAATAACACTTCCTTATTTACTTTCTCCACATCTGTCATGATTTTATAGACCTCTATTATATCCCCCCTTAGTCGACACTTTTCCAAGATGAAAAGTCCCAATCTTATTAATCTCTCCTCATATGCAAATTTTTCCATACCCCTAATCAGTTTAGTTGTTCTTTTCTGTACCTTTTCCAATACATCTTTTTTTGAGATATGCTAGTAAACACCTTACTCAATTAATAACTCAGGCTACACCCAAGTCTATTTTATTTTTATTTTCCAATCATCACTTCTTCCCTCGCTATCTCAGATGCAAACACCAGCCTTTAGCAGAGCTGAACTGGTCAATCTGAGGATACACATTTCTTTCATCATCTAGAGTCCCTCCATGTTAGCACAGTATACCCAGGCTCCTAATTACATTGCCATTCTGATGAACATGTCCGTACTCCTGGTTGAGGGGACAGTCAGTGCAAAGATGACCGTTTTAGATCTACCCAAGAAACATCTTCATCGATTCACAAAGAGGCTCAGCTACGCAGAGGAGAAGTCAGCCAGAAAGGCCAGTGTGTTACAGGATCTTCACTGGACTGTGTGACAGGTGATGTAGGGAGAATAGACCCTACACCAGGTCAACACCAAATGGGCTTCCAACCAGACATCAGGGTCGCTGTTCAGCATAAGATTAGCTAGCTCCTGAGGCATCGCTAAGACAACAGTGGAGTTTAAAATGTCAGCTATAGTAAGCATTGCACATTCTCAAAACAATCATCATACTAATCTGGAGCACTAATTTCAAAGCACATTATCAACACTATTTGCTCAATGCTTACACAACCCCTGTACGGTAGGTAAGTACTGTACATATTTTTGAGATGGAGAAACTGGGATAGATTAAAAATGAGAGAGTCAGTGGCAAGGTCACAGTTAGAATCTGGGAATTCAGGGCTCCTAGCGCCACAATCAGTCCATTAGATAATACTGCCTCTCTCCGTGCCCTCAGACCATCAGTTATTGTGAAGTCACAACGGTCGACTCAGTGCTGTACAAGAGCAAGATACTTAATCAAATTCAAGCCGAAGTGTTTTTTAATTTTATATTTTGCTTTCTGAGCATCAGACTAGAACACTGTGTATGCAGAACAAAATTGGATTATCAACAATTTCTCACATTCTGAATTTCTCATTCTGAATTGTTGGGCCAACATTATTTTTGTGACAAGGCTTGCTTTGATACATTCCAGTAACCTTGTTCCCTCTGTAACGTCTCCCACAAGCAAGGTCAATATTATGTAACTATTCCCACTAAAATTCCAATTTTTTAAATCTAATCTAGCCACAAAAACTAATTGGAGGTTTGTGCAATAGTTTGCACACTGCCCTGCCAGAATGTATTGATTTGGTATAGAAATGCAAGGGATGTAACAGAGATTCCTCATTCAAAGGATGAGAAAGAATACCCTGTTGCATAGGTTCATCAAATTTGCTATGTATGCTGGCCAATTTACTACTTCCTGTCTGGTTGAATATGGAGATTTCTATTGTGCTTTAAAAGAAAGCAAGGCCAAGAGGAAAGGTTCAAAATCCTTTTTCTAAAAGTATTTGCACAGTAGTGAAAGTTAAGACGGATTATACTCACCTGCAAGAGGGAAGATACATTGCAAGAAAATAAATATTTTGTCAAACTTAAATCCAGACTAATTTTAATAAATGCAAGAAGGAAATTAGTGAGAGCTCAAAATACCATGATTCTGGAATTTCCAAAGAAAAAGGCATTCCCGGCATCCATTGTCAGAAATCTGTGTTACTTGTTTGTCCTCCTAGTTGAAGCTTTTGCAAACATACCTGAATGAGGATCTTTATTTCCTGATGGGATTGGTAGTGATGTGCGGTATAGCAGTCTAAAATATCCATCATATACTGCAAATATTTCAGATAAATAATTTAGGGACAGGAAAATGCTTCCTATGAGTGTTTTAGAAATGTTCACTGAATTTTAAGCTAAAAAACCCTTCAAAGTGCCATAAACTTCCCTTCTACACTTAGAAAATGAGATTAAGATCAACAAAGTCAATTTTAAATAAATTATATTTCCCATAAATGTTCTAAAGTAACATGCAAACTAATTTATCAGTGAATTTTTTATATTCTAATTCTTTTCCTTTTTACCCCCTTATAGTGATCTCTCTGATTTTCTACTGGGACTCTGACTCTTCCATCCTCTCTCCACGACAGTCCTCTAATGAATCATCTAATCCAGTGGTTCTCAACCAGAGGTACCCTGGAGTTTTCCGGGGGGGTCCATCAACTCATCTAGATATTTGCCTAGTTTTACAACAGGCACATAAAAAGCACTAGCAAAGTCAAAAACTAAAATTTCATACAGACAATGACTTCTTTATACTGCTCTACATACCATACACTGAAATGTAAGTACAATATCTATATTTCAACTGATTTATTTTATAATGATATGGTAAAAATGAGAAAGTAAGCAATTTTTCAGTAATAGTGTGCTGTGACACTTTTGTATTTTTATGTCCCATTTTGTAAGCCAGTAGTTTTTAAGTGAGGTGAAACTTGGGGGTACTCAAGACAAATCAGACAAATCCTGAAAGGGATACAGTAGTCTGGACAGGTTGAGAGCCACTGATCTAAATCCATCTTCCCAATGACCTCTCCCTTGTGTTATCATCCTTCATCTTTGTTCTGCATCATCTCCTCCTCCTGTATTTTAGTTCTTTTTGTGCTGAATGGAACTGACTGCAGAACTGGCAAAGAGGTTTTTTTTTGTGGAGAGAATCATCCCCAATTGTTTCTACTGCAAGCCTGATAGTCTGTTCCTAGCTACCTGCTCCAGCAATGGACTTGAACCATAAAAGATTCTGAAACAGGCATTTTGGACACCTAAAACCATCTCTGAAAGTCTTAAAGGAAAATTTCTGATTTCCTGAAGATTATTAGGAAAATCTAAGGGGAACGAGAGGGGGGAAGGATTGTGTACCTAAAGCTGTAGAGAAAACATAGTGTGAGAAAAAGGAGGAAAGCAAAAATATGCCAGCTGTCTACCTGCTAAAGGAGTGGCCTTCCAAAGCAAAAACTGGTACTTAAAATTGAGCCTTTTGTGGAAACTCCAGGAAAACAAAGATCTAGAATTGCACTGAGCACTTTGCTACAGTAACACGTCACAGAATAACTAACTAGAATGCAAAACAGATATTTACCAGTTAATCTTAATCTGTTCTAAGCACAAAATGCCAAATTTCATAGAACAAGAGTCAGTCACTTAAAACCAAAATTACCTGTATAGGCCATGTTCTTAGGGTTTCCATAGGGAGCCCCAGGTTGAACGGGGCTGTAAACAGGATTCATTGTGGAAGACTGGGAACTCTGGAGGAGAAAGAAAAGAAGAATTAAGAAGCCAGTCTCATTTTTCCTCAACAGTAGCCCTCTACTGAAAGGTCTTTTCTTGTGCTAGATGACAGTGCTACCATGTTATTATTCAAAACACAAAAAGCTGCAAAGAAAAGGATTTACAATTAGGCATTATAACTAGATAGTGTAGTTAATAATTCAAATTTCAGTTCTTTCAATTTATTCTCTTTTATTCTTCACCATTACATGTCCTTCCTACAAAGGCATCTGGAGTGTAGGATAAAATTAGTCTTACACATCCCCACCTTCCAAAGCGTTTTGCAAATTACTGCTGAGCAAAGGGAAGGAAAAAATCAGGATCCTGTTTCTAGCATTATTGCGCAATGGGACCGGAAAGTAAAGTGCAAAAACTGCAGTAATTCAGTTGCCACACTAAAGGGAGCTAATGCTTTTTGGGTAATGAAAGAAAGCAAGGAACAACCAAGCCTCTCAAAAATTAGTTGGTTAAGGAGCACTCCCTGCTGGTGATGCTCAGAGCTGCAGACACACACAAATTCTCAAGCAGTTTACACAGTGCCTCTATGAACACATCGATTTGTGTCTGGAAATTAATCTCCTTTGAAGCCTCTTTAAAAGACCAGCCCCAACGTTACTCCTTCACAGCACAGTGTACTATGCTATTATTTATTGAACATCAATGTGCGCTCAGTGCTATTTGAAATTGCCACAGTCACTGCCCCAGACATAAAATGGCCAGTAACAGTTTTAATAGCATTTCTGCTCATTATCTCTCCACTAAAGATGATTAAAGAGAGCCAGGTTATCTTTTCCTAAGCTTTTATTTAGAGGAAAGCAAGGAACCTGGGAATTTGTGTCTAGTAACTGTCACTTAAGCAACTGCTCAGTTAATTAGCTTAATGAAGCACATTCTCAATTCTGATTAATGGAAAAATCAGTCATTAAGCTTTATTAGGCAACACACTTGTTTCCACAGCTATCGTGTGACAATTTCAAACCTGGTGCCCAACATGCTTACTTTAAACTATCTTTTAAAAAATATATTATTTACACTTCATAAAATAAAACCATTCCTTTCAAACTAGTCTGTCTTGATTGATGTGCAATTTGTTAGATCATTAACTCCTTCAGTTTCACCTCAGGATAGTAAACAAGTCAAATGTTAAATGCTAGCAACAATTGGCTTGACAACAATTACTGCTTAATTAATTAGCGTTCCCTCCATCCCCAAGTTAGTGCTGTAATTCTGTAACAAAAGGAAGACCAGGGATGTAAAACAAGGCAAAGAAAAACGCTAGAGAATCCAAAGAAATGCATTTATAACACTGACTGGAGTAAGTCGGTGCTGAATTGGCTTCAGTAATACACAATGGAAAGTTTCTTAAAAAGATTAATAAGCAACATCATTGCAAAATCTGACTTATATGAAATATTATTGCTGGCGATTTACACTGATTTGTCAAGACAGAGTTTATGGTTCCCACAGCGATGGCCACTTCTCCCTCTTGCTCTCAGGCAGTATTTTGTGTTACTATGGTTATGTCTACACTTAAATCTCTTCGGCGGCACAACCAGGACTGTGTCACTGTTGCACTTCAGTGCAGATACTACAGCTACGCGAGGAGTCTTCTGTCACTGTAATTAGTCCACACCCCCAAGAGATTGTAGCTGGGTCGATGTCTACACCAGAGGTTAGGTTGCTCAAAAGGGCATAGAATTTTTTCACACCACAGAGCTATGTAGCTGGATTGACCTAACTTTCTGTGTAAACCTGGCCTATATTATAGTAGGGTCCTGTCCCAGCTTCTGGCAGTTGGAGATTTATGGACATCCAGAGTCATGACTTCTCTTTAAAAGTCAACCTTTCTAACACCCCTAAAACAGACAAGCTTAGCTAGATTCCTTTGAAATTTGCTAGGGAGCTGGGGAAGAAAAAAAAATGGGGAATGGGGACATTCTTTCCTCCCATGCATGTGGACAGATATGGGGGGGCTCATGCCCCTCTAAGGGATCTGAGCCTTTCTCCCTGCCTGCCTCTTATAAGCTGGGATGTGGGGGGGCCTTGCCCCTGTGGGATTGTCTGAGCCCCCCTCACTGCCCACCATGTGCATGACAGGATCTTGAGGCCCTATACCTAGCTACAGGGGTTGGACCTCCATCTCCCTAACCTCCCTAATGTGGGTTTGGGGGAACAGGAGGGGCTTGCCCTTTTAGGAGAGCCTTTGGACTCTGACCTGCCCCCAGTGTGAGACAGGATATGGGGAAATCCTGCTTCTTGGGGTGGGGTGCTGAAAACAGCCATAGTTCATGCCTACCACAGCACTCAGGAGGGTAGTAGATAAGTTCCTGGAGGACAGATCCATCAATGGCTGTTAGCCAAGATGGTCATGGCTGCAATCCCACGCTCTGGGTGTCCCTAACTGTCCAAATGCCAGAAGCTGGGACTGACAACAGGGGATGGATCACTTGAAATTGTCCTGTGCTGTTCATTTCTCTATGAAGCATCTGGCAATGGCCACTGTCAGAAAACAGGATACTGAGCTAGATGGACGATTGGTCTGACCCAGTGTGGTTCTTATATTCATCTCCATGGAGTGTTCTCATTCAACTGAGAACACCACATTGAGATAAATGAACCTGTTCACACCTTTCAGAGCCTCTTATGCTGCAGAAGGATGCACAGAGGAGCCCTTCCCCTCTCCCCCCATTCGACCCTGTTTGTCTTTCCTGTTTAAAGAAAAATGTTTCTAAGTGCTCTAGAATCTGCACGCTTTCATGGACTTCCTTGAAATTTGCTATGGCTCGTAGGAGTGCAGAGTAGGGTTTAGTGACCCAAATTTGGGGTCACTTGAGCCAGGGGTTCCAGAGATATAAGCCCTGAAAAAAATAGCTATCTTTCAAAAAGTTTCTAAGTGGGGGTTTTGCATGCCCCATTCCAGCTGTGACTCTGGCTGTGGAGGGAAGAGCCGGGGCTTCTCACTCAATACTCTCCGCTGAAAGTATGTGGACAGTGATAAGAACCTTGGCTCCAGCCCCATGCTCACTGACCAGAGTTCAGTGAGTAAGCTGTGCAAAGTAACTTACGTCTCCCACAGAGTAAAGTGGGAGCAAGAGAGGTCTGCGTGCAGAGATTTGTTGTCTGGTCTGCGTATGGGGCGGTGTAGCTATGTGCTGCCCCTTATTCAGGGCAGACTAAGTTCCAATCGAGCTCAGTATGTCTATCACATTCACTGGTATAACCATGTCTCTTCATAGGGTGAAAAAATGACCTATGCATTTTTGTCCTTTGCTAAACTTTTTGGAGGTCATTCATATTTGAGAGGTCTGCAATGCCAGTGCCCTAAGGCTGCCATCTACAAAACACATCCAGTTTAGTCTAATGGATAGGACAATGGATTGGGACTCAGAAGACCTGGATTCTATTCCCAGCTCTACCCCTCACCTGCTGCATGATCTTGGACAAGTTACTTCACCTCTCTGTGCCTCTTTCCCCTTCCACTCTTTATCTGTTTTGTCTATTGGGACTAAGTTCCTCAGGGAAGGGACTGTCATTATTGTGTTCATGCAGGGCCCAAATTTCAGTCGGGGCCTCTACATGCTACCACAATATAAAATGCTAATAATTTTGCAAACACGATTTCGAGCAATTAGCACACCTTGGGTGCTGTATAAACAGTAAGAGTGAGTAGAAGAAAATTCCTCTATGGGGTCCTCATGAAAAAAGTTCCTCTTTGGCACAGATAAAACAATTGCACTCACAATATGAGCACGCTGCAGAAAGAGGTTTATACTTCCTTCTCTGTTTGGCATGCAGGACTTTTATTTCAAGATAGTGCGATTGAGTGAATGCGAACTGCATTTACCATAAAAAATTCACATCTAGTTTTAAACGTATTCAGGGTGGCTTCCAACACATTCCATGAGACTGTAACATTCGACTATACAACTCAAACTCATTATGGCTTTTGCAAAGCTACAATGAAATAAGAATAAAACAGGATTAGTAAAATTAAACCTATTTTAGCACAGCATTTTGTGGCACTTACATGTGGCCATGAATACACAATAAAAAGACTACCAGAAATTAACTGTTTAACAGGCAAACAAAAGCATGGCTCCTCTGTATGCATCTTCCACGGTTTTTCAGTTCCCATGATGCTGACACTCGGTTGCTTAGAAGCTGCTGAGACTCTTTACACAACAGCTGAAGTAGTAAGAATTCCAGAAGGAATGTCATGGGAAGCACCTGCCGGCAAACAACCTCGGGATACTTTCCTGCTGTAACCTGGTTACATTTTTATCTATTTTATCTTTCCAGCCAAGTGCATGACATCTTTCCACCACACTGGGAAATTACTTCAGAGGAAGTGTAAATAGAAATACAAGAGAGGCCAGCCTAGGAGTCTGAACCACATCACCCAGCAGGCCGGTGTGTCAGTCAAAAGAGGTTTACTTGGGAGACTTCAAAGTATAGTACACACAGCTTTCTCTGCGCAATGAAGGCTGATCTTGAACTTTCCATGCTATTAAGTGGCTGCAGGGTTACACTCCGGTGCGCTCGCCTCGCTGAACAAAAGAGTGCCTCCAGACAGCGTGATGAAATGAGTGTGGAACTCAGCACTATATACTGCTGCTGCCAAGCTAAGAGAATCAGAAAAGGCTGCTGCCACGGTGCTCTCTGTCCTCAACGGTTACACAAGGGCACCAGCAACTTCAAAATCATTTCAGCTTGACTTTTTCTTAAAAAGCTGCCTTTTTCTTTTCTTTTGGAAATTATGACTGCCTAAAATTACTATATACGAAAAATCTCTTCTTTTTTCCGGTTTTCTTTCTTTCGTGTGTTTTGTGTAGTCATTTTCGCTGTTTCCCAACAGAGTCAGTGAGGCCCTGATTCTGCAAATGTTTATGTGCATGAGCAAGTGACACACACAAGCAGTCCCATTGAACTCAGCAGAACTACTCCTGTGTGCGCGCCCATGCACGCGCTTGGGCCATAGGGCAACTTCTTCCCTGGGTTTGCATATTTCATATAACAACCTGGAAGAGAAAAATGCTGAGAGTAGGATAACGCTTTTGTAAAACCACAAAACTTGGCAAAGGGGACTCTGGGACATGCACAAATACCTGAAAATACTTTTCACCTTTTTTGTTAATGAATTAGGTATCAAATGGATAGTGTCTTTCTAAACACAGAGTGTTATTTACAAATATGTTTATACTAGTTGTGCTTTTAAATAATTATGAGAGGCATTTCTTTGTGGCTCTTGTAAGTCTAAATGAATCCATCTGATACTTCAAAACTGGGTGCATCATGCTCCACATGGATAATTCCATTTAATTTTAGACCTTGGTTCAAACTGACTTTCCCTTTGCTAGTCCATGAGATTTAGGCTCCTATGTGCCTAACTCACTTTTGAAAAAGGGACTTCTGCTCATAAGTCACTTAAGCACTTAGAAATATGTGGCTCCTTGCACATTTCTTTGGAGGCGAAATGGAAGTTTCTCCTTCGAGTCTTTGTACAGACTAAAAATGATTTCTTTCACAAAGGAAAGTATAGACCCAAGAGCAAGTGAACGTGAACACTGATGAAAGATAAACCAGCAAGACACACTTTTTCCTCAATCTGAAAATCACCTCTTAAAATTCATTATGTATAATCACATGCTAATTGTATTCAGCCCAAATCCTTCTCTAAATATGAGCAGACCTTCTGACATTACATTATATTCAAGTTCTAATAGTTTCTTAACAAATTTTCAGTTATTTGAAGCACAAATAGTATAATTTAAACTATTCCTTTAATTGTATACCTTATGTTTGTAAAATTTGGCTAGGGCATCATCCTGGACCCTGAAATTTATCTTCTTCCATCTGTCATGTAGGCCAATATGTTGACCCCACTTTTGATGAAACCCTAGTCTTTGCTTTCATCTCTTCTCACCTGGACAAATGTCAATTCCCTATTTTCTCCTAAAATTCCAGCACTCCAGACTCTAGCACAGAGGTTCTCTCAACTGATTTTTGGTGGCCTCAGGGTGCAGCCACCAACTCCTGCTGGTGGCCATGCTGATCATTTTTCCTATAATACTTAATTAACTTTAAAAAACACAAATAAATCTGCACATCCATATCACTGTAACTTATTTATGTAGATTTTTTTTTTGCAGACTCAATAATAAAAATAATGTACAATTGTCTCTATTCTTTACTGGACCTAAACAAAATAGAAACACAAACAAGGTGCTTTGCAGTTCGTGTCTTTTTTGGTTGCTTTTTTTTTTTTAAATAAAGACTTGCCAGCTAGTAAGTCTGCTGCCATGAAAAGTGATATCTGTATGTTAACATCACTTTTGCATCGCTACTAAGACTATGAATACACTACAACCTATGCTGGCAAAACTTGCTTGTCAGGGGATTGACTATTCCACCCCGAGCAACATAAGTTATACCGACATAAGTGCTCACGTACTCAGCTTCCGCCACTTGCAAAAGTGATTTTTTTATACCGACAGGAGAGCGTTCTCTGATCGGCACGGAGCATCTTCACTAGACGCACTGCAGTGGCACAGCTGTATCAGTGCAGCTGTGCCACTGCGGTGCGGTATAGACGTGGTCTTAGCCCGCGGTGACAAGTGACATGTTAGCAAACATACACACAAGTGTCCCTTGTCAAAGCAGTAGACTTGCGCAGCTTCAGCAAGCCCAGGGACAAATTAGGCCCTGGATGGGGAGCCGGGGAAGGCAGCAGGGGCCAGGAGTGATGGGGTGTGAGAGCCCAGGGACAGCACCCACTCCCACCTGGCTGGAGACCCCCAGCCTCGAGCCCAAAGCCCTGCAGCCAGGGGACAGAGCCCTCGGCCAAAGCCTGCAGGAGGCAGCAGGGGATGAAATGATGGGGCATGGGTGGGTGGTGAGCCGGAGGCAGGAGCCTGCCACCGCACGGTGAGTGTCAGAGCCACCACATGGTTGGAGGCTGGGGCTAGAGCCCAAAGCTCCACGGCTGGAGCCCGAGGCTGGTGCATGCCACCACACAGCAGGGGAACGGAGCCCGAAGCCTCGTGGACAGAGCCCGAAATCCGCCACCCAAGGCCTGAAGCTCAAACTCCACCCTACCCCACCCCCTCCCAGGAAGGTGGGGAACTCGCTGGCTGCCTGTTCTTTCAGCATCTCTGTCTCCAGAGGGGGGCAGGGCCCAACCCCTGCTAGTAAACGCAAGGGGAGAGGCTGCTGCTTTGTCCCCCACCCGAAACAGAAGCCTGTGACTGCAAGGAAAGCCCCTGGTGGCCACATTTGAGAAACTACCTGACCTGATTCGAAGCCAGCACAAATGTCACCCGCAATCCCAAACCACTTCAGTGACTCCCCATTAATTTCTGACTGCAGTTCACACCTGCCTTCCCCATGAAGTAACATTCTAACAGCTCTTCTCCCTTTCTGCCCTCCCTCTACCCATCTAGCACCAACCTCGTGTGACTCTTCCCAAAAATGCTCATGGGAGACCCTTCTCTGCTGTGCCTGCCTCCTGGAACAGCTGTCCTGTAGCTCTCTGGTTCAGGAACACGCCGTATTTCTGATCTCAACTAAAAATGTCGCTTCTCCTTTAGCCTTGGTCTACAGGTCTACCACTACCAGTATGTTGGTAGGGGTGTGATAGAGTACAACCCACAGTGTGACCACAATTATATCACTATAAACCTTGCATCACTATGTGTTAGCCCTCTTCCTCTGTGGGAACAGCTTAGTGTGGTATAACCACACCCACACTAGGGGGTTGTGCTGCTTTAACCGTACTGGAAGAGCAAGCCTTAGTACAGAAGGACAGTAGGCGCTTGTTTGCAGCAACACCTTGTAAGAGCAACCACCACTCCCGAGCAACATTTCTGCTAGGAACACTTTCCCAACTGTGAATTGTCCACTTGATAACAGCACCACAGTGGCCTCATAAGAGCAACATTAGTGAAGTTGTGATGTCATATCTGGGGCAGGGATGGGGGTGCATGTCAGGCCATTGTCCCCATGAAACCACATCTTTCCACTCCCCTCCTGACCCTTCTGCGCAGCTCCAGGACACACAGCCCATGACTTGCCCTGCCTGATAAAGCCTGTGTAGACAGAGTGGAGGGGCCAAGCTGAATCAAGCTGAAGAGCAGCAGAAATGCAGCTGAAAGATTTCCTCCCCCCTTCCTCAACGTCTGGCTTACAGGTGCAGGGTTTTTTGGGGGGGTGCTATTTTGCAGCGGGGAGTTTTGGGGGAACACCTCCCCCCCGTGCACTGAGCTGTCCCCTCCACCTCGGCTGCTGACAGCGAGGTGTGGGTGTGCTGTTCTGCAGTGGGAGGCCGGGGACCTCCCTCCCCAGGACACTGGCCTGTCCTCTTCCCCCACCCCCGTCTCCGCTGTCCATGCTAGGAGCCACCCCCCTCTCCATTGCACGCTGCACACGGGCCCAGCCACTCATCGCTTGCCAGGGTGGGGCATGAAGCTGCCAGCAGACGCATCCTCAGCCTGTCCCCAGCAGCTGGGCTCACAGTCGTTTTGTCAACTGGGGGCTCCCCTGTCAAACCCAGGGTTCCCTTGTCCCATTCCCTCCCAAACATGGGGTTCCCCCACCCTACACCTCCCAACCCTTTCCCCCACAGCGTGGCTGCCCCACCCCTTTCGAAACACTTGACTCTTCATATGCCTTTGGTCAAACAACACTCCCCATAACCACAACAGCCACTTAGGAGCAATGTAGCAAAAGGGCGCACTGCTATGTTGTTACTAACGAGAATCTATACCTGTGACGCATTTTGAAACATTGTTTCTATGAAAGACACTTAACTAAATGTAGTATTGTTTTGCATCTTAGCTATATTAGCATTATTCAAGCTGCGCAGTTACAAGAACTAATTTAAATAAGGGTATGCCTTCAATTCAAGAGATTCCATTTTAAAAGAATAGATAAAAGGATACTAATAAAACATTAACAATGGGATCAGGGTTATCATCCAATGCAATCAGGTGGGTTAAATACAGAAACATCAAGAACCTAATTCAGTGGTGAATGTAAAACAGCTGTTTATTATCACAGTTGCATTTATGTAAGATCTTTCATAGCATGTTTGCAGTTCTGGACATGGATTAAAACATATTACCCATGAGTTAAAATGAGACTATATTTTCTTTGTGGAATTTTTAATCCCATACCATGTTGTGTACGTATTTATTTATTTGTTTTGTGACAGCTCCTAGGAGTTCCAATCAAAGACGAAGACTCCATTGCGTCAGGCATCATATAAAAAACAAAGACTGTCACCCTGTCTCAAAGCGCTTCCCATTTAAGAATAAAGCAGGTGGCTAGATAGATAGACAGAGATAGGAAAGAAAGCAATGAGACAATACTGATCAGATCCCACACGTGCAATGTGCACCAGAGGTATGGTTGCTAGGGTAATGAAACACTGTCTATTCAAGGGAAATCTAAATCAGAAGCAGATGTGGAATGCATATGGATACTTAAAAAGCAAGAAGAGAATCAGCTAAGCAACTGGAAACACAGGTTGCCTTAAAGCACTTGACATATTAAATTTCAAAGATCTGGTGTAGGAAACAATAGCAAGGAAAAGCCACAAATACCTTGCAATTACATAGCACCTTTCATCAAAGCACCCTTGAAAAGCAAGTCAGTTAAATACTCATTTTACATATTGCAAAGATCGAGGAACAGAGAGGTAAATGGACTAGCTCAGTGTCACACAGCCATCTTGTAGCAGAATAAGGGAATTCTAATTCCCAGTCTCCTGCTCTAACTGCCAAGACACATTTCATCTAGTAAAACTTTCTGACATTTGCAACGAGAACAAGTCTTCGTGATACTGATTAAGAATTAAATTGCTACTTCATAAACACAAAGGAGCTCTTGACTGCTCAAAAATAACAGTTGAGACAAAATGGAAGACCTTGACCCTGTAATTATTGTTATTTAACATTTATAGTCCAGTAGAGGATGCAACCAGGATTGGGGTGTAATGGTACGGTGTTCGTATAGCATCTAGAAAAAGACCATTCCTGACCTAACCTCAGAAGGCAGGTGACATACAAAGGTTTGAGGGAAAAGTTAAATATATAGTTATATAATATATTGTATTTGTTCATTTATTAGAAATATGTAAAAGATAAGTAAATTATCCCCAAATGCCATTCTATGGTTACGCCCGTTTCTGTTGCACCCACTGACGAATGTAATTGTACCACTTTCAATCACACAGAGTGGACAAGTGACAATTGTTTACTTGTACTATTACTATTTGAATTAGGAACGGCAAATAGAAACCACAGACTTGTGCGCTTTGACCAATAAGAGAATAGCTTACATGTAACAGAATTTGAGCCACAAAAAATCACTGTACCTTGATAAATAACCTACTTTCAGACCGGATGACATTTATTTATCAGGAAATATGCCACAGGGAAATCTGACTGACTAAAAACAGAGTCATATGATCTCAGCAATACTAAGTACCTTTAAGTGCCCTATCTAAGCACAGAGCTTGGAGATGAAGACACACAGGAAGAATAGGGCCATGGGTGGAACAGTGCAACTTTGGTATAGGAAGTATGAAGTAATTCACCTGCTGAAAAATGACAAATGTCAGAATGGATTATGCTTTAAGGACCCTGAAGGGTGAGGTGGGTAGAAACTTAAAACCATCAGATAAATGCATCTGATGACAGCTGGGGAAGCAAACATAACACTGTGATGTATCAGTAAAGAAACAAAGCACAAATCTGCATTTTGTTCAGTGTCCCACATGTGATCAAACATTCAAATAAATGCACAGCTGACTTTTCCCTGTATTTCAATGGGCATGCATCTGAGTAAGTCTGCTCAGTGCACGGTTAAAATCAGTAGGGAGAATGTCCAGAGATATCCATAATACGCTCTTTTCATTCATTTACAACAACTATTTCTCAAACATCTATTGCCTTCAAACCAAACAAACTCACGTTTTCCTCACTGCAATAATTTGCATTATTAGAGCATGGAGTGAACGTACATTTTAAAATACATTAGCAGTTTTGCAACTTTTTCTATAGCTGATTTTTTTTTAAAGGAAATTTTTACTCAACTTTCACAGTCACAAAAGCCGTATCTGGAGTAGTTCTAAGACAACTGAAACGTGTTTGAAACTAAAAGTATCTGCTAAATCGTAACTATCCATGCACCCAGCCCCAAAGAGCTGCAATCAGTAGCCAGGGCTGGGAGCAGGGCCAAAGCCATGGACAGGGGCCAGGGCCCGAGCTGCGGCTGGGGCTGCAGTGGGGCTACAGCTGCAACTGTAGGATCTGGGGCCGGAGACGCAGGGCCTGGGCATGTGCCATGGCCAGGACCAGGGAACGGAGCTGAAGCCGGAAGCCGAGGCTGTTACTGCAGCCGAGAGCAGGGTTGGAGTGGAGATGGGAATAGAGGGGGGCCAGATGGCGCTTTCTCCGTGGACCCCGTGCGGGCTGCCCCATGCCCTGCCATTTCCTCCCGAGGCAGGGCGCACCGCACAGCTTGGGCTTCTCTGCTTTATCGAGACTAGCCATTATAAGGAATGGCACATATATCTTTGCCTTGGGCTTCCATAACTACTTGTAAGAAGGCAGAAGAGTACTGGGAATCAGGAATATGGTTCTATCCCTGACTCTGGACAGAAGTGTTCTCTAGTGGTTACACCTAGCACAGCAAAACACATAAATATACATATACAATTGCACCGACAGGCAGTGTAACTAAGCAGGTAAGATTTGCATCTGCCATATTAGAAACCTGGACCAGATTCTAACTCCCACTACAATCCCTTGCCATGCCAACATAAGCACAGTGTGCTTTTTACTGTGGTATCTGTCCACTTCCACAGCGTCAATTTGTTATTTTTGGCTCAAAAGTTTTTGCTAAGAAAATTTGTGCTTGGGTGAATAATTAAATTCCTTTGCCCAAATACACAAGATATGTGGATTTTGCCCACTGGACATCAGCCGGTATCTTTGAAAGCCAAAAGCTATTTTTGACATCTACATATCATGAGCACCCAGTTGGGGAGATTGGAAGTTTTTCAGTGGACAGTGAGGTGGCTACAAGTTTTATTACAAATATTCAATATACTTGCCAGGGCTCTTATATGGTTGTCAAATACTATTGAACTGCTTGTGACCAATGGCAAAATGTGAATCCACCCTTTTGATTCATCATGTGTTAAGTTCACTAGAGTAAATACTTTCTTATAGTACATGTACTGCCAATGATTGATTGTTCCCTAATTTCCATAATTAGTTCCAAAATCCACAAGCTAAAAGGGATACATTAATTTTGAAGCCCATATGCCAATTAACACCCACTAAATTCTCAGACTATTTCCACTGCATATTCCAATCTTCATTTTCTTTATTAGAGACTCTTTTCTGTCTTGTCTTATTGCAAGAGCAACATGGCTCCCCTCTGAACCCAATGTCCCAATTTTTTATTCCAACTGAGCCACATCCTTTGGAAATCAGCAACGATCTTGAATTCTTTTATCTTAATTGTTCTGACTCATCATGTTTTACTAGAAATATTTCTCAGTCTGTGAGCATCTGGATGATAACTCCCTTCTGTTTCTCTCTTCTAAGGAAGACTTCTAGTCCTTGCAAATTTCTCCCAATCTTTCCTGTACACAGCTCTCTTGCCACACTCATATCCCAAGATTTAGTATGCTCTGCTTTAAGCCTCAATTTCCTTTGCTTTCACACAGTCCACCAACAGTTCAACTCCAATATAGTACGAGCTGCAGCTACTTCACTTCTCTCCATCTTCATTTCGCCTCCACCATGCCAGGTGGCAGCCTTCCCTTAACGGCTCTTGACAGTTGTTATGGCTTCAGACATTCTAAGCTTTCTCTGGCAAAATTACCAGTATCTTTTCATTCACTACCTACCACACAATAACATATTAGTCAAATCAAAGAGAACTTAAATCTGCCTTACAATATCATTATGAAAATTTTCTAGTTCAAGCATAAATGAACAAACACACCCTAGCCATAATAATGAAAAACACATTGATGACATAGTACTTGTCAAACAAAATCATTCATCTCAGCTGAACAGACAAATACAGTCTGGCAAGGCGAATTTAAAGTGACAATATTAGCTGAGAACAGAATCTGATCTACCTTAATTTTGTTAGAATTTGGTGAGGAAATTCCTCTGGATTCTAAGGGCAGGTCTACACTTAAAAGGCTACAGCAATGCAGTTGCACCACTGGTGTGCTTCAGTGAAGATGCTACTAACGAGAGGTTCTCCCATCAGCATAGTTAATCCACCTCTGTGAGAGGTGGTAGCTAAATTGATGAGAGAAGCTTTCCGTAGACATAGTGCTGTCTACAGTGGGGGTTAGGTTGATAATAACTGCATTGCTGAAGTGTGTGGATTTTTCACACCCCTGAGCAAGTTACACCAATGTAAGTTTATAGTGTAGACGTGGCCTCAATATCTAACTTGGAACAATAAGGTTATTCTCATCCCTGTACTGTAAAAAAGCAGAAAAGTATTCTGCTAGTTATACTGTGTATTATTTTCTGAGGCCAGGTCAAACTTGTATCGGTAAAACTATGTCACTCAGGAGTATGGAAAATCCATATCCAAGAGACGCCGTTATGTGGACCCAACCCCTGGTGTAGACAGCACTGTTAACAGGAGGATTTTTCCTGTCCACATAGCTACCACCTCTCACAGAGGTGGGTTAACTACGCCAACAGGAGAATAGTCTCATCAGTGTAGTAGCGTCTTCACTGAAGCGCTACAGCGCCACACCTGTGCCATAGCAGAATTTCAGTGTAGACCTGCCCAGGGACTCTTGGGAACACATCATCAAATTTCAACAGTCAGCTATAAAAATGCTCCCAATCATATTCAATGGGAAAGGAGATACCCATTACTAATAAAAACTAAACTTTGGTGCTTTTCATCTTCAAAGCACTTTATATTAAATAATCAATCACCACAACAATCTCACTGTACCGATGGGGAAATACGTGAAGCATATAGGTTAGGTGACGTAATCAAAGCCAACAAGAGTTCAGCACCAGGGCCAGCATTAGACTTCCATTTCTCTGCTCAGCCCTTGCTGCTCTCTATTACTACATTTATTATTTGTACTATAAAAACCTCAGAAGTGTTTTAGGTGTTCACAGAGCAAAAAAAGGAGGTATGGACCCTGCCTCACAGAGAGTATGGTCTAATTTCATAAATGACACAATGAGAGGCATGAACAAATAACTAAGGGAAATGGAGACATGGGCTGCAGTAATTTGATCAAGTGGTTGCTCAGAGATTGTATGTCCAAATCGTCCAAAAAGTTACAAGGACTTTTTGCTATTTAGTTTTATGAGATAAGTCATTTGGCTGACACAACATGAAATAAAACGTCTTTCAATTTTCTGGTCAGAAAATTCCACCAAAAGTGAACTTTCTATGTGGAAAATTTCAATTTGAGCAGTGCACGTGTCTTAACACCTTTTATTAAGTTAATAAACCAGACTATCATTTATATCACCATGTAACTCCACTCTCCTTTCCCCCTTCCATGTTGCTATCATCAACCTTCCATGTTGCGATCGTCTACTTCTTATTGGACTGGGAAGCTTGCCTGGCCCTTCTTTACTCCACAGATGGAAAGAAAAATAAAATATGCAAGTTTTAAGCAACTCAGACACACTGCAGTTTAAATACACGCAAATATAATGCATGTAAAGCAGTAGTTCTCAGAACCGTGGACTGTGATCCACTAGGGAAGCATGAAAACCTGGCAGGTCACATGGTACTGGCTCCACTCATTTTCAGCTGAGAGAAAGAGAGCAGAGTAGGGGCAGAGATATGAATGAAGACCAGAAATAGCCAGTATGACTCATTTTCCCCCAAAAATGACAATGCACTTATGACAGATAAATAATCTCTCAAAGATGTGGTCCAGACCCTGGAAAAGTACAGAAACCCCTATATTAAAAGGAAATCAGCATTTTGGGTACCATTAGAAAACTCTTAAGCATATATTTAACTTTACCCTAAGCACCTATTGACTTCAATTAACTGGTTACCGTGACGTGTAAATCTAAGCATACAGGTATGTGTTTGCAGGTTTAGGATTTAGGGAAAGTTACACTGGTCTTAGAGTGACCAGATGTCCCGATTTTATAGGGACAGCCCCAATATTCAGGGCTTTTTCTTATATAGACGCCTATGACCCACGCATCCTGCCCCAATTTTTCACACTTGCTATCTGGCCACCTTAACTGCTCTTCAGTTTAAATTGCTTATGACAATGTAATACTCATATGAACCCAATCAACATAAGATGAAATTCTCCCGATGCTTTGTGTTGAATATTTTTACAAAGTATAACAAAGATACTTTTTTTTCTTAAAAGCAATGTTTATTTTTTTTTAAAAAATGCTCAGTTGTCAAAGGATATGAAGTGACATGAACATTCAGGAAGGCATCAAAAGAAGAGTGTATTAGTTAAATTCACAAATCTGTCATTCACTTTTGCTTAGGTTTGAACAATGCCACAGCCTCCATACAGAGAGCTACAATGACTTTCAATTTAGCAGTGATAAAAATCTTATTTTCCCTCCAAAGTCTCTTTGATGTTATGACTCCCACATTGATGAAAAATTATAAAAGCTTTAATTTATTACACAATGGCTTAATTTCACATTAATCCCTATTGCCAGAAACCAATTTTACAAAATTAAATGTTTCTGAGGGTTTTTTAAAATACCATCCAGTCAAGTTTACCCCAAATCTTTCACTGGTGCTACAACCACAGTTCAGCTGGCATCTACAAAATCTTTTAAATTATACTTTGCATGAGCATTCTGAATTTTATATTTCTGTACCAGTATACCTACAAAGGGAAAAGTTTAATTAAAGCCAAAGTGCATAATCTTTAAAGCTAATGACATTTTGCAAAATAACATCTTAGCATTAGTGGCTCGCTCTAAGCACCATGATGAAACAAGTATAAATGAAAAACTTTGAATTTGGAGGTATGTTGATGCATTAATGGACACATCACCTGTGGTTTTATCACATATGCACCAAATTTTACCTTTCAGCAGTTCTGCAAACAGCAAATCAAATATTTGCACATCCAAATAAGTGTATAACTATATACTGTCTGTTGCCATTTATGATTGGCCTGTTCTTAGAAATCAATCCTGCAATCACTTCACATGCTCATAACTTTAAGTCCTATTGTTATCAGTGGGACAAGCCAGGAGCTTAAAGTTAAGCACATGCAAAATGTTTGCAGAATCAGGGCTTTAGACAGTCAGATTTTCAGGGCAAAGACTGTCATTTGTGTATTCTGTAAATGGCCCAGTACACGTTAGGCAAATACAATACCTGATTTGTACATGCACATCTACTATTTCTGCATTTAACTTTCAAAATCTGGCCCTTAACTTGCAACCAAGTAGGGGTACTCGTATTTGGCTACCACAAAAATTCTCTCTGTATATATCACAATCTTTACCTTAATGTCAGTTGAATTAAATGTTTTAAATGAATTCTGTTGTATCACATCACACTAGCACACGATATACAACAGTGGTAATTTGAAAATACAGAATTGTGGATTCAGTTTGATTTTGAACGAATGCAGGGATTGTTATTCCTAAACAACCGTAATGGTACATTAAGTAGTATGGACGTATATATTCCCAGACAAAAAATTGTTAATATAGAGTTACGGCTGAGGGTACATATCAGTAACTTAAAGGTAAAAAAAAAATTACCAGGATATTGTAATTATCCCAAACATCAAGCATTACAAACTCAAGAAATTCAGTGTTGCGGTAAAGAAATGTACAATTAAGACACAAACAGCCTTAACACTGCCCTGTTGTGATGTCATGCAATACAATTATGATTAATGCAGTTTAGTGGAGGTGGGCCCAGATTAAACTGATTTTCAAATACACATTTTCCACCTCAGTTTCAGGAACAGAGGACCACCATAAGGAGCTGATGAATAGAGGCAGTGGCTATCTTTGCTAAAGACAACCTTTGGCCTCAGACCCAGACAATAGGAGCTGACAGTCATTTTGAGAGATGTGAGTTTCTCTGAAGTAGGTCATTATTCTTCAGCCTCTGATGAAGGTTTAACTTGTTATGAAGAATAATGGAAACAATTACTATTAGCCTGAATAGCTATTTAAAAAAACAAAACCAAAAAACTAATTGCTGCAACAGATCTATTCAGGATTCTCCTCTGACAATTTTTGTGTAAACATACAATGCCTGAGTTGAGATTATTGGGACAGAGTTCTACATTTTTTTTAAAGGACTCTAAAAATTACCAGATTTATTCTAAATTCTCGGAAAATTTGTTCCATACTCAGGGAGCAGTCCTGTAAATTTGGGGGAGAATATGCGCTATCCTTGTTATGTAACAGAAACTGAATCCCAGATTTACATGCAAAAATCAACTCCCACTTAACTACAGTGTCACAAGCGGCACATCCATAATATTCTATATACATATATAAGTATGTACACGTACACACCACCTAAAACTATGTATCATACCAATACATTTTGCAGGTATCCACCTAGCAGCAAGATCAACTAATTCAAAGTTGTGCCTTAGCGATAATTTTATGTTTTAAAAGACTGAGAGCTTGCTCTCATTACTGCCAGAGTATTCCTTTTAGATGTCAGTGAGATATGACCACAATGGTGGTGTCGCAGTATCTATTTAAAAATAATCGAGCAATTTACCAAAGCAAAGCAAATGGAATTTCATCACTTGGCCTGGTTCAGATATATTGGTTTTGCAAGCCTTCTGTCAAAACTGTTGAGTTTAAAAACAAAAAACCAAAATAACGTAACATACAAGTCTGTAGATCCATAACATACAAGTATGTGCAAAGTAAAAGAGAAAATAATATACAATCTCTGCCCCGGTTTCATTTTAATCTTGACAGGTACGCTACTGAAAATGAAATAAAGAATTCATAAAATTGAGTGAGACTGTTTACAAAAATATAAAGAGCAGCATTAGGAAAAATTTCCTGACAATTTAACACAAATGGAGAGAACCGGGGTCAGTCATGCTTTAAATACTAGATTTTCCTTTGCCACTTAAAATTATATGGTCATCTTCCAAGCAAAGAAGGGTGGCTATCCCAGGTCAGGCTGTGGCTGCTTGTGAGGTAAAGACAGAGACAGGATATTGGACTAGATAGACCAATAATCCAGCATGGCAATTCCTAGGTTCCTAACACCAATGTAAGGTCGGGGAATGGTATTAACCCCACTGCACAAGTGAGGCAAAGCAGTTTAATCTGGGAACTATCTGTACCCTCAGCATAGAAGGAAACAGACTTCAAAGCCAAATATCCCCAAAGAATACTGAATGTAAGTTTAAAAAAGAGAGGTTTTGGAGTCCTATGCAGAATAACTCTACTACATATTACAGCCATCCATAGTTGAGATGGCTGGTAGTAGGAATACTCTCATCATCACATGATGAAGTAAGAATGTCATGCAAGACCGACACTGAAAAATCAAGCCACAAAAATTTTCAAAAATATGCCCTGTAGATACAGGAAAAGCAACAATTCGGTATTTATATTCCTACATACTGGAGCTAAGCAAAAGCTGACCTTGTAGAATTTAATATGGAATAAATACAGAATACTAAAGGAAGAAATGTGTCTATCTACCAATCACTTCAACATCTAAATAACACCCAGTGATATATCATATCCATAATGAAGCATTTATTATTGCCTTTATTCAGATTTCAAACAAGCTTTTCCTTTTAATGTGGCTGAAGGCAATATAAAGGTAACTAGAAAGCTTTCTAAGAGTGGCACTTTAATTTCACCCTAAGGCAATCTGTTTGCCACAGGCTAGCAATTAACTGGATGGGTACCTTCAGCTTTTAACTGTTTTGTAGAGGGAGAGCAGGTTTTCCCAAGCTAGCATGACACTATGCTGGCTGCATACAAAACTGCAAGTACTTTAGTTTATAGAACTGCATGAGTGACGTAAAGTCCTTTTCACCTCTTGGATGAAGCTACCAATGAAATTCATTGGTCTCATATCAGTTCTTTGTTCATGTTATTGTACAAAAAGCAGACATTTAAAAAGAAAGATATGGCTGAAGTTTGTATTTTATTGGGTTTTTATCTATTAAGAAAAGCAAGATACCAACATTTAAAAATATCAGAAAATAGTGTTACATCTTAAATATGAAAACAACACACAGGCGACATTAAAATAATAATGAAGAAAAAATTAAAATGGTATTTAATAAAATCAACCAATAGCTTCATTTTGTTTATCACACTTTGCTGGTGAAAGCAATTTATTACTAATCTTTAGAATGAACAAGTATCAAATTAAGAATGCAGAATTATTATAGAATCGCATAAATTCAGGGCTGGAAGGGACCTCAAGAATTCATCTAATCCCTTTGCTGAGGCAGGACCATCTCTGACAGGTGTTTATCCAACCTGTTCTTAAAAACCTCCAATGAAGGGAATTCCACACCCTCCGTTGGAGACTGTCTATTTCAGTGCATCACTACTCCTATAGTTAGAATGTTTTTCCTACTATCTAACCTAAATCTCCCTTCCTGCAGATTAAGTCCATTACATCTTGCCCTACCATCAGTGGACATGGAGAACAATTTATCACCACTTTATAAAAGCCCTAAACATATTTGAAGATGTATGAGGACCCTTCTCCATCTTCTTTTCTAAACATGCCTAGTTTTTTCAACATCTCCTCAGAGGTCAGGTTTTCTAAACCTTTCATCATTTTTATGCTCTCCTCAGGACTCTTTTTGATTTGTCTGTGTTTTTTCTTAAAATGTGGTCCCCAGAACTGGACACAGTACTCCAGCTGATGCCTCACCAGTGCCAATTAGAGCGGGACAATTACCTCCTCTCATGTCGTACTTAAATTTTATTTCCAGGAACAGGAAAGAGAAAATGAATCAGTGTTCAAATATTTAAAACAACCTGACAGAAAAATCAGGACTGTGAATCAAAACGTCTCCAACATCCAAATGCAGAGAAATAATGCTAGACCACCAGGTTGGCACACTTATCAGCATTTTTATGTTTGCCCACCCTGTCTTTTTCCTTTAACAACCATGTTTACCAGCACTCATTCTGTATCTATCTTTTTAACTCTGCCCATCATCTGACCCAGAACTTGTAATCTTCTTCTATGGGATTGTGTTTGACACAAATGCTAATCTCCTGGTTTGCAATTCACTGCTGCCCTCTGATTTAGAAAACCTTTTGCAGCCATTGGCTGGAAAAAAAAAGCATTTCTGTCATGTTTTCATTTTTTGCTATGTCTCTGCTGCCAGTTATCAGCAAAACAAGAGGCATTCAAAATATTCATTGGCCTGTGGTCCTCCCTTGCACCATTTTCTTTCAAATTTGAGTTGATGTCATTGAATGGCATCAGTTTCCTTTGTCCTCCTTCCCTACAGTACCCGTGTCTGCATTTTGTAACACCTGCTTGTTTCCATCTGATGGCTGCTCTGTGGCCTATGTGAAATGAGCTAATGATCTCAGTCTGGATCCTAGAGGTTAGGTGTCCCACATCCACAATTGGCACTAATGGCCTCTGAGCTGGCAGCCTGAGAGGGAGATAACTGAAGGGAGAATGGATGCTGAATTTAAGAGTGGATCCTTCCATGTCAAAGTTGAGGCACACTGGCAGAAGCTGCAACGCTGCCACCATGCTGCACCTGTTCCATCGGAAAGGGCCTCGGTTTCCAAGGCTGTCAATCTAGCAGCTTTCACCAGCACTAAATTAACCCCTGCCTTCCCTCCTCTCCCCTCCCCCTCAAAAAATAAACAGAAAATTAATTTTTTCCTTTGCTTTAAAATGCACTGGAATAGTCTGTACTGAGAAAGTGTTCCACCTGGATCCACACCAAGTGGTAGAGATGATAAAATCCTTGGTGTGTATTGCTTTATAGTTCAAAATACTGATACGTGGATATATACCCTAAAGCTCTACATTGGTATCAATTCATGTGCTACACTGAGAAGATGTGTTGTTGAGAGAAGCATTTCACAACACTCAAAAAAAAATCAATCAATAATACACTTCTGCAATGCTGTTCAATCATTCATTTTAAAAAAAGTCAAGAATGAGTGATCAAAATGTAGGGGGAGAGAACTGCAGAGATCAATCCTGTAAGATTTACTCATTACCCATGAGAGGAAAGATTTGCAGGATTAGGCTCACAGTTATTCAAATATTCACTAGCATTTTGCTCTTAAGAAATTAGCTTGCATGGAGTTGGACAAGAGGTCCCCTATCGCTCTTTTCGTTCCAAGTTGTTGTTCTTGGTTAACGTCATGATTAACCAGATCCCACTCCACATGAGTTTTGTTCTCAATATCATCGCTTTTGGCTAGATATAGTTTAGTCATTATAGCACATTCCTTTTGTTAACCTTCAGCATTGCTGATGTACAATAAGTCCCGGAAGCTTGTCCATCAACAGATCGTAACTACTATAAATGTTTGATCTTATGCACACCTGTTAAGTGGTTTAAGGCCTGACTACCTAAAGGACCACCCATCCATCTCTCTCTGCACCATCATGATCACGGACAGGAGTGAATTGCTCCTATTGAGAATTCCCTGCTGAGAACTCTGAGTTCCATGCACATTTTCCAGCTGTGTAACCTGCTCCCCCACAGGATCAGGTGACAGTCTGAATTTACCAACCTTCAGAACACAGTAAAAGATTCATCTTTTCATTCAAGCATTTGTTTGACACTGCACTAAATTTTTAGCATCCTTTCCACCTTGCGGGAGCGGGGAGAGGTGGGGAGATTTATGGTGGTTAGCTATACCTGTTTGTCATGAGGTTATAGCAATAGATGCTTTGAAATGTCTTATGCCGCCACATGCTCTATCAGATATCTTTCAGCTTCATTATTTTCCATATATCATGCTGCCTATTTGTTTTGTATTGGAAAAGTCAGTCTCAATTACTGAGCTGTTAATTTCATGAAATTAACATGAATATCGGTGCTTGGATATCACAGTGAAACGCACTACAAAAAATGCTCAGACAGACGCATCACTTCTGTTTTCACGTCACAGACTTAATCAGCTACCATATATCTTCAGTTTTGCTCATCACTGTAACAGTGACTATGACTAGATCATCCTGTGGAAGTGTTTAAATCCGGCGGAGACACAAAATTCGCTCTCAGGCCTTGGGACCAGGTGGCTCAGGGAATTAATACTACAATATGCAGCTTTCTAAATTTGTGTATCCCATTAGTCCACACAGTCCCATTAGTCCACAAGCCTCCCATTAGTCCACACAGCTCAAAAATGCGGCCTAATTTAATCAAATTATAAATCCTTTTTGATAGAAAGTGATGCTGTGAATCAGGATTGGATGCCTTTCTAAAACATATGTTCCAGCATAGCAGCTCCCAAGTTCTAATGGTTCTTAAAATCCTGTTGTGAAGTGAATGGATGGAACCCCAAGCTAATGCAGCACTAACGGTGCGTGTCCCACTGGATGGAAACAGCCCATGTGACAAAGCTTCACAAGAAGTTATAGGCCCGATGCAAGCATTCCTGAAAGAAAATTCTCTGGCGTGGGTTATGTAGGAAGTCAGACTAGATTAGGGGTTCTCAAACTGTGGGTCGGGACCCCAAAGTGAGCCAGGATCCCATTTTAATGGGGTTGCCAGGGCCGATGTTAGACGTGCTGGGGTCCAGGGCTACAGCTAAAGCCTGAGGGCTTCACACTTTGGCGGCAGGGCTCAAGCTTCAGGTTCAGCCCTTGGCAGGGAAGCTCAAGTTACAGCCCCCCTCCACAACTGGAGCTGAAGCCATCAGGCTTTGACACCCCACCTGTGGCAGCGGGGCTCAGTATCAGGCTTCACTCCCCTTTCTAAGGGTCATGCAGTAATCTTTATTTTCAGAACAGGGTCATGGTACAGTGAAGTCTGAGCACCGCTGACTAGCTGATTCTCATTGCCCCTTCTAGTTTTAAAATCTATTTATCTGTATGTCTGGGCCTAGTAATGACTCCGTGCAATTAAAGCAGCAAAACAGAACTGGCAGGCTCCTCAAAAGCTTGGTCATTCCCATTCTGCTAGTGATCAGCAGGTCTAGTGCAGTTCCCTAAGCTGCAAACAGGCTGAAGATTAATTGTAAAGGATCTCTGGGCCTTCACATCCTTCCTTTACTACTACTCCAGATCCAGTCTCATTTATCTGCTGACTAGCTGTGTCAATAATGCTTTGCCAAGTACAGATACTTCCCACCAATGCAAGTGAGCAAATACATCTTTTCCTCATGGCAAAACATATCCTTGAAGTCTGAAGAGTTCCTTTTAATCTCTGATGAAGATAATTATCCCATTAGGACTTGGCAAGTTTCAGTCATTTTCAAATGAGCCCTCAATGACTTTTGTTTGGAGGGGGTTTTGCTGACTCTATGGAAGTGTTTTAATTTAGTTCTGACTTTGTGGATAATACCATTTTGTTTGAATTTTGGGCTTGCATTGAAAGCTTTAAGAAAGACATTCAGAATCAGGCTTTAACTTTACAAGGGGTAGAAATCAGATTTAAGGATCCCTTTCCCCACAGTGGAAGGTAATGTCACTGGCTTTATACTCTTCTTAATTTAGATTCAGTCATCTGGAATGAGAACAAAGATGATAAACAACATGCAATTAAATATTCTATATATAGTTCCCAGCTATAAAGACCCCCCCCAGAAATTAAAAGGTGTCACTTCTTTGCTGAAAAGTGGGGTTTGGTGGCTTTGAAAAACTGCTGTGATTCTGTTGTACTCAGATACTTTAGGAAGACTGGTTTTATCACACGGGTCCAGCAGATTAATTCATGTGTACATGAATAAATTATGCCCAAAGGCAAGATTTCATATGGACACAAAGAATATAAGCTGTTTTATGGGCAAGTGAAGGGGAAACTAAGACAGACATACTGGTTGTGCCATGGCCTGTCTTAAGATGGTACTCTAGGCAGGGGCCATTTTGCTAGAGATAAATTAATCAGTGTTCAGGAAGTGTACAAATATTTTTTTATATTCAGGTTCTTATACTGTGCCCATCACCACGGTATCCTAATGCCGATGGTGATGGCAACATTTAAGCACACAGAGGGACAAACATCACTCCCAGGCATAGCAGACACTTGGACAAGGTATGGATACAAAATCCATACCTTGGATGCATGCAAAGCCAAGAAGCAAATTTCCAAAAAGAGGCTGCATCAGAAAAAAAACGTTTTTTCTGGAAAATAGAAAGATGTTATTGGGAAAGGTAACCCCCTTAAAGAACATGACCAAGATTATGAGTCTGTCACTGGTGTTTTTAGGAAAAGACAGGGATAGGACGCAGGCAATAAACAAAAATTCATGGACGCCACAACCTGTCCCTGACTTTTACTAAAAACACCCTGGGGGAGGGGAAAACAGAGCTGCCAGGGCTTGCAGCAGCTCCAGCCTGGGCTGGCCGGGCAATCAGCTGTTCAGTGGCAGTGGGGGCCTTGGAGCTGCTCCAGAAGTCACAGAGGTACTTGAAAGTCACAGACCACTGTGACCAAATTGTATTCTTAAACATGATCCATGACAGCATTGCACCTTAGGAACTAACAAACCTATGGAAACTGCAGAAATAACTTTACTAGTGGTGGAGGAAGGAGCGAACGGACTTCTAGGTTCTAGCAAGAGATCTTCTACACAAAGCTAAATTCCCACTCCGTACAAGATTAACACATTGCCTGACTGGAACAGATCATGCCTTCAGATGTGATGTGGCACTTCACCTCTCTAACACAAGCACAGATTTTTCCAACAATAACAGTCCTGTTTCATTCAGCAACATAGAAAGAATGAGAATAAAGCTGATTTGGATCAATCTCTAATACTATCAAATAATATTCACAGACAACAAATTTATAGAATCATAGAATATTAGCGTTGGAAGGGCCCTCAGGAGGTCATCTAGTCCAACCCGCTGCTCAAAGCAGGACTAACTTTTAGGACAAATTCCTGCTCCTCTGTTAGGGGAGAAATAATTAATCTTGGATAAAAAGAAGTTTACCTGATCCTATTGACCCATGTGAGAACATAAAGAGGAAACAACATAAAAAACCCCAAAGCTATTGAGGACACCACCCCAAAGTTCTGTATTAGCAAAGAGACTAATTTCAAGGACAGATTCCATGCCCTTTTAAATTCCTGAAAGCAGCCATTATGGAGGACCAATACCATAAGCATTAATACCAGGATGTAAGGGACAAGCACTATACTGGCTGTGGCTCTAATTTGCCCAACTGTCCTGAAACAAAATCTTAAGGGAATGTATTCCATTTGGGAACCCTAGCAAGATGCTCAGGTGAACTAATTTCATTTGCCATGGAACGAAGGTGTGGATGAAATTGTGTATTCCTCCAAGCCCCTCTTATATATATATATGTCCTTCGGGTCAAACCAAACTCACGCCCATCAAGAAAAAGTACAGCATCTCAATTACGAAACGTTCTTTGGGTAAAGAATGGGACATTACCAGACCTGCCTCTCAAAAAGGTTCTGTCACGCTCATTTATGCCAGCAGAATTTGTAAGTTTCTTGCTTCTTATTTGGGTTACCGAGTTATCAGGCTCCATTGGCTTTGACATTAGAGCTCAGGAGCTACACAGGTGTACCCCACAGAATTTACCAACACAATCTGCTTAACTAGGAGAGGATGTTATAATAGAACATGTGACCACTACAGTATTTCGGTAGAGTTTACAAGAAACAATTGATTTTTCCTCCATGGTGGTTTGTTGCTTGAGTTTATCTTTGGGCTCATCACATTTCATTTCAACCATATTTCCTCTAACTGTTACTGAGCTCTCACCCAACAAGACCTACTCTGCACGATGGGTAGCCTCTTTACATTTTCCTCCCTTGCTGTCTCCCAATCAGAGGATGTCCTAAGTCACACATCTTTCCACAACACTCATCAACAGTAATCCACCCTATGCAGTGTACACATACATACACAGTTATACCACTTGATGTTGCTCTTTGTCTGTATTGTCTTATTGCGAGGAAAAGGAGATACATCCCTCAGAATGGGTAGTAGCATCTGCAGCAGTTTTCTCAGAAACCCTCGAGAGTGGCAGTTGAACTAAGACTTGAGGGTATTTAATAAGTTGTTCACAGTGTGTGTCTCCATAGGAGACATGGAAGCTTCATTCAGAGGTCAATCAACAAACATAATTGTTTATTACTTCCTAAAATGCCCACACTATGCCCACACTATGCACCACAGGATATAGACAAAATGGTACAAGCTCCACCCCAAAGATGTAAGACCAGACACGACATAACCAGGGGTAACAGACTTCAGGCTAGACTATGACTCTGCCCTGGTCTACACTTACCCGGTGTGACAAGGTGGGGCGGGGGTGGGGGGAGAGATATTCCGCCCTCATGGGTCTCGCGCTCTCCCGGCCTGGCCAGTGGTGCAGCTGGGGAAGGGTCAAGGGAGGGGCTGGGACCTGCTCCGCCCCTGTGTACTGCTACCTTCCCCTCGGGGTAGTCCGTGGTCCGCTCCCTGCTTCCCCAGCCAGGTGGTCTGCCCTCCGGGGCTGCGGTAACAACCGTGGAAGCTGCAAGCCTCTGTAGGCTGCAGGCCGCAGGCTGCAGCCTGCCAGCTCCAAGCCGCCAACTCCAACTGCAGGCTTTCGAGCTGCAAGCCTCCAAAACTGTAAACTGTAACTGCAAGTTGTAACTCCAAACTATAACTCCAACCTCCATCCTCCACACCTCCTCACTCCAAACTCCACAACCCACCCTGCCTGCCTGCCTCTGCAGGCTTTTAAGTGTTTGGGGTCAGGTCTCCTTAATTGGCCCCAGGCGTCCTAATTGCCTAAACAGCCCCAGGTGGCCTAATTAGCTAAGCAGCTCCAGGTGGCCTAATTGCATAAGCAGCCCCAGCTGAATCACCCAGGGAATAGGGCTTTGCTGAGCCTGGGGCTAATATACATGCCTTCTAGTACTTTTGCATAGCCGTCTGGCCTGACCCCGTCACACTGGCGATTCGGCGGTAATCAACGGGAGTTAGGCAAACTACGCAGAGTAGCTTGCATTACTCCCACCGACTGCTGTACTTCCCTTCTGTGCGCCATCTTCACTGCACTGCGCCGACGGGAACTGCGTTTCCGGCAACACAGTACTGCACTACTTGAGGGGGGTGGTTTCACGCAGTAGACTTCCTGATCAATTGAGTGGGTCTACACTGACCATCAATCGATCCAGAAAGATTGATCTGGTGGTGGCGACTTTGCGCCATCAGCATAGACATACCCTGACTGCAACAGGAGGGGAGTAGCAAGCCTCCCTTACACTTTCAGGTGGACCATCTGGATTCAAAGTGGAAGTGGAGGGGAGGCAAAAAGTAAGTGGAAAAAAAAGGGAAAATCTGGATTCAAAGTGGAAGTAAATAAATAAGGGATTTATTAAATAAAGGATTGCCTGCTTACTTCCACTTTGAAACAAGTGGGCAGTGAATTGGCAGAGCCTTAACTCCATTCCATTACTTGCTAGTCAGAGTAGCTGAGCCAGCATGGGGTAGGTAGCAGTTTGCTGCAGACCAATAGTAAATTACTGTCATCCTCCTCCTCCACTGATTGCCAGTAAGCTCAAAGGGATTATTTGCAGAGTGGATGTAAACAGGGACATAATCTTATAAGTAGGGAAGTGCCGAGTTATATAGGGAAGAGCTCCATGGTCCTACATTTGAACTCCCGACAAGAAGTCCTTTAATTTAAATAGAGGTAACCTCAGAACAACATATCAACACTTGGCTCTGCCAGCTAATTTTACTATCTTGTTTACTTGGAGCTACTCAGCTGTTTGGGCTGGACGAGCAGTAGGAATACAAGAAAACAGATGGCTCTCTTTGGCAACTTCTTCAAAAGTGTCATTTTGAGCTAAACCAGTCATAAAATGACTAAATTGCAGATTAATTACTTTTAGAAGACCTTCAGTAAACTGAAAGTACTTGAAAGTACTCAGGGTGCAATATATAAGAAAGCCAAGCTGATTGCACTGATTCAGCTATCATCATATTTTAACTTTGACAGAAGAATCTGAATTCTCCCTCCATTCAAATATTTTTAAAAAACACTGAAGAGATTGCAGTTTGTGACAAACAGGAAATGTCTAGCTCAGACTACACAGGGTGCTTGACTTCTCTCCTCCCTTTTACTCAATCATCCCCAAGTATTTTACAGATTAAGAGCAAGACTTCACTCATCTCTGAAATGCATCCACCTTGGGGGCAGAATGTGGAAGCTGTTTAGTAGCAGTGCTCCACAGGAGTTTAGGCCGAACACTGAAGAAAAACACTGTATATCCAGATGAAAGCTTAATGTACAATTTAATTGTGAAAAGTGACTTTAAAAATTGCATTGGGGACTTCATGTTTGTGGTCCCTTTACTTTCACATTAAATATGCTCAAATATATTAGTAAAGATTTTCTGTCAGTGCCACAAATGCGGACTAGGATCTGAAAGTCAAGCTGGATTCTTGCCCTCTCATACATCTACCAACAGTAAATAAAGATTCTGAAGGCCAATGTATGTTCTTAATGCCATTAATCACTTTGCAGAAGGGTGGAACTAAACTGTGGAATTCACTGTCACAGACCACTGAGGGAAAGTAGTAATATTCCAAAAACCATTATATTTATAAATAAGAATACCTAGAATTCACAAAAATTAATTCTCACATTTCACAGCATAAGTGAATCACTAACAAAGGACAGGAATTTATTCCTACCTCATAGGATAGTGTTGCACAACCAGCAAGTACACTATAGGCTTTCATCGTTCTCTGAAGCACTAATAAAGATCACTGTCCAAAAATGGATAGCAGGCTGAATGGACTGTTGCATATTTTATTTTTAAACTCCAAATATGATAGTTTTAAACTACCAATGTGCTGCTGAAAGTTCAAACAAGATGAATCTGTGCAGTGTTTACTTTTTTCAATATGCTATCTTCATCTCAGACCAAAAAGGCATCAAAATGAGATATAATGAAGACATCTCTAACACAGGCTTTACTTTCAAGGTGCCATTTGTCTTGCAGAAGATATGAATTGAATGCAAAATCTCCAATTGTTCAGAGACCACTTAAACTGTGTATTATTGGTTGTCACACCTGGTCAAAACGGTTTGCCCAGGCCACAATGTGACCCTCTCTAAGAAAATCATGAAAACAGCAAGATGCATGTTTAGGAATAAACATCTTTTTGTTGCACCACATTCCCTAGACTTTGTCTGTGTGTTCACATGCAATGAGTTCTTCTCAGGCAGATCCTTGCACTCCCATGGAGCTCCATTAAAGTCAGTGGAGCCCTACCCATGTGGAGCTCTAAGTACTGAGATCTCTGGTTGTATGCCCTTCAGCATACTTACTTATCTATACAGTACCGACAGTTCCTAACATAGCTCATTCAGTATCAAAAAGCTGACTCAGATCTGCCTACATCAGCCTCCATTGCCCCTTTCTTCAATTTTCAAACCAACCTCCTTCAAACTCTGCTTTGCTGTGACTGTGACCCTATGAACCCGCAGTGCCAACTGACAGGGATAAATGTTCTCTAACAGCAACTCCTATCAGGCCTCACAAACTCACTACACCTAATACACTGCTTTCATAGTATTTAGTCAGAAAGGTTGTCTGAGGGGTCTAATGGTTATGTATGTATGCTAAAGATATGTTCCTAAATAGGTTTTAGAGGCAGAGTTAAACAATTTTTCTGTCAGACCTAGAATGTTTATTCACCTGCCTCAGTTCATATGTAAATTAAGCATTGTAAGGCAAAGGCCATGGGAGCTGCGTTTGCATTCCAAGTCAACATGAGGATGTGAAGTCAATATGAGACTAAAAGCACACTGAGATGTCTTGTCTCTGGTCTGCAAAGACAATGAACTCTAGGATATAAGAGGAAGGAAAAAGGACCCCTGTGTTATCATGTACTGAGGAAACCCCTGGAAGAACATGGGGTATTCATGAAGACTTGGATCACGTTCCTGACTGAAAACCAGCAGTTTCTCTCAACAACGGAATCCTTGGGAGAAAATCTACTCTATTACATAGGAAAGGTAACCATTAATAAATGTAGACCTTGGATTGCGTTTTATGGTTTGTTTTCTACATGTAACCAGTTCTGCTTTCAATCTTCTTATTCACTACTCATTTGAATAATTGAATCTTTGTTCTTCGTTAATCAATTTATTCTTGTTTTTATTATAACTATAGTGCTGTGGTATTAAGCAAAGCGTGATTCCCCAGTGACAAGGGCTGGATGCTACAGGGAGACACTACTGAAGAGTTCAGAGACTAGGATGCACCAAGTGTTAACCGGAAGGTAAATGGACTGGCAGGGCCATGAGGAGAGCACTTGAGTGGCTGAAGGGCAGCAGTGACAGAGAGCTGACATCGTCATGCTGGAGACCGAGGGGGTAATAAGGTGACTCTCAGTCCTTGGCACCCCAAGAAAGTGTCAGTGATGTCTACAAAAGACTTGACAAGGTTTAGGCGGCTGCTGTGCTGAGGCCAATGCCTATCATGATAGCCATATTGACATTGTTTCCTTGGATCCCTCCACTCATCCTTCTGTTGTCTCGTCATATGCTTTCAGTGTAAATGCTCTGGAGCAGGTATTGACTTTTTGTGCCGTTTCTTCAGCACCTAGCACAATGGGGTCCTGCTCCATGACTGGGACTCCTAGCCACTACAATAATACAAATAATAAATAACGAGTACCCAAATTGTGCTGTCTACATGATCATCATCATCATGCCAGAACACCTCCAAAGGACCAACTCTGGAAGGTGCTGTGCACCCTGGCTGGATCCAGCTAAGCATTTAAACAAGTGCTCAACTTTACACAGGGGAACAGCTGCTCTGAACTCCACATGGAACTCTCTCAAGGATCAGAGCCAAATTGATCTCAATCGTACTACTCGGGCGCTTAAAAATAAGCAACTTCTTAAGTGTTCTGCTGGATTGGGCCCGAGAGCTCATGATCCTTCAGGATAAAACATCTAATACTGTTTTAAAAAAAGATCATTAATGAAAATTTGAGAGAACTTAAACAATTAACCAGACATAAAATTTTCTAGAACTACTTAAATTATTTCACTGAACACTGGAATAGGAAGAACTGCACTGATCTGAATAGTAAAGAACATACCTTTCACCTATTGCCAGTGTAAGTACCAATGTCCAATTTTAAATCAGCAATTAACATTTAATGCTTCAATAATATGAAACATCTGGAATTCTAACCTGGCATTTTTTCCCTTTATGTTCAATGAATGCATGTCTACAGCAATTTTAAAAAACAAATAAAACAAAACTAGATTCAACAATCCAGTCTCACTTTTTCCACGTACCCATCTATATAATGAGACTGCAAGCCCACAAATCAATTTCAAAGTCACTGCCTCTAGTTACAACCAGCAAATAAAAGCCTGACCATAAATGTTTTGCAGTGAGCACTAATCCTATCTTTGCATTTCATTTTAATTGCATGTATGCTTAATTTTTTCCCCAATGAATCTTTCAGAAAAGTAGTAAATACCTTCTCCAGTATTTTGGAATTGATTATTAAACCAGAATATCATAGAATGTGGTTAACTTGGGAGAGAGGGCAGCAAAAAGAAAAGCAAATCATCGAATGCTATGTTTAGTCTATGAATGATAAAGAACCACAAGTGCAATGTCATCACTAATAAAACAATAATTAGCATAGACAAATGTATTCCTAATGTCAAAACAGAAAAAAAAACTGCCCATGGAAGCATTTATATAAATATCAAGAGGGATGCTTAACATTTAATATTGTAAATTAATTTCCAAAAGTGTAAAAACATTTCATTTTGTTATGGTACATGGGATCACAATGTTCTCTATAACATCATATCCAGTATGACGATGTTGCAATTTATTTAATGCAGAACTAAAAGAAAAATGGATTCCTTAACTGGCACTTTATTATTCATAGTTAGGTTCTGTTAGCAAGATGTGTTAATATTACATTTGTGTAAAACAATGAAAAAACGTAATACAATAATTTACCTTCTCCCCCATTTTTTATTTGTTTGTTTGTTTATTTTTATTACTCCAACTGCAGTCCTGGACTAGCATTTGCAGGGACTAGGGGAAGATGGCTGCAAAAGGATTCCAGTGAGTTCCTACAGTTGTCAGCAAGACCTAACAGAAAGACAATCAGATCTACCAGGTAGGTCCCCACCCAACATCATCTAAAATGTAGGCAGGATGACACAGAAGTTATGGTGGGAGATGTTATGTTAGAAGTTGGGGGAGCAAAAAGGTCCGAAGGTTAAAACTGTTATAAGCAAGTGCTTAAATACATAGGATTCTAATTAGCATCACTCCTTAGGAACTGATCCTCACAGACTTTAAGGCCAGAAGGGACCATCATGATAATCATGCACGTTGCAGGACACAGAACCTCACCCACACACTCCTGTAATAGGCCCATAATCTCTGGCTGAATTACCAAAGTCCTAAAATCTTGATTTAAAGACCAAGTTACAGAGACCCCACCATTTACTCTAGTTCAAACCAGCAAGTTACCTGTGCCCCATGCTGCAAAGAAAAACGAACACCTCCCATGGTCTCTGCCAATCTGACCTGGGGGGAGAAGTCCTTCCTGACCCCAAATATGGTGATTAGTTAGACCCTGAGCATGTAGGTGAGACCCAAGAGCCAGGCACCTTGGGAAGAATTCTCTGTAGTAACTCCAAGCTCTCCTCCTCTTGTGTCCCACCTCCGGGCATTGGAAATATTTGCTAATACCAGTTGCGGATGGGCCATATGCCCTTCTAGGCAATCTCATCATGCTATCTCTTCCCTAAATTTATCAAGCTTAGTCTTGAAACAAGTTAGATGTTTTGGGCCCCACACTACTTCCCTTTGTTGGCTGTTCCAGAACTTCACTCCTCTGATGGTCAGAAACCTTCATCTACTTTCAAACTTTTATTTGCATAGGTAGTCCTTAGTTATGAGTAGTCCAACAACATTAATGATACTACTCACTCAGTAAGTCAGTCTTAGTAGGAACTGGGTGCTTAATTTTTAAGGGTAGTTAAATAATACATACATGTTCTGTAGTTTTTGTTCACTTAGAATTTGAGATCAAATTCTTTTTTAAGCTCAACAAAGTGGCTATGGCTTATTAAGGACCAGACATATGCCAGGATGGAATGTCCTTCTCAACCTTAAATATAGCATCTACCACAATGAAAGAATGTAGCAAAAATAAGCTACAATTTGATGTACTTAGATATACAATTAGATGTACAGTAAAGGCACAGTGCCAGAATGGTTTCTGGGAAAAACATGTTCACTGGTTTTCTAATGTGATTGCTGTTGCTTTCCCTGAATAACTCAGATTTTTTTTTAAATTAGCATTACTAGAATTACAGTACCCAATAGGGCCTGCTATAGTCCATCCTTTGATCAGCAATAAAGAGATTTCCCTGATCTGGGTGGGGGAAAAAACAAACCCTTTATAGGGCACCTAAGACAAATCACTAACATCTTTGGACAATCCATCTAATTTACTGCTATATCTTTGCAGGATGTTAGACATGGTGCTTCAAAGTACCAAGGGGTATCCAGTTATTTGATTCAGTCTTGGAAAGAAAGCTTATCTAGCATATGGAGTACACAGTGAACAATCTGCAAGCATGTTAAAATCACATTAACCTGAGTTGTTATTCAGTACAATGACCTCCCAAGATGTAGAGAGCCAGATTTTTTCTAGTATTCCTTCACCACTCTATGTTGCCAGTAAAGAACAACCACCTCACCCCTCCTAGGCTACAGAACTAGGTATTCCAAGAAGCAATTACTGAATGTGTCGAGAAACTAATTCTCTGAACATTGTCTTGCTGTGACAGCTGAATGGTTTATATGTGGATAGTTGAACAGGTTGATTGTCAAACTGGACAAGGTTTAGAGAAGCAATTTCCTAATACCGTGAACAAGACAATGCAGCTAGTTCTGTAGTACATAAGGAGAGAGGATACTCTCAACTTAGCCCTAAGTAACAGAGAAGAGTTGGTTTGAAAATAACTATAGGTGGACCACTATCTAATGATGACATATAATGAAGGCCAACATCTTCAGAAGAATCATACCACAAACTAGCACTGACTTTAAAAAGAGAGGAAAATAGTCAAAAGGCCCCTGAAGTTAAAAATGAGAAAATTAAAATCCTTAGACTGGGCATGGAAGCTACTGAAGGATACCATAAAAGAATTTCAGAAGTCATGCATATCCCTAAACAAAGAAGGAAACAGGAAGGCAAGAGTAAAAAAAGAATTAAACAGCAAGATACAAAGGGTCATTTAAACTAGATGGGTATCCTTCAGGAAATGCAAACCCAACCCCAGTGAAGACCATTAGAAAGGAGCACAAAATGAAAGATGAAAATTAGGAAGGCTAAGAGATACACTGAAGGGCTAACTGCCAAAGACACAAACACAAACAAGAAATTATTTAAAGCAAATAAGGTGGAGAAAGAGAAGACAAGTGATGTCTTTGCATCAGTCTTTACCAGAGAGGATGGTGAGGGAAGTTACTAATCCTAACCCTACTCTTTTCAGGTAATAAAGATGAGGCATTATCAGACTAAGATGCCAAAGTTTCCTTAATTTTCTGGATTTTCAAAAAACCCTTCACAAAGTCCCAAAAGGCTGTGAAAGAAACTAAAGTCAAATAGAACTGAGAGGCTGAGAGGTAATGAACAGTCATGGATTAGAAACTAGCTAAGAGAGAAAACAGAGTAGGATTAAATGTTCAATTTCCAACATGTTAAAAGGTCAACAACAAGCTGCCCCAAGATCCCTTACTAGGACCAAAGTTGTTTAATATATTAATCACTGACCTGGAAAATGGAGTCTAACTGATGTAGCAAAATTTGCAGAGACCATATTGTCACTCTTTCCAGAGTGGCTCACAACCATGAATGTCTATCTCAGGGCAGATGGTCAAAAACAGGGCAAACACCTCAAAGTCGTGGTATTCCATAATTAGATTTCACCAAGCCAGTAACAAATGTGAACTCCTGGATCACTGTAACAGTCTTTATCATGGAGTCATGGCCAGTCCCCTTACACTCTCCAGTTTATCTTGCCACCCAGACAAACTGGACTTAGTGATAAATGGCTACTTACACCAAAAATCACACAATGTTCAGGCTGTTTCTAGTCCCAACAGACCAGTCACTTACCCCAAATCAATTTGCATCCTACATCTAACACCAAAGACAATACCTATAGGCAACACTGTAATAAACTATATAAAGGTTTATTAATTAGGAAAAAGAAATCAGAGTTATTTCCAGATTAAAGCAAGCAAACATACACACAGATAAATTATCTAAATCCTAAGAGTGACAGTCGTAGCAATCTGTCAATTCAAAGTGTCTTTCAGGGTGAATCCAGAGATAATTGTGGCAGAGATCCCCAAGGGTTAAGAGTCTCCAGCCCTGTCAGAGTTCAAATAGCAGAAAGAGAGAGAGAGAGAGAGAGAGAGAGAGAGAGAGAGAATTTTCCTATTTGTTTTATTTCCTTCATTCAGCTTCTAAGTTTACAGGTTGAGCTTATAAAAAAGGAGGGAGGGGGCCTCGCAATTTGTTGACTTTGAACAAAGGGTTGTCAACCTGAAAACAATGAGAAACATTGGTTTAAAGCAATGGGATAGAGAATACTGAAGATGTCCCAGTGCCTTTCTATAAATCAATGGGTCACAATCACCAGTAACTGTGTGTTCTATACCAACCACCTCCTATTTAAAAAGGTTAAAAATGGCTGACAAGACGAGATCATATGCTAGGAAATACCACCATATGAAGAGAGGCTGAAAGATCTTCAACTGTACGGCATGGAGAAGAATAAAAAAGGCCACAAAAGAAGTATACAAATAATAAATGACACAGAAAAAATAAATCAAGTGCTACTACTTTTACCCTCTCATAATATAAGAAAAAAGGGACACAATCATGGGCAACATATTAAAAATTGATTCAAATATTTTTACACAAATACAGAATTAGCCTGTGAAACTCATTGCTCAACAACAATATAATTGAAGCCAAGAATGATTAAAAAGGGATCTAAGATTATTATGGATAATGAGAACATCCACAATTACATCAGAATGGATGTTTTTAAAAGAAGGGCTATAAATTCTGATGTTTAGTTTATACTCTGAATGATCTACCAAAAGACATTAGAAAGAAACTTCTCCTCTGGGCAGGTTATTCCATATTTGTCCTCCATAGGTCTTCTTGCATATGCCAGTGAAGAATCTAGTTATAGGCACTGTCAGATGCATGATACCAGACTAGTAGGACCACTGTGATCCAGGCTGGCAATTCCTGTTGCATTTGATTTGCTAAGTTATTTGTCAAAGTCTGTGAGGGCGAAGCACTGAGGTTTGTCAAGTGTTTAGAATATGGATTCTGCTTGCAGAACATTATTGGTTTGTGCAGACCGAACAAAATATGGATCATTTTACGCAGGAAAGCCCTGTGTTATTTCCAGTTTTGTAACAACTAAAATCCACAATGAAAGAGAACTCTCAGTGTTAATAACATTACACTGAACAAACAGGATTTTGTGTTTTATTTAAAAAAAAAAACTTTTCTGCACTAAATCTATCATTGCCCTGAGGACTGAGGGCAAAACTTGTGTAATAGTAGTACAACCTCTTAAACTTTTATTAGCATGGATTTACATCATCCTTTATACACTATGCTTTAGCTCTTTACTCTAGCTGATAGAATTAGCAAAAGGCTACCTTCTAACTGAGTTTCTTGCTATGAATTT
Organism: Mesoclemmys tuberculata; assembly: GCA_007922155.1. NCBI lineage: Eukaryota > Metazoa > Chordata > Testudines > Chelidae > Mesoclemmys > Mesoclemmys tuberculata. The sequence continues at coordinate 13,276,796 of ML675690.1, forward strand.
TCAAGCTGCCTTGCAGATACGATCCAGGCCATGCTGGCAGTTTCCACTGTAGCAGAACTACACTGAGACGGAGAAACGGCAATGTTATCTCAGCATGAATTCCACCTAATTTCAGATACTGAGGTTTCTTCAAGAGCCATTGGGGAGGTGCAACCTGCCTATGTGGAACTATGTCCCCTCTTGTTTAGTGAAATCTTCAGGAGGGACATTTGAGCTGCCATGAGAAAAGACTGTCAGTGCCTGCTATTCAGAGGGCCAGGTGCTAGCCTCTCTAAAAAGGATGACTTCAGTCCTGCTTATGACAGGGAATATTACTTCCCTCATAATTTTGCCCCTCAAAGATATGATTTTGCAGGATTCCCACTCTTGGGTTATTAGCATGAGCCTGGAATACCCCATAGATTGTTTAAATCTCGAGGGCAGCAGTACCACATTCTGTACAGAATAAATGAGATCCCACGCAAGCAATCGTGCATTAACCCCCTCCAAATATAAATATTGCATTCCAAATGCTCCAGTCATACAAGATACAAGAGGAGAGCAACATCTGAAGTTCATATATGGTTCCCATAAAATTGCCCAGAGCTCAGCTCCAACAAGACAGAAGCACACTTTCCAGGAACAAAACACCATCTCAGCCATGTTACTTTGAATTTTGTTTTCCCTGTTTTTGTATGCTCTGTTGCAAAAACGTGCAAAATAAACAAGCAGATTTATGACTATTCCAAATAAAAGCTGATTTTTATTTATTGTAAGCCACCAGGTTCTAAGCATGGCAAAAAGCTATCGTTAGAAAAAAGAACTGGTGAGGCCATGGAGGTATACAATAAACCTAGCAATTTTGCTTCCTATTTAGTAGGTGGGAACAGGAAAAAAAATAAAAAGGATTTAAGAGGACAAGGATAAGGTAATGAGAAGAATAGCAACATCTACATGTCTGAATTTCAAAGCAGAAAGCTAAAGAAGAAGAAACAGAGGGAAGGAGTGTTAAAATTAAAATTATATAGACAATGGAGGCTGAGAAAGTAATGCCACTGCAGTGCTATAAAGAATCCTGCAATTTTCTTGATGAATCGGTGGTGTGTTCTGGAACAAGGAGATGTTAGTAAGGAAAGGAAAGTGTGTGGGTATAGATTTACTTACACTCACATATGCTAAACCTTAGAGAGATATGACAAGGAGAAACATAATTGTTCATATTTTAGTATTACATTATGTAAGCCAATTTATATAGTACACACTCTCTTCCAAGTTTGAGAACAAACTAAGACTAAAGCTGATTTAGTATACCAAAGTTAACATTCTCTTCCTCACTCTGTTCTTGAGTTTTTGGAACATTAAAGACAGAGCGCCAGAACTGTTTGTCTGAACGTCAGTACATTGGTTACCTAAAATGATTCTTTTCTTTTGCTGAGCAACTCTGATATTTAAACCAAATTTAGGAGCCTCCAATGCTTAGATGGGGCTCAACTGGAATCTTACATGCAAACAAAATCTACGTAAATGCCAAAATGTCCAAGAAATTTTTTTTAAATCCCCCAAGATTTCTCCTTAAGGCAAACTATATTTCTGTTTGAGGACACACAACATTATAAAAGCCTCCCTGAATGTAGAGTATATTCTGATTGGACTACCCATATTTTGCTGATACGTTTTTAGTAAAATAGCATTCAGGAAAATGAATTTCAATTTATAAACACAGAAGACACTAAGACATCCTCTAACAGATTCAACTATCCCCACCCACTCTGTAATCCTCAGGGATAAACCCAACAAATTCATATGCCTGTTAATTAGCTCCTATTGCCTGCCACACGTAAAAATGAACAGCATTCCTGCAGCCACTGAAATAATCTGCAGTCAGAATGCGTTTTATCATCATATCAGCTGCAGCCACTGCCAAGTCTGACAACAGCTGAACGGCTTGGCAGAGTGCCTCAAATTATTGCCAACTAAAAGCACTTTAAACCATCCTGCTAGAGCTTGACATGACAAATAAAGCAATGATTCATAACTGAATTACACTGAGGCTCACTGGAAAGGAATGAGCATGCTGCTGATGAGAGTAGCTCGCCATTCCTCCACACAGAAGGATGGGGGAAGGGAACCTGAGGATGCTCCAGTGACATGCTAGAATTATAAATCTAAGGCAGGAACACTAAATGGAGGGACACATTAGAGGAAGCAACTGATTGAAAATAAGCTATAAGAGTTACACCCTGACAGCTTCCTTCCATACAGCTTTATTATATTGATTAGTTTTTAAGCAGATGGCTTGCAGGTCATAGGAAATATTTTAGGCAATAAGCAAAGTGATGCCCAGATTTGAATTCTCAGCAACACATCCCTGAAAACACTAAGGTATTTAGGAACCCCAAAAAACAAACATCTTAACAAATTAAATCTGATCTGCCATTCAATCAGATTCTAATTCCCCACGACTGTTTATAATAAACTGTCAGAAAAAGAAAAAATAATAAATCCTCCAGCATGATGTAAGAAGTAGTTTTTACAATCTATTAATAAATTCATTTCTCTACTCGCCTGTGATGAGTATGAATATTTCCAAGCAAATTCCAGTCACTTCTGCTGAAAGAAAACCTTCCAAATTTGACCTGCATGTAGCCAATGCAGTGCCATATTCCCAGGTCTGCGAACAGTTAAAATGCTTCTGCAGCTGCTTCTGTTCAGAACTTTTCCAAGCTGCAGCAGAGTGAAAAGACACCACAGTCCTGTCAGTTTTTACTGCCACTATTCAGTGTCCTATAGGCAGTAGTGAAACTGACAAGACTTCGGCTGATTTCACTCTGCTGTTGCTGCTGGAGAAAGCTATGAGAAGCAATGAAACTATTTGTTTAAGTACCAGAGTAAAAATGAAAGCTGATGGAGTACGGTAGCAAAGAGAGAACACCCTTGCAGCAGTCAGGAAGCGGAAGTAGGCAATCAAGACCAGAAAAGAGCATGTCAAGCCAAAGACAGACATTCAGATCCTGGGTTTGCAAGAAGCTGGAATGCAGGTATATCCTTTCTCAGCTTATAAATATTACTCCAGAAGTGGAAACTACACCCTAAAATGTTACAGTCTGTCTTATAAAACTCATCTGGAGCAGCTACAGAAAGCAATTTTTATCATAGCTTTTGTTGCCCGAGTAACAACGAGGCTGTTGGTGTGCTGAGATCACTGCCTATAATATTTCTGACCAATACCTCTCATTGTTTCCTTGTGCTCCTGTCTGTCTGTCTATCATCATCCATTGTCTCTTCAGTTGTAAATTCTCTGAGTCAGGACCTGTCTTTTTCTGTATTTGTACAGCACCTTGCACAACAGGGTCCTAGTCTGTATCAAGGGCTTCAAAGCACTATGGTAATACAAATAAATAACCATAGAAATATAGAACTGGAAGGGATGTCATGTAGTTTTCTAGTCTATCCTCCCATGCTGAGGCAGGATTAAGTATACTTTAAGAATAATAACGTTAAATGACTATGCTAAGAGGAGGTAGGAGAAATAATCTTGACTAGCCAAATGAGAGTGGCTGCAAAATTATAATCAAACTTTGGTAACTTTGCCTCTGACTAACTGAAGAGGGAAGGTTCAAAGCTGATGTATGGTTGCAATTTACCCTATTTTATTCAAGTTCTTTTAAGATGACAAATTCTGTTCCATTACAAAGTGACATTTTAGTGCCTAGAATTATTAGCAGCAGTCATTGAAAGAAGAGACTAGAACTCATGGTGTCCCAATGCACCTACTCTGGGCTACAAAGTATTTTGAAAGGAGGTAAAGATGGACTAGAAACATTACTCAAGATTTTTAAAATTACATTTTTGGAGACTGAAATCAAAGTGCAGTCGGTGTACAACTCCACCTACCCTTTCTAAAATGGCAGGCTTTCTGGGAAGCTAATTTTTATTATTAACTAGAAATTACTTATCTGGAAATTACATAAAGATTATGCATTCATTTTTACACAAGCCACAAAATTCAGACAAAGTTCCCAATTGTCTCTAGTGTTTACTATGTAAAAGAGAAGCAGATGGGTGACAGGACATGTTCTGAAGCACCAAGGAGGAAATAGCTTCAATTTTTGGTTAATCTGGATTTTTTTAAAATTATAACTATTTTCCTTAACTACTTTCATTGAATTTTTAATGCTTTTTCTCCGTTACAGTCCCTACCTCCTGGCTGTAGACCCATGACACAGGAAGGATTTAGTCAGAAGAGGACTGGGGCCAGCAGACAGGAAAGGCAACCATGAGGATCTAACACGTGCCTCACCCAGGAGAGTGGAGTTCATGCAATGGAGGAAACTGGCAGGATTAGGGAAGCTGTTTTGAATTCTGAGGAGAATCAGAAGACTATCTGTACGGAGGCCACAAGCCCATTTTTTATATAGAGAGAAGGAATAAAAAAATGGAAAGAACCTACTCCCCAGAAGGCACTGGGAAGAGGCACGGGACCATCAAAACTAGCGAGAGATGAGCTTTTAAAACAACTTTTTTTTGCTCCACTAAAATTTTTTTAATTTCTAAAAATATATTTTGCATATCTGACTTCTCCTTGATCACCCAACGCAGTCAGATGCTGATCCAGATGACACTGAGCATCCCTCTGCTTGTGGTGTCTCTCTCTTACAGACAGACAAAACAGAAGTTCATTCCCAAACTCAGATGAACTTCTTGTCTCTTCTGAGGCTGGTGCCAGAATTTCTTTGGAATCTCAAAGCTGCTGCTAATGAACCATCCTATCCCAACTGTTCAGGCTGAAATGCACTGGGTGAAATTCAACTCTGAAGTAAGTAGATGCAATGATAAAAGATTTGCACCTTCTCTCACCAAGGGTGGAATTCCACCAATCTGAGAAGCAAGAGACCAAAGTCTACTACACAAATGCAAGTCTTCTGAAGAGTTTTAAAGGAGTAAATTCTTATCTCACATGATCTCCAAAAGTCAGATTTGTCAGGCATTTAAGCAGATGTAAGAAATAGCTAAGCTTCCCACAAAAACTCTTCTGAAGACAAAGCAAAAAAGGAAGGATAAACAACTGTCATCAAGAAATAGAAGGAAATTCTGAAAGATCAGAGAAACCTAGATTTCAGAGACTTCTGTTCAAAACCAAATCTAACATGTAAGGAACCATTCCCCATCTCACAAGCTCTCCAATATAGACCTAAGGGAAGTGTGTTGCAGTGAGCAAGGCATAATATGCATCAGAACTAAAGAGCAGCTGAACTGGGCTTAATACCCTGTTCCTCAATGTAGAATTAGATATGAAACAAGGCTCTAAATGACAAATTCTTAGTCTACACACTACAAGGGCCACCAGGCATCTACTTTGCAAATCTCAGTAGATGTTGTTTCATACTTGGCTGTAGAATGAACTCTCCTTTTCAAAGGGACATGGAACTATTCCCAAGTTGTTTGGCATTGTTACACAAGACTTAATCCATCTAGCAATGGTAGATTTGGAGGCTCTGAGGCCCTTTATATGAGGATGAAAAGGAGGAACAGGGAACCAACAATCTTAAATTACTGCATTCTAAAGCAAATTAAAAAATCTTTAGCGCTCTAGCGTCTAGACAGTGATGATTTCTTTGTCTTTCAAAAGAGGGATTAGGACAGAAATCTGGCAGGACTATTCCTTGTTTAATATGAAAGCTAGAAGACACTTTGGGCTAAAGACTTGGCACAATTCCAGCAACTACTTTATTGTGATGGAACTGAAGAGAAGGAGACCTTGTAAAACAGAAGAGTAAGAAAAATTTCTGCCTAGCAGTCACTGCAATTAAGCAAGTGGTCTTGATGAAAAGGAAAATACACTGAAATAGAACCGAGAAGCTCAAAAAGCAGAGAGAGTAATTTCAGGACTAGGTCAAGACTCCACAGGGGGGGTTACCTGTCTAATTTGAGGCTTAATGCTATAGACATCCTTAGAGAATCTGATTGGAGAGATTCTGTTGCTGCCAGGAATGACTCAATAATGCCTGTTTTCCCAAGCACAGGCAAAGCATTTTTTTCAGACTGCTTGGGGTTAGGTCTCACATGGTAGAAATGGAACAAACGGATGAAAAATATTTTTCCTCCCCACTAAGAGAAAAATATTTTGTAGCATACCTACAGCATCTTGTAGGACAGTCTAGGTTTAGTTGATCCTCCCTCAGCTAGCAGAGCAGGTTGGACTTGATGATGTCTCAAGGTTCCTGCCATCCCTATATTGCCACGATTCTATGAAATATATGGCCTTCGAAGAGCAAACTACCCTCAGTTTTTGAAAGGAAGAAGTGGGCTTTACACAAGTTAGTCTAACAAGAGGGCATTCCTTTTCTCTCAAGACCACTTTAACCATAATCTAAATCTGTGTGTCTAGGCTCAGATATGAGTCCCTTCTTCAATTACTGTAGTATCTGCACACAATACCCTGGAAATTGAAAAATGGGCTGCTCATATTTGGAATTTATGGAAAATGTTGGTGTGAATCCACTAAGGGAATCTGCATGTCAGACATGCTACAAGTCTGCTGGAGGAAAGCGGGTTCAGTGAAATCCCTATTCACATCATGAACTCAGATTCCCTTTAATGCCTGGCTTCAAAACAAAACTAATTAATCAATTTAAGATTTCTAGTAGTGAGCAAAACCATTTTCTTCAAATGGGGAAAAGACAGACCGCAAGTCAGAGATACTGACAGTAAATGTAAAACATTCACATTGTGTAGGGATAAGCCTCTAGAGGCTGCAATCACTAAAAAAGACATGTTTACGCACATCTGAGTAGGTCTGTCATGCCATTCAGTAGAGGGCAATGGTACATACACCCAGATGGATAAAAGTAGAGTGTGTGCTATAGGAATGCCTACTTGACAAACTTATATTCATAAAGATTTAAACAAAAGCATGCTTAATCTTTTGCTCTTGCCTACAACTGCGCTATCAGCCTATGCCTTGTCTAGAAGATGATTATTTCGTCAAGGATTTTTTTTGCTGTGCAAAGAGAATGACAGTAAGGAATGATATACAGTACTTGAAGGTAAACTGAAATCTTTTTTTACCTTACAGAATCTGAATTCAGGGCCTAAGCATTGTGTTTTTTCTCCAGCCAATGATACTCCTAATGTCCAAAGCAGATCAGAGCAGGGAGCTGCATTCCTCACTGTGTTTTAAGCATTAATGGTGTTACCTACTGTAGCAAGAGACACAGAACTTTGGGAGCCTACACATAGCTCAGTCTTGGCAGATAAGTGAAGGATGAACAGAGTGCAAATAATTGTGTTTTTAAATGTGTTTGTAATTTAGCTTTATACATGTTTGCTATTAATAATTTCAGATCTCAAAGCAACATAGTTCAAAGGAAATTTTGGTTCCCTTTAGGAGAATTACATAGAGGTCACTTAGTGTAGGATTAGATGCGGCTCCAATCTATACAAAGCTCTCTAAAGCCACATCCCCAAAAATGAACATGGATTCCCAGCTGTAAAAGAACTGGAGAGTGATACATAGGGCAACTGATTTTCTCTCAAAGGTGTGGTACTTCCCACTTTATGTATTTATCCATTCAGATATGTTCACTGTATCTGTTCTAGGGTCTAAACTCATTGCAAAAGCTATAAACCAGTGTTAATAAAACATTAAAGCAGGGCTAAAGCCATAGATCATACAAGACCTCCTACATCATCTTTCCAATACCTCTTGCAGTCTTCTCTTTTACCTTCATCTGTCCATTTAAATTGACCAAACACAAAAAAGTCTTGGAGATCAGTTTCTCCCCATCTTTGCTATATGTACTGCATATTTTGCCAAGCACTGAGACTCAGCTGTGTTTTTAAACAGAAGAAAGATCAACAAATTTGAGAGTTCATCCAAAAATATATTAAGGTTGGGAAAATAACAGAAAATGTGGAAATGGCATAAGCGCTAAATGACTCTTTTGGTTCAGTTTTCACAAAAAAGTTTAGTGGCAACTGGACATCTAACTTAATGAATGCCAGTGAAAATGAGGTATGAACAGAGGCTAAAATAGGGAAAGAACAAGCTAAAATTACTTAGATAAGTTAGATGTCTTCAAGTCACCAAGTCCTGATGGAATACATCCTGGAATACTCAAGGAGCTGACTAAGGACATATGAGAGTCATTCGCAATTATCTTCGAAAAGTCATGGAAGATGGGAGAGATTCCAGAGGACTAGAAAAGGGGATATATAAAAGATAATGCCAGTCTATAAAAAGGGGAATAAGGACAACCCAGGGAATTATAGACTAGTCATCATAACTTCAGTGCCCAGAAAAATAATGGATCGAATAATTAAGCAATTGATTTGCAAACATCTAGAAGATAATAAGTTGATAAATAACAATCAGCATGGATTTGTCAAGAACAAATCATGTTAAACTAACCTGGTGGCTTTCTTTGACAAGCCTTGTGGATGGAGAAAGGCAGTAGATGTGGTATATCTTGACTTAAGTAAGGCTTTTGATACGGTCTCACGTGACCTTCTCAAAAACAAACCAGGGAAATACAACCTAGGTTGAGCTACTATAAGGTGGGTGCATAAATGGTTGGGAAACAGTTCCCAGAGAGTAATCAGTGGTTCACAGTCAAGTTGGAAGGGCATATCAAGTGGGGTCCCACAGGGCTCAGTTCTGGGTCTGGTTCTGTTTAATATCTTAGAATCATAGAATATTAGAGTTGGAAGGGACCTCAGGAGATCATCTAGTCTAACCCCCTGCTCAAAGCAGGACTAACCTCAGCTAATGACAGCATATCACCATTACTATACAGCAACATTTATGTTGTGGTTTCAATACTCAAACATATTATTAACTGTTGGAAATCAGAGCAAACACTATTACATGAAACTTAGTTTGTAAGAGTTCATTATCAATGATTTAGATAATGGCATAGAAGCACACTTCTAAAATTTGCAGATGATACCAAGCTGGGAAGGGTTGCAAGTGCTCTGGAGGATAGGATTAAAATTCAAAACGATCTGAACAAACTGGAGAAATGGTCTGAAGTAAACAGGATGAAATTCAATAAAGACAAATGCAAAGTACTCCACTTATGAAGGAACAATCAGTTGCACACATAGAAAATAGGAAATGACTCCCTAGAAAGGAGTACTGCAGAAGGGATCTGGGTGTCATAGTGGATCACAAGCTAAATATGAGTCAGGAGTTTTGTAAGCAATTCATGAAAAGCAATTCTGATTAGGCCTCAACTGGAGTACTGTATCCAGTTCTGGGCACCACATTTCAGAAAAGATGTGGACAAATTGGGGAAAGCCCAGACAAGAGCAACAAAAATGATTAAAGGGCCAAAAAAATGACTTATGGGAGAAGATCGGAAAAATTGGGCTTGTTTAGTTGAGAGAAAAGATGACTGAGGAATAACACTAAGTTTTGAAGTACATGAAAGGTTGTTACGAGGAGGAGAGAGAATATTTGTTCTCATTAACCTCTGAGGATAGGACAAGAGGAACTGGGCTTAAATTGCAGCAATGGCAGTTCAGGCTGGACATTAGGAAAAGCTTCCTAACTGTCAGGATAGTTAAGCACTGTAATAAATTGATTAGGGAAACTGTGGAATCTCCATCATTGGAGATTTTTAAGAATACATTGGAGACACGCCTGTCAGGGATGGTCTAGATAATGCCTTGAGTGCCGGGGATTGGACTAGAAGACCGCTCAAGGTCCCGTCCAGTATTACGATTCTATATTTAGAACAGGCATTAAACCTTTGAAAAGACGTGTAAGTTTAAATGTTGCCAACTCTCATGATTTTATCAGAAGTCATGCAATAGTTGGTGTTTTTCTTGAAGCCCCAGTTCCTGGAACCAAGTAAACCAGGAAATATATGTAAAACAGGAAAACAGGAAAAAAATGAAGTATTAATACATAAGCTAAATTATGACTTAATTGGCATCACAAAGACTTGGTGGGATAAATTTCATGACTGGAATATTAATGCGGAGGACAAAACTTGTTCAGAAAGGACAAGTAAGGAAAAAAGGGAGGTTGTATGCATTATACATCAAGAACATATACACTTGTTTTGAGGTCCAGAAGGAGGCCAGAGGCAAAACAGTTGAAAGTCTCTAGGTAAAGGTAAAAGGGAGGAAAAAAATATAGGTGACATCGCACTTGGTGTCTAGTATAGACCACCAAATCAGGAAAAGAAGATGCAAGATGCATTTCTAGAACAAACAACAGAAATATCCAAAACACAAACCTGGTAGTAATGGGGAACTTTAACTACTCCAAACATCTGTTGGAAAAGTAATACAGCAAAACGCAACATTTCCAATAAGTTCTTGGAATATATTGGAGACAAATTTTTATTTCAGGAAGTGGAGGAATTAATCAGGGAGACAGCGATTTTAGACTTGATTCTGACCAACAGGGAGGAACAGACTGCAAATCTGAAGGAGGAAGGCGATTTGTGTGAAAGTGACCATGAAATGATAGATTTCATGATTCTAAGGAGAGGAAGGAGCGACAGCAACAGCATAAGGACAATGGATTTCAAAAAAGCAGACAGACTCAGAGAGCTGGTAGATAAGGTCCAATGGGAAGGAAATCAGAGAGAAGGAGAAGGAGTTCAGCTATCTTCATGCAAAGGAAAGCTAGGAAGAATGTTAAGAGGCCATTATGGCTCTATCAGGAGCACTTTAATGACCTGAAAATCCAAAAAGAATCCTTATTAGTGGAAACATCGACAAATTGCTGAGGAGTACAAAAGGACTGTCGTTTTTCTTGTCTATTTGGAGGGCAGCTATAGTCAGGCAAACGGGGCCGCACATGGCAGGCAAATTCAGTGCCTGCCTGAGGCTTGCAGTTTAGGGGGGCAACACCCTGCTTGCTCCTCCCCCAATTATGCCCATGGATAGCACAAGCACGTAGGGTCAAAAATCAGAAAGACTAAGGCACAAAACAAGTTACACCTACCAATGGATATAAAATGCAGTAAGAGGTTCTTTAAATACATTAGGAGCAAGAGAAAGACTACAAAAAAAGTAGGCCATCAGTTTAGTGGGCAAGGAGAGCTAACAACTGATAACACCAAGAAGGCTGAGGTGTTTCATGTCTATTTTGCTTCAGTCTTCACTAAAAAGGTTAATGGCGACCAGATAACGCAACACAATTCATATTAACAACAAAGAGGAAGGAATACAAGCCAAAATAGGAAAGGAACAGGTTAAACCACATTTAGAAAAGTTAGAGGTATTCAAGTCAGTAGGGCCTGATGAAATTCATCCTAGGGTACTTCAGGAACTAGGGGAACCAAAGTTGGAACAATTAGCAATTATATTTAAAAACTCATGGAGGACAGGTGAGGTCCCAGATGACTGGAGAAGGGCAAACATAGTACCAATCTTTAAAATGGGGAGCAAAGAGGATGCAGGGAATTATAGATCAACCAGCCTAATTTCAGTTCCTGAAAAGATAATGGAACAAATTATTAAACAATCTATTTGTAAGCTCCTAGAGGATAACACGATTATAAGAAATAGCCAGAATGGATATGTCAAGAACCAGTCACGCAAAATAAACCCAATTTCCTTCTTTGACAAGATTACTGACCTAGTGGATAGGTTTTGACAGAGTCCCACATGACATTCTCATACAAAAGTTTGGGAAATGTGGTCTAGATTAAATTAATATAAGGTGGGTGCACACGTAGTGGAAAGACCATACTCAGAGAGTAATTATCAGTGATTCACTGTCAAACTGGTAGGATGTGCCTAATGGTTCCTACAGTGATATTATTCGAGATTTTCATGATTGACATGGATAATGGAGTGGAGAGTATGCTCGTAAAATTTGTGGATTATACCAACCTGGGAGGGGTTGTAAGCACATTGGAGGAGAGGATTAGAATTCAAAACAACCTTGACAAATTAGAGAACTGGTCTAAAAATCAGCAAGATGAAATTCAATAGGGACAAGAGCAAGGTACTACAATTAGGAAGAAAAAAAACCAAATGTGTAACTATAAAATGGGGAATAAATGGTGTAACAGGGTAAGGGAGGGGGGAAAGGTAGATGTACTCCGCCCCGTGGGTCCTGCGCTCTTCCGGCCCGGCCGGTGGTGCAGCTGGGGGAAGGTGAGCCGGAGGGGTGGGGAGGAGATGGGGCCTGCTCTGCCCCTGAGTCCTGCTACCTTCCCTTGGGTCAGTCCGTGGTCCGCTCCCTGCCTCCCCAGCTGGGTCCTCTGCCTCCGGTGTTGTGGCAGCAACCATGGGAACTCCAAGCTTCTGCAGATTGCAGGCTGCAAACTGCAGGCTGCAAACTGCCAACTCCAATCTGCAGGTTTTCGAACTGCAAACTCCAATCTGTAAACTGTAAACTCCAACCTCTACTCTCCAAACTCCACACCTCCTTACTCCAAACTCCTCACTCCACACTGCCTGCCTGCCCATGCAGGCTTTTAAGTGTTTGGGGCGGGGCTCCTTAATTGGCCCCAGGTGTCCTAATTGCCTAAACTGCCCCAGGTGGTCTAATTAGTTAAGCAGCCCAGGTGGCCTAATTGTCTAAGCAGCCCCAGCTGAATTACCCAGGGAATAGGGCTTTGTTGAGCCTGGAGCTAATATACATGCCTTCTAGTACTTTTGCATAGGCGTCCGGCCTGACCCCGTCACAATGGCTACGTATTAGTGCTACTGAAAGGATCTGGGAGTTATAGTGGATCAGAGATTGAATGAGACAACAATATGATGTTGCATCACAATGTGATGTGAGGTGTAAAAAAGGCTAATGTGATTTTGGGGTGAATTAACAGGAGCACTGTATATATGACATGGGAGGTAACTGTCCTGCTCTATTCAGCACTGGTAAAGCCTCAGCTGGAACAATGTATCCAATTCTGAGTGCACAGGTTAGGAAACATGGACAAATTGGAGACAGTCCAGAGGAAAGCAGCAAAAAATAATAAAAGATTTAGAAAATTCTGACCTATGAAGAGAGGTTGAAAAAAACTAGGTAGGTTTAGTCTTGAGAAAAGAAGATTGAGCGGGGACCCAAATCTCTTGAAGAGTTATTGTAAAGAGGATGGAGATCGATTGTTCTCTGTGTCCACTGAAAGTAGGACAAGAAGTAATGGGCTTAATCTGCAGCAAGGGAGATTTAGTTAGATATTAGGAAAAACTTTTGAAGTAGAAGGGTTGTTAAGTTCTGGAATAGGTTCCAAGGAAGATTGTGGAAACCCATCACCAGAGGTTTTTAAGAACAAGTTGGACAAACACCTGACAGGGATACTCTAGGATTATTTGGTCCCACATTAGCGCGGGGGGCTGCACTTGATGACTATTGAAGGTCCAGCCCTGCATTACTATGATTCTATGAATCATATTAAAATTTTAGTATTCACTTTAAAAAAAAAAGTTTGTTGCAGAGATAAGCTTGAAAACATGACCCAAGAGCACCCTACAGGTTAAAAAACCCAAAGATAAAATAAGAAAATTATTTTTTTCTGAATCTCATTTTGGGAGAGTCTGATGTATAAATTTTTTTTTTTTTTTTTTTTAACTCTTTGGGTTAGCGATGCTAAACTTCTGGACATAGAGTAACTACCTTTTTTCCCTGCCTACTGAAGTCAAAACAGTAAGTAGAATATTTTAAGTGACATCCCTTTAATGAAAGAAAGGAAGGAATATTCTAACAAGGTTCCATGGAGAATGAGAACAATGCTTGGAAATAAACAAACACTTTTGTACGTTCTATCCATGGTACAGCTTTTCTGAGCTCATCCCCTAAGCCCCTATTTTTACCACATTTAAGTCCTTCTTGAAGACCCACTTCTGTCCTGCATATAAAGCAAAGAGAAAAAAAAAGTATTTTCTATTTCTTGTGCCCTCTTTCAATACATGACTGTGTTTCCTTAGACTGTTAGTTTCTCAGGGCAGAGACCATTCCTTCTTGCCCATGTGGAAAGCAGCTAGCACCTCAAGGGAACTATCTTAAACTAATAATTAAGAAGAATAAATAATAATGCCCTACTAAAACCGGCAAAGATTAATTTTTAAACTCCTTTAGAAATGCAAATATTTCAGAAATGACAAATTATAATGGTATCTAACTGAATAGGCTTGGTGGAATTTTTTCTTATAATAATAATTTAGCATTTGCATCACGAAATTTGCCTTCAGCTATTACTAATTTTCTCCTTTAGTATAAAGGTCATCATTTGAAAGAGGGGGAAAGGCCATTAAACGTTTACATACTGAAAATGAAAGCACAAAGAGGAGGGGACAATTGTGCTAATGAGCAAGAGGATAACAATCAGTGTGCAACTGGAAGTACAAAATCTTCGTGTACTTAAGACAAAACCTGACAGTGAAGTAGCACGTGGACCTGGAGACATCTACGTATCTATAATTCTCCATTAAACTAGGTGTAAAATTTCAGCCAACTTGATTTACAGACATCATGGTCCAGAGGAAGGAAGAGGAAAGAAAAACAAACAAAACTTTATTTGTAACTAATCTGAGGTCTGGGGCTCTGGCTCTGTCAGCCCAATCATTATATTTCATACTGATCTTTCACTAATTATACAATCAGGCATAAAAAAAAGTCAGAGATACAGGCCCTTTAACAAGCTTAGGCAAAAATCAAAAGCGTATAAAGGGCTAAATCAAAGGCTGGCTCATGCCAACTCTATTCTTTATGCAGTCAACCAAGACTAATTAATGCTGTTAACGTCAGTTTACTCCTTGTGGCACTATAAATCAGAACACATACAGCCTTTATGGGTTAACAATAGAATGTGAGAGAGGTGTATTTTATTAACCACACTCACAAATTCAAATGTATTTAATAAAAAACAGGTATATTAAGCAGCATTGTATGTGATCTACAAAATTATGTGCAGGCTGTACACAGAGAACATGCATTTATCAATACAAACAAGGCTAACACACCAGGAAGAGGCGGTGAATTACACATCAGATATAAAGGCCACTACCTCCAACCAGGCTTTTGTATGAGTGGCTATGTAGGGCTTGCACTGTGGGAAGGCACCATCAAAAGGTATGTACAGCCTACTGAACCTTTTGCTCTTCTCTAATCCTAGCCACTTAAGGGCTGTAAGTATTGAGAACACTACTGCACTTTTCTAGAAAAATAGGAAATCAGCATTCAAGTGGATCACCCACTAGGCTATATTCAACAAGGCCTATTAGTATTTTCCCAGTATGTTGCAATAGCTTTGAAGAGATATTTGTGCAGTTCTGATTAGGGTTTTGTTTTTTCCTCAGAAAATTTACACCTCCTTAAAAAAAAAAAAAAAAAAGAGTGACTCAAAGCCCACACACAATGGCATTCAGTTCCTGGTGCTACAGTCACATGGGATCCTTGGAGTGGAGTCTAGAGGACATTATATTTGGTCTTAGAATGAGTGAAGCACTAATCACAAGACTACAAGAAAGGCACATGGCAGCTCAGGGGTCAAGGAGCAAACAAACACCCTTCAGAGATGAGCAAAGGAGGCAATGGGACCCTCTTCTCACCAACCAGTCACAAGGGTGGGGAAAGAGGAGGAACATTATCTTCTCCCACACCCAGAAATGAGGATAGAAAAGAGACACTGCACTGAATAGAGAGCCAAAAAAACCATCTTGGCGCACACACTCAATAATTCATAGTAACATCGGCATCATGCAACAATAAGCTCTCTTGCATGTAGGATCACAAATGTGTGACAGGTCCCCATAGTACCAAGAACTTCTTGTGCCCAAGACTCTCCCTATAGTTTATACCTGTAACCTTCTTAAAGCGATATTTTTTTTGCCAGTTTCTGACATTTGATGCTTTTCATTCTTCTCATGGGAAGTCTCATCTTACTGATTCCAGCTGTTTTGCTCTTTTTTCCCTTCTTCTAACTATTGTACGGCAGCAGCATTCAGCCATAAAGAAATGGAAAACCACCTTGTCAATGAACTGAGTTGCAGTGTGCCATAAATAAATCATTGGGGGATGTCCACAGTGATGTTTGCATCTTGATATTGGATTACATTGTATAACTGTAATACAGCATCATCATGTATAATGGACAACCGGAAGGCACCTACCTCATGTTTAATCTGGTCAACTAATGAAGATATGGTAAGTGATGAAGACTAGTTTGGGAATCCACAGTCACAGTTTATGTGCTGTATAATTAACCTGTGGATCTCACAGTCACAAGATACTGAGTCATGAGGCTTAGTATTCTTTAAAGGGTTAGAAACAACTAAGAACAGCATCTGGATTGATCTCCACACATCAGTATACAAGCGCATCACCAGCTAAGGTGAGGAAGAAATTTCTCCCACGTGGTATTTTACTGCATATCTAGGTATACGAGGTATAATGGGAATTTCCTTCCACTGAAACATCCAGCATTGGTCACAGACAAAGGACAAATGGTCTCTTCAGGAATAAAATTCCTATGAAGCAAGAAGTGCAGTTATAAGTTACAAAAGCTTTCAAAAGCCTTAAGGTTTTTGACGCTTACAGCAAATTGGACAAAATCCCAACAGCTAAATCCTCAAAGGCCTCCTACTGTGCTAAGCAGATTTACTTTCAAAGGTGCCTTACCCTTCCATGACCTCCACGATGCCTGAAAAGATGAAGCAGACAAAGTATATGAGGGAATGAGGAGCAGCCATATTCTTCTATCTCGATCAACGTGGCCTCCACTTTGTCAAAGATGTTCCTTCTGTCATATAATAAGTCCTCAAGCTACTGATGCAACTCTGGCTGAAGTAAAAAACCATGCAAGCAAGAAAGCCAGTTTGGAGGTTCTGTTCCTAGGGCAGCTGTTTGGGGAGGTGAGGAAAAGGATGACCTCACTGAATGCTAGGTCATCTCAAAATCCTTATTAATAGAGAATCAAACAGTTGCTGCTGTGGTAGAGAATTATCAATTTTCTGGCCTTTTCTTACAAGTCAAATTGGTAATTCCCCACACAGGACTGGTTGGTTTTGATACACATGGCAAACACACACAGCTAGTCAGTTTTTTGTTCTACCCAACTCTGGCACTTGTATCATGACACAGAGACACCAAGCTGGGAGCCACGCCAATTCTCTGTCTGTCCTCTGTTGCCTCCAGTACTAAACTCTTGAAGCAGTTGGGAGTAAGAGCGAATGTTCCTGAGCCAAAGATACTTCCACTCTACCTATTTAGATGTTTCTAGGGTTGAATGAGCATATAGCCACATTTCTATCACATTCTTCAGTTTTGCGAATGAACACCAGCAGCATGAAATTACTATATTGCTGCCAGAGAAGCACTGTTAGTATTCATGAGAATTAAGCTCATAAATCTCCTGAGCATTTTGAAGTGGAGACCAATGAGTGAGTTTACACTTTAAACAAAGCACCGAAACCACGGGCCAAAATGCATCCACATACATTGCATAACAATAATATAATGCAACAATTCACTATAAATGTTTATTAAATCATTGATAGAGATAAGATATATTTTTAAATATACATGGATAGTTTGGTGACAATTCATATAAAAAAAACGTAACTACTGGAATACCATTTTGTTTACATCCTTCCTCCAAAAAACCTCAATTAAATCGGAGGCTAGTGGCTGGAAAAAATATTTTAAGGAACTTTTAGATCTGATTCAGGTCAGAAGTATTGTCCAAGAAAAGGCTCACACCATCAGCTATGTTCCTTTCCCTATCTAATGCAACCACCAACTCTAGTAACCAACTTAAAAGAGAGATTTTTTTGAACTGTGCTTTCATTTTGCTAACGTGACATTTTTCAAGATTCTTTGAAACACAAAACAATATCTTAGGGTGACGTGACTAACATACAGCCCATGAGGCAACAGAACTTCTGCAAGATTGTAATCCTCAGCTCTCCAGTTAGCCTATTCAGGAGTAAGCAACAATCATTCTTATGCACTGGGCTGAAAACTTCACAGTGGTAAACTCATGATAGTGTATCCTTATTTTCCAGCAATAATTTACTATCAAATCTTGAGGGCCAAGAACTAAAATCCTTCACTAAAATTAATTTACCAAGCAAGTTTATGCCAGGACAAAGCTGAGGTAATGATTAGAGATTTCATAAAGTGTGTGTTCAAAACAGCTTTACAGCATTAAAATCTAAAGTAAGGTTGCATAGTTAAATTGGAAATGCAAATATCAAGATGCCCATAGTAATGTTAATTCAACTCCATTGTACAGACATCGTATCATTGTTTGTATTGCGATAATGCCTAAAGTCTGAGTCACATAAGTGCCATAGTGTGCAAGGCACTGCACAAACATATAACAAAACAAAAGACCCTGCCTTGAAACGTCTACAACTGAAGTATAGAATAAGACAACAGTTGGGTACTACAAACAGGTGGGAGTGCAAGATAACAAAATAATGCTGGTCAGGAAGAAAAGGCATGGTCCAAGCACACCCATTGCCTAATAACTCTGAAGGTTTTTTGTATGTATTTGGCAGAGAAGCATTTTAAGGAGAGCTTTGAAGGAGGATGAGATGGCTTTGCAGCTTGTCCCATGCATAACTAAAGATGGGAGAATGCACAAAAGGTATCTGAAAATTTACAAATGGGCAAAGAAGGCTTGAATCCCTGGCAGTACTGCCCGTGGGAGTCATCTTAATACAATCTGACCAACAACAGGCATGGCAGAGGTAGACAGCTAACAGACTTTGGAGTGAAAGCAAGGAGTCGGTGTTTGATGCAATGGAGTAATAGGTACCAACAGAGGATGCAAAGAGAGGGGTGATACTGTTGAAGTAATGAGCAAGGAATATGATCTTCAATAGCATTTTAAAAAGGATATATGTGGGGCAACATGGGATTTATCAAGGCTGGAAAGGAGGAACTGTAGTAGTTGAGATGTGCAATAAGAAGAGCCTGGAAGAAAGGTTTTTGTTTCTTGTTAAGGTGAGGTGTTTCTTGTTAAATGTGGAGATAACGACACTTTTTTTGTTACATGCATACCATAAAATATACACGATTTGGCTCTAGAAATCCCATTTACTTTTCCATTTCCTGACATCTTGTGATCACTGTGAGACATTTATTTTGGTTTTTTGCATTTAATTTTTCTTTTTTTTCTTAGAAAAAAATTGCCTGTGCGTAATAATGTTAATACACTTAATGAATGTGCAACATGAACCAAAGGGGGTGCAGAGCAGTCAACTTTGCTGCTGCTTTTGCCAAAACCCAGATCCAGTCAGACAAGGCTGGTTTGAGTGGGGAGCAGAACACCTATTTCTGCTATTATATCGCTATACTGGAAGCTGATATTTTTTTTAAAAATTAACAGCCAGGACATTTAGAATGCAGCAAAAAATGCAGGCGAAACAAGCAGGCAGAATTCTCTCTCTCTCACACACACACACACACACCTCCCTCCACACACCAAAAAAAGCGTGTAATTTTTCACCTGTCTTGCGTAATGGCACATTTGGTTTTGCTGCATAATCTATTGCTATCTAGAGGCTTTAAGCAGGTCAGGTCTCCCCATCACGTTAACGACTATACAAACAAATAGTAAAAGGACAGTCCCTGCACTACCTTACATTCTACATTATTCGACAAAGCTTTCATTTAAAAGGAAGTTTGTCTTTTTTTACTGAAAAGAAAAAGCTCTTACAACATAAGCCGCCAGCAAACAGACAGAAATGGATATGGGGAGTAATTCTGCTGCTAACCCACTCACCCCAAAGCCTACCTGGAATCATCTCGTTGCCACTTGTAAGCATGGCCAGCGGTTATCTTTTCGTTTTTACTTTTAAAATACAGAAACGCAGTTTCAATTCTGTGTTAGTACATTACAGATTCACAATTAAAACCACAAAACAAGGAAATGCAAACATTACCATTCTAACAACAGAGCTAACTCGACCATGTTTCACATAGGTAGCATGTTCTATTCCCAGTTTGCTGATTAAAGTAAAGTACAGTTTAATATATTACACCATTTATGTCATACAAGGTACATGATAAAGTATACAGGATGCAACTGAATTAAACAACACTGCTCTTGGATCCTTACCTTTCGCATTTCTTGACTCTAACTGTTCAATATTAAATGTAGTACAGTTTTATATAACACAAATAAGGTTCAGTTGGGCATTAAACACCAGCACTTTCAAAAGAGTCTGCCCCTGGACAAATTTATAAAGTACTTATCCCTTTCATTTTTCAAGTTGGGGAGGGAGCAAGGAGAAGGACCTAATATAAGAGGGTAGTCTACAATGATGCAGTCTGAGGGTGAGGGAAGCCATTGGTCTGATACCTCTTGTATCTGAATTTCGTTGTGCTGAAGATAATCCAGATAGCAATCTGCCTAAGGCTGCAGAAATTCTTCACAGCATTCCACAATTCTAAAACAGCAAAACAAAAAAGAGAATTGTCAGATTGCACAGCTGAGGAGCGCTTCCATCAGACAGACAGCATCAGTTTTCAGCAAAAGGATGAGGAAACAAGCATCTGCACCCCAACAAAGGAGAAAGAGGGAAATTTTAAAAGTACAGCTTGTAAGGGAGGAGTGGGGAGACATACAGAATGGGACCACTATCACAGCTGACAACCAGGTTGGGAGTCACAGAGATGCCAAGGCTTAAATGGTTACAGAGACACTCTTGCTTCTATTATTAGGCAAACAGATGTTATGCATAGGTAGTATTCAATTCTTTAAATAACTTTTATTACATATCAAGAGGACCTGAAGATCTGTCCCCCTCAAAAAATTAGGGGGCTGATTTTTTCCTGTTTGTTTTTCACCTTAGACATAGCAAAGTCTTGATAGCCAGGGTGTAGTGGATTCTCCATCATTTGAAGTCTTTAAATCAAGTTTGAATGGCTTTCTGAAATACGCTCCAGCTCATCAATACGTTATGGGTTTGATACAGGAATTATTGAATAAAATTGTATGGCCTATGTTCTTCAAAGAGGTCAGACTAAACAATCAAAATAATCCTCCTTTATGGCCTTTAAAAAAACTATGACTTCACTATATTTTGCTGCAGAAGGGGGGAGAGCTGATTTAAATTAGTCTTTTAAATCACCAAGATTGATCATGATTTAAATCATCAAGCAGGAAACCTTGATTTAAATCATCAATTTTAATTTGTTTTGCATTTGTACTTTAAGTTATTACCCTAAAGAAATATTGATTTTCATTGGTTGGTAACCATTAAAACATGTTGATTGCAATTCAGTATATCCTGTATGGTAAATTTGGGGCTTGTCTTTTTGATAACCAGAAGGATACATAATGTCTCTACTAATTTATTTAAGCCTAACATACATATATTCAGATTCTTAATTTTTACATTTATTATGTTAGAAAATGGTGAATGATGCATTTATTTACCAGGTGATTAATTTTTTTATTCATGGTTTGTATCAATCTATATTTGGATGGAAACTGGAATTCAACTGAAAATTCAGAAAAATGGTATTTTAAAATTGTTTTTATTAATTAACTAAAACTACCTTAAATGTACTGGATACGAAAGAAAATAAAGTAAAGTTATCAAACATTTTTTATATTTAAAACTAACCAATATATTGAACAAATGACGTATTAACTGTAGTTAATGAACTGGTTCTGGCCACTGTATCTTGTCAAGGTTTTAGAACTAGTAGATCTCATCCACTCAGATCTTGCTTTTATTCATAGATTGAAAGAGGAAAACAAGCTTTCCCGCAATTGGTTTCTCAACTGTGAATTAACTCATTATTGAACTGAACCAGCTGAATAAACTGGAATGAAGAAAATAGTTCTTCTGCACCTGCAGAAGAGCTACTGGTGCCAAAAGCTGCTTTAGCACTTGAATAAACTCTGGTTCCAGGTGCTTAACCAGTGACTTCCACCAGTCCAATGGTTTGACTTTCTTTAAAACTTTGGCAGCAAACATACTGCTTAAATATTTTAAATTAAATTATTTCAACAGGTTATGGTACATTTAGATCTTAACATAGGTTGTCATAATTTCAAAATTAATTTTAAATACATTTATTTTAGAAAGGAAAATATGTAAATAAAAATCCAATTTAAAAAAAAATATAATTAAAAAAAATTAATTTTTACCCAGCCTGTCAGAGAACCACATGAAAGTCAAGGGAACTAGAATAGGACATCAATATTGCAAGGGCTGAAACTCAAGCTGCAACTTTCCTAGCCCTCAAATTGAGGGAGGAAAGTAAATTGCATCTTTCAAAGAAAGGTTTTCTTCCAGCAGCTGGTCAGAAATTCATACTTAAACATGTTTTAACAAAAAAAATTTCTACACTCACTTAACATCCCCTCCCCTCTGAACTGATCAGGTTTCAGTCTCTGGTGTCATAATTTAAGTAGTTCTACAGAGAAAATCACAGAAGCAAAGAACTGGAATTTCTAAAAATAAAGGCAGGGAAAAAAGCTTGGTTAAAAAATGGAGTTCGTTATGCATCAAAGAATAAAGTATCCATTTTTTTTGCTTTGCAGTTCACCTACCTAACCCCACCCACTCCACCTTATTGAGGACTGTGTGCATGGTACATTTGAAATTTTAAAATCAAGTTGTTTTTGAATTATCCAAGCATCAAAATATCCACATTAATATTTTTCATTAAGTCTAACCACTGAGACAACTTTAGTTTATCTTTAAAAAATGTCACCTTTAAGATAAAACAAGACATGGAACACTGTAGCTCAAGGAAAATTTCTGAGAATTGCTTTAGAATGGCAAAGCCATCTCATCTTTAACCACAGCATTGCTGCATTAATGACTCATTCAGCCTCCCAGACCGAAGATGCTTCAATAGTAGCAAGAGGAAAGGGAGTGAAATATGGAACAAAAAGGGAAGCCCAGAATGAAGCTATAAATCTTAGCTTTTATTAAAGTGCTTGGAGTCACCTAGCACAAAAGATTTACACCATTTGTACTACACCTTTGGAAGAGTCCAACACCACACACCAGCACTTCTAGGCCTGGTGTACACTTATAATTTAGGTTCACATAGCTGTAGCACTGAGCAATGTGAAAAATCCATACCCCTGAGCACCATAGCTATGCCAACCTAATCTCCAGTGTTATGCCCCTAGCTAACCTCTAGCTACCATCCACTCAGGGAGGTGGTGTTCCTGCAATGATGGAAAAACCCCTTCTGTCCATGCAGACTTTGTCTAGACAATGGGGTTATGTCAGCATAGCTACAGTGCCACAGCTATGCCATTCAGTCCCCATAACTTACACATGGCCTTACTGTAGCTCAAATGTCCTAACAATGATAAGATTGCTATGTTGAGAGAGTGCATCACAAACAGTTCTGTGATAGATCAGCCTACTGGAAGTACACAGGGAAGGCAGTAAAACTAGAAACTACTGTAATTTGCTTTCTAATAAGCATATCCGTTGCTTTACGTCACTCCTGGTTTATATTCGAGAGTTTCTCATTTGCAGCTCAGAGTCCTCTATTTCAAAGTCATTAAGGAACCCTCTAACTCAAACAAATGTAATCTCCAGGCAATGTATAAACTTATAAGTGACTTCCATCAAACAATGGATGCAGCAAATCACATCACAACATGCTTTGCAGTATCACAAAATTACTCCTGCTTCAAGCACGTTTTGTACTCAGAGTAGCCTCACCACTTCAAGAACTATAAAAAAATAACAGCCTCATTTTAATTTAATTTCATGAATGCACAGAGTCATTTATCAAGATGACTTATGCTGGAGTTTCAGTTCCCTGAACTTCAATGACAGTTCCTGAAATTAGACAAATCTATATTTTGGGGGGAAGGAGAGAGGCATAGCAGAAAAATAGTTTAGGTGCAAAGAAGGGAAAGAACAGAACATCCAGCGGTTCTCTCCCCATCCATCACAAAACTAGTTTGTTGAAAAGCTCTAGAAATACTGGGTGAAGATTCAGCTTTCCAAAGAGTTGCATTAATTATGCTGCCAAGTGAGCCTTTTCCATTTAGCTGTATTTTTGGCCCTGTGTCCACAAAGTACATTTCTCAGCAGCTGCTACTTCATTCAGCAAATAAAAGCGCTATAGTTAAACTTATTTGAGTCTGAGTTTGAAAACATCTCTTACCTCTTTATTCTTTTGTGCCTTATAAAATCATCAGCCTTGCTTAATACAGCTTTCACTAAGGCTCTTTTTCATTCATACTAACCTATAGCTAGGCTCCATGTACTGACAGAGAATGGCAGGAAGATTTTCAAACCCTTCCCCACCTGTTTTCCAACTGGATGGGAGGAATGTCTGTCATTGGTTCTGCTTGGCAAAAAAACCCTTTTGACAGTGCTCAAAGAGTTTCCTCCAAGCCTTATTATTGTGTTACACTAATGTCTTTGGCCTGTAGATTATTAGGAGGTTCACTGATCTACTAATCTCCTAGCTTCTTGCTGCTCCATTGGAGATCAAGGCAAAGAGGAGGGAAAACGAGATCTATTTCCTGCAGCCCTGTTTTTGCGGGTCCTCCTTTCACTGTTGTAACTCCAATACCTGCCCACTGGTATTCACAGTTAGGCAGCTAAAGAGTGAAAGTGACGTGATTCTTTCTGTTCTTCCATAGCCAGCAGATTCCATAATAGCAACAATTAGTCTAATTCAGCAATTCCTGCTGCACCGGAAAGCGCTGAAAATCTGTAGACATTGAAGCTGTCTGTATGCAGACTCTGGAAGATAACACTGTCTTGGTTTCCATTCAGAAGGTTTTCTTCCCAGTCATAAAATCTAGATTTGTTTGTTTGTTTTGTTTAATGCAAGTGTAAATTCTGCAGGAATTGATGGCCTAGGACTTCCACTTCCCAGGCTCCCATCCCTTCCCTGCATCTGTAGCATTAATACTTATTTATAGGAAGAATTTTACATATTATATATTTAACATAATATTACATAATTACATATTTATGTAATTACAATTACATATTACACAATATTACATTTACATATTCGTATTCATCTATATATAAGTCTGCTTTCTTGGTAACACTTTCTAACTGTGCTTTGGGTAAAGAATAAAGGTGTGATCACTTTAAAGATGCTTTACTAAGAACTACAAAGTAGAAAAAAAGTAACTGGTTAAATGCAATATATGTATTTTCTCACAGATACCAACTGGTTACATCTGTAACTGGTAGGAAGAGCTAAGACACTTTTTTGAGAGAACAGTTGGCTCTCTCAATTTGGAGAGAGGAGAATGGGCACACTCAAAAAACATACAAGGGAATTAATAGAGACCACAGAGACAAGGTAAAATGCCTGAGCAGAGAACCAGTAAGCAGATCTC
Source organism: Mesoclemmys tuberculata (assembly GCA_007922155.1). Classification (NCBI taxonomy): domain Eukaryota; kingdom Metazoa; phylum Chordata; order Testudines; family Chelidae; genus Mesoclemmys; species Mesoclemmys tuberculata. Next base: position 13,302,049 of record ML675690.1, read on the forward strand.
TTTTGGTAGGGCGTCCTTTCAGTATTCTACATAACGCTCCAACAGCTCTAGAACTAAAAGTCAAAAGTCCAGGAATAATTGAATATTTTATTCCAAAAACCTAGAAAACTCTTAATTAATTCTATTAAAGGCAGAATCTTCCTGTCTTTGTAAAGGACAAAACAAGTAAAATCAGTTATTCTCCTATAAAGCAGCCCTCAGAAAAAACAGATTTGGAGTGAGAAGATCAATGGAACTTATGCTTCTAAGAGCTTGTTTAACCTACAGCACTGCTGCTGTACTGCCACACTTCCTACAGCAATGAAAGGGGTTTTTCCATCAAGATACTTGACCCATCCCCTGGGGAGGTGGTAGCTAGGTAGACAGAAGACTTATTCTTTCAATTTAACAGTGTCTGCACTAGGGCTTAGGTCAGCTTACTTAAATCTCTCAGGGTGTGACACCCTGAGCAACATAGTTAGGTCAACCTAAAATTTAGGTGTAGACCACTAGGTCTCAGTCACACAGGCACTTTTAGAAGTCCCACCTCCAACCTTTTGGGGTTTTCCCTCTCCACCCCTTCCCTTCCCGGTTCCTTTCCTCCAGTTCCAGTCTTGGCCTCTCCAATCTGACAGCTGTTTCCCACGCTTCACTGAAACTGCTCTCATTTCTCTCCTGCCCAAATGACAGTGTCTGTATTCCATCCTTACCCTACTTTACATCTTGTGGCTTTTGACACTGTCAACCACTCCCCGTTTCCTGAAATTTTGCCCTCGGTCCGCTTTTGAGTTCTGTCATTGTCTGGCTCTCCTCCTACTTGTTTGATCACTCTTTCAGTGTCCTGTTTGGTAGGTCATCCTTCCCTTCTTTCTATGAGTGTCCCTCAAGATTCTCTCCTTGACCCTATCCTCTTCTCTCTGTACACCCTATCACTAGATGCTCTTATCCACAGTCACGGCTTTAGCTACCATCATGTACAACACCACAATCTTCTTCCTCGTCACTCAGACCCATGGTCTAGGGGTCATCTTTATTTCACCAGTCCCACTGGACCCATATATTCAGCCCGTATAAGAATCTTCACAATTTTTCTTACACGTCTGTAAAATCCAGTCTTTCCTCTATGTCTACACAGAGATATTTTATCTACTATCATTTGAGTTCACTTCACATCTGAACTTCTGCAGTCTCCTTCTTTCTGATCTTGACTAATGTTACCATACTCCCCGCAAGTCTCTTCAACAGATTGGTGAAGCTAAAATCATTTTGGCTTCTTGCTCGGACCACACCATCCCCCTTTTTGAGTCCCTCCACTGGCTCCCTCTTCATCTCAACATCAAATATGAACTTCTTGTCTTTACCTTTCTAGGTCCTTCAAAACTTACCCCTATCCTGCTCAGCTGAACTCATTACCTATCATGCCACTTACCCCTGCTGTCATTAGTCAGCTTATTCTTTAAATATCTCCATGCTTTTTTCCATTATGCCACTTATACATAGAAAAAACTCCCTGATAAAACCTGAACAGCCACTAATCTTATTCTCCTTTACACCCTTCTGTAAGACTCACCTCTGCCATGTCTACAAAACCCAGCTTGCTGCTCCTGGCTAGACAACTGACATGTTGTGACGTTCTCTCTTCACCTTCTTCCTGTTTCCTATTCTGTTCTTCTCTAGCTCTCATCCTAATTAAAAAAAACTGCAATAAATGTAACCAACAAAATTATGCCAATTCTTCACCATATTCATTTGCTTGTATAGAGTACCCACATCCCCACCCTTTTTCTGTTTGAATCTTGAGACAGTAAGTCCTTCAAAGTCAGGAATTGCCCTTTCTCTGTCAGAGCCCCTCAGAATGGGGCCTCAGCTCCTATTGGGGCCTTCGGGCACTACCATAATATATTTACTAATAACTATTATGATTTTCACTTTTAGAGAAAAAGAGAAAACATACAAATTGAGACTGATGATACCTGTATTCAGGAATTACCAATCTGGCTAATTTAAGTACACAATGCAGCAGTGAGAAAAAGAGGTAAACAAGGCCAGGTTTACAGCTATATATTAATTGGGATACAATATTGATATGATTGTGACAAGCATAGGTGCACAAGCAAAGGTCCCTAGAGTGGAAGCAGTTCATACTACCAAAACTGCCCTTTTGCTCCTATACGCTATTTTGTTTGGGGCAGGGGGTACACAGGGATGAAATTTGGTATTCCAGCAAAAAAGTAATGTTGCTGGTATAACCTGTGTTCAAATTATGGGCTTGTTTACATGGCAACGTTACTGCATGGCAAGCCAGGGTATGGATCTCCAGCACACTAGGTTGCATACTGTAACGTCCCATGCAGACACTGCTACAGCACACTAAGTCCCAGAATGTTCTTTGCTTCATTACATTTTACAAAGAGTAGTAGCCAACGCGCATTCTGGGACTTTTAGGTGTGCTGTAGCAGTGTCCACACGGGATGTTACTGCACAGCAAGCTTGTGCATTGTAAAGTCATACCCTGGCTTGCCATGCAGTAGCGTCCTGCACAAACAAGGTACAGGAGTTCTTTGCCAATCTAGCATACAGGTATAGGTATGCTGGCCACCTGCACCTAGTGTAGACCTGGCCTAGGAAGCCACTCTGATAGCAGCCAGAAACAAAGAATAGTGATGCTAGAAATCACTGTCACTGGAAAGACAGGACGAAGTAGCAGAAGCCACATCTCAGGGCATCTTCCCAAATAAGACTTGGGGTCAGGGAGGGGAGAGAAGTTTCCTAATCTTCACATGTCATAGTGAGCAAAGAAGCAGGAAGGAAATGGAACAGTGCAACTGAAAGCCAGAGACTATCACATAGGTGTACAATGAAACTGATTGGATGTTCTGAAGTTTCCAAGACCTCTGGAAAATAATTTCTTTTAGGGTGATAAGATTGGCAAATATTTAACATCTTTAATATAATTTAAAGTAATCTATTTTTGCTGCATCTGCTAGGTTTTAATTTGTGCTATTGATAATCATTCAACACAAACGTGTATAGTATGCTTTAAAAAAACGTAGCACAGATATTCGTTGTCTTGATGCTGTTACTTAAGGAAAACATTTAATTTTATATTAAAGTGAGATTTCATTTAATATGCTTCTTGGATAAAAGCTTGGAATAATTGCTATCTTGATGTGATTTGCATTATATTAGAAAAGCAGGGGAAACCTGGCAGGACTCTTGAAGTGACCACCTCAAGCCAAAGACATATTTGCTTATATTTTGTTAGAAGAATAAAGTAAATTGAAGGGGGCCAACTTTGGAGAATCGTGAATGTTCTGATAAAGACTTATATACATGGAAAAGAATGACATTTTTAAATGCAGTCAAATGGCCAATTTCATGAGAACATTCAATTTTTAACATTACATTGTAATTACCAGCCAAAAAATGCTTTATAGTGTGCTAGAAACATTTCAGTACACACCTGAAGAAAATATTTGCCACTCTTCTAGTTAGCTGGAGTTTTAATTTCAGGTTTCCATGAATAAGGCAAAAAAATTGTTAAAAAAAATCCACAATACCTGTCAATAAAATAATATTACAATTTTCTCTAGGAGGGGCATTGGGGGAGAGGCAACGGTCTTCTTTTTCCTAAGTGCTTGTGTTCTTTCAACTTCCCTTGCTGATTTCAATATTCCAACCTACAATGCAGGCTCCTTCTTTTGCCCCTCTGCAGGGGGCTAAGCCACTGAGAAGTGGGACTTAGAAAGGGAATCCACAATGCCCTCCCCACAATGGGTATTCTTCCTTTGGGAGAGTCAGGTCCCCTCTTCCTATGATTTCTTTTCTATCCTCTGATGCTGCTGTCAGTGGCATCTGTAGGCTCAACCTAAGAGCTCAAGAGTAGGCCAGCTACTTCTCAGAGAGGCATCACCTGCGTCCGACCTCTCACCTATCAGTTTTTTTCCAGTGAGACTTTGTGTCAATTTCATGTTTTCTGTTAAGTCCATGATTATTGGGATACTAATACAACATTAGTCAGGACTGCTTGAGATAAATCATAGAGACACAAAGGAAAAGTTCTCCTAATGGAACGTAAAACAAGAAAACATATTCACAACTTTGGAAGGCTTTCAGGCTCATCAAATACTGAATTCTGAGTACAGTTTAGTTTTCCACAACCCTCTGTCAATTACCTTATTTTCCAGAAACAAAACTACACTCTATTTCAACTGCTTTCCCCACTAACTTACTGTATATAGTCACTACATTCTGTATAATATAGTTCTTCATGTGTTTCCCATTTAGTCCTGCTTTCCTAATCACTAGATTACATCCCCTAGCTTTCAGACAATGTACCATATTAACGTGAGCAATGAAATCTAACAGAGGGTTCTAGCATTGTGTTACAGATTGAAGTCACCCTTATTCCAGTGAGAGAGAACCCAACTCTCTTAACATTTCCTTATAACACAATATTTTTGATGACCCTGGAAACAAAGTTGTTAGTGCAATCTGTAAGACCTTTTTGGAACTGTGATCTTTACTAAACGTAAGTAGAACCTCAGAGTTAGAACCCGACCAGTCAACCACACACCTCATTTGGAACCAGAAATATACAAGACGACAGCAACACAGATAAAAAAATAAACCAAATACAGTACAGTACTGTGTTACACATAAAGTACTACAAAAATAGAGAATGTTTTAAAAAAATTTGACAAGGTAGGGAAGTTGTTTCTGTGCTTGTTTCATTTAAATTAATATTGTTAAAAGTCTTTTTTCTTCTTCATAGTAAAGTTGCAAAGCTGCATTAAGTCAACATTCAGCTGTAAACCTTTGAAAGAACCATAATGTTTTGCTCAGTTACGAACAACCTCCATACCTGAAGTGTTTGTAACTCTGAGATTCTACTGTACTTTTTTAAATAGGATAACAATATTCCTCCTTAAGCATTCACTGATTGTCTAAAATACTGAGGCGTCTAAATACAAATGCTTAAGTGAGAAAACTATTTAATTGGGTTAGACACCAAGCCAAAATTTCCCCTACTTGTAAGTTTTCCTGTCTCTTCAAGATTTTCTATAACAGTTGAGATACTTGGGTTATAGTTTCTCCCACCAGCAGATGGAGACAGCTCACTAAGGCTGAGATTTTCAAAGGATACTAGAAGAGTTAGGGGTGCAAATCCAATTCAAAGGAATTCAGCAAAAGTCAATGGGAGTTGGGCTCCTTTAAAAATTGCAAGCCTTAATGATCTTGGAATTATTTTGGGGGACTTCTATGGCCTGTGCTAAACAGGAGATAAAACTAGATGATCACAAAGGTCCCTCAGAATCTATGAATCTGTCTCGATCCACTGTCTAGGAGAAATTAAAGCACAGATCCTTGAAGAGAGATGAAAGCTTTACAAAGAGGGGACTTACTCGTTTGTTTAAATAAAATCAAATGATTATATAAAAATATTCCAAAAAGCCACACCAAAAGCAACAAGCCCCATACATTCCACTTTGTTTATACACTCTATTTGGATTTTTGTAGAATATTCAGTTTTATTTAGACCTGATAGTAGGCTCTCTGGGAGCAGGAGACTCTTCCACCTGCTTTAATCAACAATCCACATGCCCTGTGAAGGATCAAAGGGGTTTGTAAATCAGGTCTTTTCTGAACAGGGCAACAAATATCTAATAATGGGCTCTTCAATCTATCAGTAAAAGGTATAATGTGATCCAATGGCTAGAAGTTGAAGCAAGACAAATTCACACTGAAAATAAGGTTGTGAATTTTTAACAGTGAGAGTGGTTAACCACTGGAACAACTTACTAATGGTTGTGATAGATTCTCCATCACTGGCAATTTTTACATCCAGACTGGACATTTTTCTAAAAGATCTGCTCTAGGAAATATTTTGAGGAAGGTCTGTGACCTGTGTTATGCAAGAGGTCAGACTAGATGACAACAAAATGGTCCATTCTGGTCTTAGAATCTATGAATCTACAAAGCCTGCTTCTTCCCTCTTTATTCCTGCCAGCTGGATGGCCCTCCCTCCTGGCTTAATGTTGAGTCAAAGCCTGCTTTAGCCCTCTTTGGGGTAGATCAATAAAACCTTCCTGTCCTGTCCCACAGTGGATCTTATTCAACCACACAAACTGGGACATCACCCTGTTCTCTGGGATGGGAGATGGTACTATTACCTGTGTAATTGGCTGTGTTATTGCCCCAATCCTTTTCTCTATCTATTTTGCTGTAATCTTGATTCTTATTTGTGACTGCCTTTCCTCCAGAATTGGGATTGAATATTGCATGGATGGCCAGCTTTTCAATCTGTGACATCTTCATTCTAAAACTAAGGTGACCAGGACTGTTATTACCAATCTTCAGTATGCTGACGACTGTGCTAGCCTTGCATACACTGAGACTGACTTGCAGTCCACTCTAGATCTAATCTCAGATGCCTATCAGACCTTAGGACTCTCCCACAACATTGGGAAGACTAAGGTGTTTCACCAGCCTGCCCCCGCACAAGTTGACCCCCTCATCCCACAAATTGTCACTGGCAGTGAACCCCTGGAAAATATTGAGTATTTCCCTTACCTTGGCAGCCATCTCTCCCAGGCAGCCAACCTTGATGTGGAGATCAAGCATAGGATCCATTGTGCCAAGGCATCCTTCAGAAAGTTGCTCTGTCATGACTTTATTAACAGAGATCTGCAGATGGAAACTAAGATCCTGGTCTACAATGCAGTAGTCATCTCCACTCTTTTTTATGGGTGCAAGAGATTGGTGACATACTGAAGTCACCTTATGCATCTGGAATGGTACCAACAACACTGCTTTAGGAAGATTCTCCATATCAGATGGGAAGACCATCACATCAATGCCAGCGTTCTCTCTGGAGCTATCACCAGTGTTGAGGTGAAGATTATGAAACATCGACTTCACTAGGCTGATGATTGTGTGAGGATGGTTGATACTCATGTTCTGAAGCAAGTCCTCTTTTCTGAGCTTAGTCACAATAAGAGGATCCACGGGGGAGAGAGGAAATGCTACGAGGATGCCCTGAAAGTATATCTTAAGAAGGGAGGCATTGACCCCATGAATTGAGAAGAGCTGGCTGGCAATAGACTGCAATGCATTACATAATATATCATTAAGCCCATTTTGAAGAGAATCACCTTGCTCAAGAGGGTCAGAAACGGCAGAGGAAGGAAAGTGTACAGCATCCTGGCCAGCAGTTGTGCTCTCTCCAAGCAACCACCTGTCACATATGTGGAAAAGTCTGTAGAGCACAAATTGGATTCCTCAGCCATCTTAAGTCTCATCGATGACTTTCCCCCTGGTGGACATTGCATCAAGGGATAGCTGACAACAATCTCTCAAATATTTTTAATGCCAGGGAACTACAATTCAGCTAAGAAAAATGTGGCAGTAGATGTCCAAGTTAGAGGATGAAAACAAGAACAAAATAATTCTGGACCAATTCTTGAACCCACAGGATGTTTTATTCTGGATTAGCTCTCTAGGTATCTGTTGCGTAACAAACACAGCCCAATATGCAAAGATGTTTCTAAATTGCAAAGAAAACAACACTGATTCAGAAAGAAAAACTTACAGCTAGGGAAGATGCCATCTTTGATGAACTTCTTACCAATACTGGCATTATTAAAATAGAGAAGTTTGGAACCAGTGACCATGTTCTGCTTGAAAATAAAGAATGGATTAACAGAATGCAGCCGTGCAAAAGTACTAGGCTTCAAGAAGGCAAATTTTGAGGAACTGAGTAGTAAAGGGAGTAAAATCTAACAGGAGGCAGTGTTAAAAGCCATCAGTGCAGAAATATCTGAAAAATCTTGAGAAATCATAATTAAAATACAGGAGTCTATAATTCCTCTGAGAAAAAAGAACGCAAACTAAAAGCAGCCAATATGGCTTCATGAGGGGTTTCTCAAAGATCTACTATAAAAAATATCTAGTAATAATGAATGTAGGGGGAAGCAAAAATATATAGGAACTCGGAGTCAATTAAGGCAGCAAAAAATCAGAATGGGTTCATGCTACCCAAAGAGCTTAAAAGGAATAAAAAGATTTATATAAATAGATCAGAGAAAAAATATTTAAAAAACTCAAGAAATGTTTGGACAATTATAAAGAAAAGACAACCTTATAAAAACAGTAACTGATAAAAACGAGTAAGAATATTTAGAAAATTTTAACTTGCATAAGTTAACCAAGTCAGACAATATTCATCTTAGGGAATTAAATGAAGACAGCAAATTAATTTACTGTACCAGTGACAATCTGGAAACCTCAGATTAGAGGAAAGTTTCACAGTATTCGGAGGGGGGGGGAAGGAGGAGAAACTGTAGTCTAACCTTCAAAAAGGAAAAGAATGAGCCTTTCAATTATCTCCTAAGTCATACTTCTATCTATGGAAAAAACAGTAGAGGAAAACAAATTACTTAAACACCTAGACCTAACAGGCCTATAAACAGACAGTTGGTAAAGAATAAATCTTGCCAGACAACTGGATTGTTTGTTTTGGCACCATTATTAGATTAACACATGAATGAGAATGCTCTCAATGCAATCTATTTAGATTTTACTAAAGCATTTAATGTAGTCTAAAAAACATTAACTGCAAATTAACTCATATTGCCATGGCTAGGAATACTGTCATGCGGCATGAAGCTGGCTGAAAGGCCATGCTAATGATAAATGGTGAAGGATCAAGTTGGAGGCATGGAGGTGTCTAGATTCAACCTGGAAAACTGCCAGCTAATATAATTCAGAATACAGGCATTCAATGGGAGTGAGAGAGTTGGAAAGAAGAAATACTGAAAGGGACTATGTGATGATAACAGAGGGCAAATTAGAAATTAAGTTTGTGTGGAAAATGACAACAAACAGACCAATAGTTTGGGCAGTTCATTCAGAAGCACCATATCATGGAACAAGAGCGAGAACAGAGCTGGAACACTGCATCCAGCAAGTCATTACTGCTTTCCCAAAACATTGCACCATTATGATGGTGAATGACAAACAAAGTGATGCTGACCAGACTAGCTGCATGGTCTGAGCTAAGTGAAGCTGAAAGAAAATTATTTTTTAGAATTCTCCATTTTAGTACTGTAAACTTTAGTAATAAATGTCCATTTTTTTACTCCTAGCAGTGTTCTTTCCCTTAAAATGAGGTAGTGATGAAGGCACTGCAGTTATGACACAAGGGGGTAAGGATCAAATATGCTGCAAGCTCTATCATAAGAACCTAAGAATGGCCATACTGGGTCAGACCAACGGTCCATCTTGGTTCGTAACCAGTTCCTTTTTGCATCCAGTTATACATCCCCTGACAATGAGTTCCATAGTTTGATGTGTGTTGTGTGCAGAAGTACTTCTTTATGTTTCTTTTAAACCTGCTGCCTATTCACATCAGTGGGTTCTTGTGTTATATAAAGGGGTGAATAACATTTTCTTATTCAATTTCTCTACCCCATTTATGATTTTATAAACCTCTATCATATCCCCCTTAGCTGAATCTTTCCTAAACTGAACAATTCCAGTCTTTTTAATCTCTCTGCTCACATGGAAGCTCTTCCATACCCCTAATATTTTTTCTTGCCTTCTCTATATCTTTTCCAATTCTAATATATCTTTTTGAGATGGGGTGACCAGAACTGAAGGCAGTATTCAAGGTATGGGCGTACCATGGATTTATATAGCGGCATTATGATATTTTCTATACAAATGAGATACTGATAAGCATGTAATTCACTGTAGTTAATGGCTATTTTGATTCCTTTCCTTTTTACCCCCATTCACTGTTGTTATTTGTATTACGGTAGCATGTAGATGCCCTGAGAAATATTGGGGCTCCATTGTGCTATGCACTGTACAAACAAACAGTAAAAAAAAGAGTCCGGGCCTGGAGGAGCTTTCCATTTAAATATAAGGCCAGATGGATGGTGGCAGAGGGATAAGAGAAGCACAGAGATGAAATGACTTGTCCAGGATCATACAGCAGGTCAGTGGCTGAGCCACAAACTGAACCTAGGTCTCCTGACTTCTAGCCAATAGAACACATGGCAATATTTATCCAGACCATCAGCACTAGTATAATTCCAGCCATTAATTTAATTGGTTGAGTAATATTTATTCCTCCACAATACCAAAGTTTTCCTGAAAAAAAATCACTGAAATATGTAAAATTTTACACCAAAAAGGAGGTAGGAGGAAGGAGTCAGCGCTTGCAGATTTTATTGCTCGCTCTGCCGCAATCTTATTTTGCAAATTTGGGAAAGTTACTGTGGAACTCATGAGGACTTCAAAAGACGATTATTCTGAAATGTACCAACCAGATATGGACTGTTGCCACAATACATGGGAAAATCTCAATGAGATACACGGAGACCACAAGCCTAAATGCTTGGTCTAAAATGTGGGGTCTCCACCCAAGAGAGATGATGACTAGGAAATCTTGGGTGCTTGTAGCAAGGCGCTGTGGCCTTCCTCAGAGCCTGGGCCTGAGGAAGGGTCGTGACACCCCTGCTGGGCAGAACAACATCCTGCAGGCCAAATAGCCCGGGAGAAAAGGGGCAGAGCCAGGACAGGAAAGGGAATTTAAAAGGCTGGCCTAGCAGTTCAGTCTGGGGAAGCTGCTGCCGGAGGCAGACATGTGTTCCCAGAGGCTGCGATGTGGGCCTGACTCAGGCCCTGTGTCTGGTCAGAACAACCGCCCCACTGACCGGAGCCTCCAAGGCCTGCCCAGGCCGCCAGGCCCTAGTGACTGGAGAGGGCCGCCGAGCCCTAGTAGCTGGAAAGAGCTTCCTGAGACCACTGGGTAGGAGAAACCCCGAGGCTGGTCCTGACCTGGAGGAGCTGCCTGATGTCGGGGACCCATTGGAGCGGCCTGAGCCTGGTGTATTGAAGGACCCCCTGGGACCCGGAGGAACTGCCCTCCACTGATGACCCTGAGGAGTTTCCAGAGCTGCCACCAGTCCACTTGGCTAAAAAGGTTGGGTAAAGGTGCTTTTGGCCTGAAACCTGGGACTTATTCAGAAGACACCCTTTGCAAGCCGGACTGATGAAGGACAGGCAAATCCCCCTCAGCAATGGAAGCATGCACTACCTTTGCCAAATGCTCCAGATGCTACCCATAGTTAGCATCACCCCATCTCTTCTGGATCAAGCTTCATCCAAGGTCATTTTCATTCAAGTCCTTATCTCAGGCAGGTACTGGAAAAACTAGACAATATGTAGCCTAGGTCTAATGAAAAAACAAAGCTATACGTAGCAACACAGGCCAAATCCCCTAGCTCCTCGCCAGCAACTAAGTGCACATATTGAACAGGATTTACTACATTCTAAGTGACCACCAAAAGCAAGCCTTTGTGAAGGATTAACTCCCAACATCACCCCCTGGAACCTCCCTGAAAGAGGTGAAATATTCATAGTAGTCCTGCCCAGGCCTAGTAGGGTTCACATATAAAAACATCAGCATGTACATATCAATTTTGCTCATCATCAGAAAGAGATCGTAATCTTTGCCGTATCTATGTCTATATCAAAACAACAGGATCAAAGCTATCTGAAGGTTCTAAACACTGCCCGAGTTACCTCATCACCACCTTTTCAATGGCCTTGCCCAAGAGGAACAGGGTAGAGACAGCAAAAGAGTTAGTGGGATTGTCAACATTTTTGGAGCAAGGGCTTGCTAATTGCTTGTTTAAGGGAGGGCCAAAACACTCTCTTTTTCTTAGGAAGGTATTAACAACTTCTGCCACCAGCGGACCCAATTTATATCACTTATTTCCCCAACCATGAGAAGCACAGCCCAACTGCACAGATAATAGCCTACATTACAGCCTCAGTGAGCAAATTAGTCAAAATTCAGAACAATACTCATCTTTTTTCAGGCATCCCATGGCCACCCAAAATCAATAACTTGCCATCCAGAATATTTCAGCTGGACAAAAATTCCTTCATGCTACTGTGGAGAAGAAGAAAGACTTCTTCAACCTTCACAGCAGCCAGCACATAGTCTTTTAAACAGTTCACTCTACACAACTGGTCAGTCCCTACAAAGCCTCCTTCTAATGGCACTCCTCCACCCATGTGTCATCTGCTCTAGGTCAGTCAGTGAACAGACAGGAAAATATAGTCATTAACTATTTACACAACACTGCACTTTACCACACATTAGATTCTTCCTGAACAAGATGTTTAACTGAATAGGTTTCGCTACTTTAAGCGATGCTTGCTATTTCATTCCCCACCCAGTATATCAGTGGCGCCCTTCAATTTTCATGTCAAATATGACTGCAACATATGGTTCTATGCATTTAAAATTGCTCTAAACAGCTGTGCCCAGCCTATATCTCTGTTTACATCTCCACACACCCTGCCCAATCCTCTGTTCTTCATGCTCCCTTTACCTGCTTCTCCCACTCTTTGTTTTCATGCTCCCCTTGGAATAGCACCCCTGCCTTTGGAATAGCCTCTCTCCCCCTGAACAAAAAGCATCCTCCCTCTCTTCCAAATGTCTCCTGAAAATCCATTTCTTTAACCGGATCTGATCTCTAGTGTTCTCACTCACACCTCTTCCTTTAGTTGTTGTATTGTTTCCTTTCAATTTAGAATGTAAATTTCTCAGGGTGAGAACCATGCCTGATTCAGTGTGAAGCACATGTTCACTTCTAGTAACATCTCTCAGTTATTTTTTAAAATCGAATTTGTCAAGAGAAATATTCCTAAGTATCAGAGCATAGACAATACCCAGTTAGTTGCCTGTGAAGTCTTCTGCCTACGAACCCCTGATGCACCCCCTCTTGGGCCAGACAAAGACAGCTCTTAAGACAGTCCCATGAGTTTTACTGAAGAGGGGTCTCTAAATGTAATTGAAATCACCTCTACAACATGCTTGAAGAGTGGGATTCCAGTGGCTATATATCTGTCTGAAGTACTTAGTTGGCTCCCATCACCACAGTGCCTGAGCATCTCACATCTGAGAATTTACCTTCACAACACTCTTGTGAGCGAGGGAAGAGCAATTATCCCCAGCTGAGAAACAAGGAACTGAGGCATAAAGAGACTAGACTAATGACTGCCCAAGGTCACACAGAAAGTCTGCGTTCTTAGCCAGTTTTGCTGCCCATATGGGGATGCAAACTGTCATCTCAGGGGAATGGTTTCTACTGCTCATTCAAATCGTTTCTATTGCTGTGTGATAAATCTGTTTAATGATAGACTTACAGCCAAACTGTTCCTCTCAACTCTCAGCACCTGGGAAAAGGCTGGGAGGAATACGGTTTACCTGGAGAACCTGCTACTGTTTGCTACCAAGACTCTTTTATTCCAACTAAACTAAAGCAGTTCTAGTTCACAATTGCTATGTTGCTTGGTATGTGTGAAGAACTCTGCGCCACTGAAATGTTTAGGAATAATATGATAACCACACTTCATGTATTCCAGTAAAAGTTTTGCTGCCCTTAGTTTGGCAGATTTTTTTATGCCACACAAAAACAAAACTTCCTTTAGCATAATTTATTTGAATCATAAATTCATTATAGAGATGGAAAAAAGACATATTAAGTCATATAACTGACCATTCTGCCAGTACAAGGTAGTTCCCTACAACACATTTTACATGTTTGTTTTAAGTGGGTTTGCTACAGTGTAAGCACATAAATTGCCTGCAAAACTGAGACATGTTCCCTGACATATGCTTCAAGTCAACAAGCTGTTGGAAGACTTCAATTTATGACTAAACGTTATACTGCACTTTTATTTCCCCAACAGACCTTAGCCCTTTTCCACCTCCCTCAAGAAAAGTTTATTTGTATTTTGCTTCACAGCAAATATATATTACAAAGAACTCCCTGATGATTTTTAAGTGCAGTCTGTGTGTTCAACAGGCTATAACACTAGGACTGGGAATGTACTGCATGTCTATGAAAAGGGTATGTACGCTGCAGCCTAAAATGAGGTCCAGTTCTATGGAGCATGAAAGACAAATACAGCTAGACAATAGCGTGCAGACAGGTTTTTACCAGTTGCTTGCTTTTATAAATAGGAAAACAAGGGGCTTTCTGTCATTTGAATCATGGTATCTTGGAACTCTTACAGACTGCTGCATTTTAAGGAGACTAAAGTGGCACATCCAAAATGCTATGATATAATTATTAAACAGCCTCAGTGTACACAGTGCTGTATAGTAGGTATAGTGTGACAAATGGCTAACAGGTCTCTGCCTGAAGCTGCTTACAATCTAAAGACATCTAAAGACATAAAGATTACCATACAACACAAAGCATTAGTGACCTACTGCCTCAAAGAATAGATGAATGTTTTAAAACATTTTTTGCAGGAGGGAAGAGAAGATGTCATACACTAAACACACCAGACACATATGAGAAAGCATAAAAGAAGGCTCAATATAGAGTGAGTGGAGGTAACAAAGGGAAGAGTGAGAAGAGACGAATGGACTGTCTAAAGGAACAAGAGGCACTACATTAACCAAGCTTGGATCAAAAGATCTCAGTCCAAACACTCGATTAGCAATACATGAACACGGGGCTAGAAATGATTGATCAGCTGGAGAAATTCAGCTGCGAATAGACTGATTAGTTCAAAAGTGAACATCAAGAAATACAAATGCAAGGAGAAAGCTGAGTAGGATAATCACAGCTACTTCAACTGTTTTGTCTAGAAAGATGTTGGGAGACAGTGATTGGTGAGAGAGACAGACAGAGAATACAGCCTTCTAGGGAAACACTTATTCAGGGTTCCTGAGTGCATCCGTTACAAATCTAGTAAGTATCGTTTAACTGTGTGGGGGGAGAGACTATTTTCAGAGGTTTTCCAGAGGACACGGTTAACCTAATGAAACAGAACATACATTCCAGTTCTAGAAATTATTTCTCCCACTTCTTCGATGCTAAGAGCTCTGTTTGACTGTTAAATACCACGCCAAGAGGAAAAATAGCCATAACTAAGACTTCTGTGCAACTATGGATTAACTATTCTTAACACTATATATGAAATTAGCTGATGCTGGCAGAAACATTGCCATTATTGTTTTGCTTCTGCCAGTGCTGCTTTAAAAAGCTGCAGCCTGTGAAGAAGAGGGAGCCTTATTTTAAAAATAAGTGATAAAACAAAGCTAAGCAAAATTATTTCATAGCCTGCTTTAAGAGCCTCCCATGTGTACTTCCTTGACCTACTAAAAGCCTATCACAATAAAAAAGCCCGGCATGCAAACATACCAGTCCCTCCTGTGAAAGCCATTATCTTCTCAACAGCTGTGTAAAAATCAGCGTTTCAGAAAAACAATGAAAACCTGAAACTACCAGCAATGAAAAGGCCTTTATATGCCACTCAGCTTCGTGCCATGTCACATGCAGTCAGACCTATAACTTGCCTTCATTCCAAAGGGAAAGAGTATCAGACCTTACAAAGGTGGTTTCTTTTGGTTAATTATAGATCCTACAGACTTTTTAAATGCTGACACCCCAAGATCCTCTGCCGAAACTTTGTATTTAATTCAGAGGGATGCAATAAATGTTTTAATACAGAGCTACATGTGAAAAATTAAAGGGGAGAAAATCATGTACAAAGTTTACTGCTTCCATTATCCTAAGGAGAAAAGAATGTCACTAAGACCATAGACCCATCTGCTCACCTGTGTCTCAATGACAACAACTTGGTCCAAGCACTTCCTCCTATGCAAGGAGAGGAGTGTAAAATACAGTCTAAATGCAATGACACTTCTTCCCCTGCAGGCGTCACTGCATCCAACTGAACCACTACAGGCACAGAAATACCTAAGAATGGAAGAGGAGACACGAGGCATTGCTAGTTAGTGCAGGGGTTCCCAACTTTCCTCTGCCACCGCACACCTTAATACCTTTCATTATTTGGAGGCACACTATCAGATTGTCTCCCAATAAACTCTCCTTTTTATCACCTCAGTTAAGCTGTTTATCACACTACCCCTGCGATTTACAGTCTGTTCAATAGTTAGTGCTGTTAGATGCTAACATCATTCACTATACTGCAGACTGTAACAAGCATTTTTAGTCAACTCAAACATTCACATCAAAACCCCAATTCTGCCCCACCTTCACCCAGCCCCCACCAGTTCTAACTCTCGAGATTGCCCACCCTAATCCAGCCCCCACCTCACACCAATTCTGCCTTCATCCCCACCCAGCCTCCACCACACACAAGTTCTGCCCCACCTCATCCAGCCCCCACCAGTTCTGCCCCCAAGTTAGACAAGGAAAACCCTGGATTTCCTTTTATTTAAACGTATTTCTTAGTTCAATATTAGATCAAAACAAACAGAATAAGCTACACAAAACACAGCTCTTGAATTGTTGGTACCTTTCCCATTTGGCAATGTTAGCCAAAAAGTGTCTGTGTAACTTGGAAGGTGCAAACAAAACTAACTGGATCTTCCTTCAGATTTAAATATTTTATACAAGAGTTCCCAGAGGAAACCACTTAGAATGAAAAGAGGGAAGTTTTCCTCGCAGAAGCTATATCATCTTACTAACTACAGTACTTGGGAAGGATAAATAGAGAGCTAATCAGAAGCTCCCAAGCTCTTGGGGGGCCCTGATGAATCTGAAAAAAATGTCTGGGCTCTGATTTGGGCACCTACGACATTGTGCTTTGATATCAAAGGTATCTGAATAGTCTCTAAGGTAGACTGTCTTGTCCAACCTCATTACGAGAAACAAAGGCAACATGGACCAACAGGAATAACATACATTGTAATGGTCCAGACACTGCAAAAATGTTTCAGTTTACCCTTCCACCTCACCCACAATAAGAGGGGTGAGGTCTGGGCAATGAGTCCTTTACTGCTGTTTGCATGGTGCAGGGGTGAACAAACTGCCCCTCAGCTAGTGGAAGAAAAATGACCCCAAGAAGTAACAACGGGATTTAGCAGGGCAAAGGCCTGCTTGTGGCTTCAAAAATTGGAATCTCAATAGAGGCTGAGCTTGGAATAAGAAACCACTTTTCCTTCTTTTCCTGCAGTAACTAAATCTGTCACCTGCTTGATGGCTCTGTTGCACAGAGCTTTTTCAAACAGTTTCCATCTGTCAAAGTGGGTTTGTGATCTGCCGTTGCTGTTAGCATCCCAGACATTTGAGTCTTTGGTCTCTTCTTGATATAAGAATACAAAAGAAAGTGCATGAAGCAAGCTTTAGATCATGACAAGTAGCGTTATAAATAAAGGAGAGAGAGTCAGACCCTTCATGTGTTTTGGTCCTACTGGAGCCTTTATATCTCTGCTTGTTCATTTTCCTCAGGACTTTAGCCCATGAGAGTTAGGCAGCTTTCAGCATTTCATAGACCATTGCAGCTTTCAAGGCAAGAGCTCTCGATTTTGAGGAAGAGTTGCATTTTCTTATCCAGAGAATCCTATGTTGATGGTGCTCCCTTCCCCAGGACGAAGGTCTTTTTGAGGAAGACTGATGTAATAGGTTTAGAGGACTTTGGGTACCACACATAAAAAGACAAGAGCTGAAACAAGGAAACAGGACAGACAAGAATGAAGTATAGGGAGAAAGAGGAGAGAGAGAGAGATGATGATGAGGTCATGACATGACGAGCCACAGACTGCCCATCTGGGAATCACTGTGTTTCTGCCACTCCATTGTACTGAAAGGAAGACGTTCCTGAAGAACAGTACAGCCAATCATCATGATCCTCTCGTCCCAAAGTCTATGATCACACAGTCTACATCACCAGAGCAACCTTTAAACCTTTAGACATATATATGATAGTTAATCTTAAGAGTTGGGATGTGATAGCCTATTTTTTATTATTATTATTATTTTCACAGTGCAAAGAACCATGGACTCGCATCACAATGCACAGTGAACACAACATGCAGAGTCACTGGCTAGCAATCTTCCTCTACATTTTGCTGCCTTCACACGGTCTTTGGAAGTACACCACGCACCATGCCACATCCCTGAACCATATTTGCTGGGAAACCCTCAGCCTCTGGCACCTGAAAATCCTATACAGTGACAAAACGCAGCACTGCCATGAGAAACACATTCACAAAAGAACAAAACCCCGTAGGACGTTGGACACAGGGGTGGAAAAAAATCAGTGACCCCAAAGATACCTATTTCAACTCCCAACTGCAAAAAGAGAGAGAGATAATGTATACAGAGAAATTACAAAGAATAAAAACAGTAAGTACTTTTCATGCAAACGTAACTGTCAATATTTATCTTCCTATTCTGTCAATCCCCAGGGTTCTTCCTCAGACCCTGTTCCTTCAGGAATCCAACATAAAATACTTCAGTATTGACAAACCTGGCATACAACCATGAAAACCAAGTATTTTAGCACCCCAGCATGGTTTCCCTAGTGAACAATAATCTTGCTGACTCTTACTCTGATGTTAAATTGTGCTATGTCATATACTACCAAAATTGCTTACTTTATCAGTCCAACTAGCTCCTTATGTTCCATTGTGTATTTTGGCCCTCTCTCCCCAATCATAAACAAAAGAAAGATGCAGCATATTATGGACACCGATCTGTCCACAATTTAATGACCCTAAGAGAAAAGAATAGTTAGTCTTCAGAACATAAATCATTGCCTTATAGCAAAGTTATATGCCAGGACCAGGACTACAAGTATCTGGTTCCATAAATTTTGTTTTCAGATAATGAGAGAATGGTCTCTCAAACTTCTATACCAAATAATCAGAAACAATACATGAAGGGAAACCTGAATGAATAATACGAGAGATGTTTACCATTACAGATAATGCATCAAAATTTATCCTCCAACCTTTTACACAACCCAAAAATGCGTAATTACATGCCACGAGATATCATCTGCTCCACAAATCAAGTCTCTGAAACTACAAAAATGGCCTTTTAAAAGTCAGCGTATTAGAGATTACTGTGCAGACCGACACGAGTGCTCTTGTGTACCTGCTACATTAACAAGTCACCAGGAAAAAAAAATCAATACTATATTTTTGCTTCTATTAGTTTATCTAGTGCTGAAAAAAACAACCACTAGTTTAGTTTGTGAGTGCATCAATGTATGTTATAGTCTACACTTCCTACACAGAGAAAACAAAACAGGTTTGTTTTCAGTAAATGCAACCCGGATTAGCCAGTTCAAATTAATGTTTTATTAATGACAATAATTACACTCTGTAAAAATCAGGATATTCTCAAGAAACTGCAGTTGGTACAGATCCTTTTCTTCCTAGGTTACTGATTCAAATCTGGACCGTTACCAGTGAACAAACTAGTTTCATTTCAAGAACGGTCCAGCGATTATGTGAAATGAGTTTTTGGACTCAGTCATCTCTTGGCATAAATGTATTATTATTACGAGTGATACAAAAGTGGAAAACAGAGACAAAGGACTGAAGGGGCAGTATGACAACTGAAGTAATCTTTTGCAACTATTGTAGAAGTGGTTCCACCCAGCTCAGCCTGGTATGAAGTTGCAATGAAAAAAACATTAATTGTTGATAGAATAACCATTATGGGGGTGCATTATTTTGTGACATTTTGTGAGGTTCCTGTATGTATCATTTTTGTTGTTTGTTTAGCTTCCTCACTTGCACCTGTGCTATAAAATTAAGTGACAAAACTTCATAACCTAATATAATCCTAAAAATATTTTAAAGAACTAGACTGATATTAATGCAGCTATTTTCTTTACTTTTCTGCGCAAAAAACTGAGATTGACTGAACAGCATTTAGAAACTGTCTGCAGAAGCTACTTGTACAGAGGTTAGAGCAAAAGAATAGGAATCAGGAGATCTGGATTCTCTCTTTCGTTGGTTCACTGACTTGCCATGAGAGCTTTGTCAAATAACCACCTTTGCCTGCCTCAACTCCCCTTTGAAAAAAATGGGAATAACACCTACTCATCTTTATAAAACATTTTTGGATCTTTAGATGAAAGGTGTTATATGGAGTATAATTAATGTTGAGTTGCAAAGTTTGCCTACAGAAAGGAATTTTTAAAATACTTTTAATATAAATATTTTAATTAAATACTGAATCAGTAAAAACTATTAAAGCTCAGCAACACAGTAATTCCATCGTAACCAGAAGGAAAAGGCAGTCCTGCTAAACCCTACAGCAATGCACGATACAGGAAAATGAAACCACTAAGCTTGCTGGAGAAGCATCAATGAAAATTTTCAATGCTTTGTAATTTTTGTGTTTACAAGATGAAAACAAACCATTGTCTATATTAAGTAACAAGAAATGGATCACATCCACCTTTACATGTATTTAAAGCACTAAAGAAAGGGAGAAATTCAGTTCTATCCACCATGCATTTGTCTTAAGATGCAATAATCATATAAGACAGCTGTAAACAAAGCAGCCTTCCTTATTTTCAGTCTCACTGGTTGGTGCTTCCTCTCCTCGAGATTGACAGACAGCAGCAATTAAAGTAGTTTCCCACCTCGCTAGCCTTTCCTTCCATTTTTTAAAAGTCAGTGACTAAGAAAGGTTTCTCAAAATTGAAAATCATCCATTTAGTCTAACTCGGCTTAATCCAATCCAGCTTTCCTGAATATTATTCTGCTCTATTCAGGTTCGTATGCCACACCATCACTATTGTTTCTGAGCATCTAGGACCATCACCTCAAACAAGTACCATTGCTAGGATTCTCTCTCCTCTTAATATACTTAAAAACCACCTTCTTAGTTTCCTTAACAATGCTGGCCACAGATTTCTCCTTGTGTCCCTTTGCTTCCCTCAGTTTTCTACAATTCCTAGCTTCTGATTTATATTTATCATCATCAACTTCCCCTCGAAGATATCTTTTTTTTTTAAACCAATATAGTCTTCCTCGATTGCGGCTTTTTGGACGTGTTTTTAAACAAATCCCAATTATCACTCACATTTTTCTGATTAAATTCTTCCTCTCATATTATTTGGCTCAATTATTTTCAGCTTTGTGAAATTGGCCCTTTTAAAGCACCTGGACTTTATTCTGATCACATTTCTAATGTGCAAACAAGTCATGATCACTTGTAACTGAGTTACTATTAATTTTTAGTTGTCAACAGTTTCTCTTTATTTGTCAAGATGAGGTATAATAAAATGATATGGATTCAACACTTTTTGAGTTAGGACATTGTCATCTACAATATTTAGAAATTCAAAGTATGTTTTGATACAGGCTGCATGAGCTTCCAGCATGTCACTCAAACTGGAGTCCCTCATAGTCACACAGCCTTTTTTCATACACATTATAGATAGGTGCATAAGAAGCCGGACATCCTTTTCCCTAGAGTGATTTGGTGGTCTACAGCAGACACCAACTAATACTCCATCTTGTGCTTTATCTATAAGACATTGATCCATAGGTTTTCAAGATCATTTTCGTGCCAGTCACCAGTGATTCGGAAATAGATAATGCAATTTCTGACATACGGTCCCACTCTTCTTTGATCCTTACTAAACAGGTTATAACCATTGATTTTAACATTCCAATCATGTGAATCATCTCCCCTGGCTTCAGGAATACCAACTAGATGACTTCATGCTCATGTGTGAGCAATTCTAATTCCTTGTTTGTTATATAGTGGCTTTCTTGATATTAAACAGGAAGAAAGTGCAATGGTGCTTGTGAGACTATTGAATAAATGGACACTGAAGGCTGGCATTGTTGGCAGAGGACAACAGCTCAATAAT
The DNA here is from genome assembly GCA_007922155.1 of Mesoclemmys tuberculata. Classification (NCBI taxonomy): domain Eukaryota; kingdom Metazoa; phylum Chordata; order Testudines; family Chelidae; genus Mesoclemmys; species Mesoclemmys tuberculata. The sequence goes on from ML675690.1 coordinate 13,323,715, forward strand.
GTCAGTGTCCCATATGAGAAGGAAAAATGAGTCACCTAGAACATTTGACAGGAAAACATAAGACCACAATTTCCTTTCCTCTACTGACATCTCAAAGTTCCTTCTTAAAGTTCCTGGTATAACCAACCTTACAGAGCAAGGATAAGTCACCTATGGTGCTCTGGAAGCAAAGCATGTTACTCAACTTACTATGATGGTCTTAGAAGCCACTGAAACTCTTTCACACACCTTCCAGAGCCCAAGCAACTCTCTGAAACTTTAACTTTTTGGTTCTGACAGTCAAGAGTTTTAGTGATTTCCAGACAGATAGCTTGCTGCTTTCCTGAAAGGAGGAAGGAAAACAACTGGGGAGGAACCAGAAGGTGCATATAAATCTTCTCTATCCAGACTGGCTCCCAGCCTGATTGACAGGAGAAAATCATGATGTATATACTCAAAAAAGCCACATCTCTGAGAGAAAAGTTTTCAATCAGGAAGGCGGACACATGGAATGGGAACAAGGGATTGCAGACAGGACACCTGAGGAAAGAACAAGGTAGCCATCAACTGGCCCTGTTGATTTCTCGTTGATTTCACTTCTGTTGATCTCCCTGTTGATTTCACTTATATTGACTTACACCAAGGATCATATTTGAGGGTTCTATCATGCAAACACTCACGTGCTTAACTTTAAATGTGCTTACCTCGCAGACAGCGGGACTGCTCATGTGCTCAAAGTGAATCAAGTTTACAAGGGGTGAAGTGGCTATTCCAAGATAAGCAGGCGAGGCCTGCATCACTAACATACTATCACCTGATCAAAAGTTAGGATCACCTGTCCAGTTAGGATGAGCAACAGATTGTGAGCAAGACAGAAAAATAACGAGCAGTCAATTCTGCATTTAGGCCCAATATTCTAAGCACTTCCTTACCTTGCTATGCTTTTTTTTTTTCTTTGGGGGGGGAAGAGGAGGGGCCCTAAATAACTCTCTTTGGCAAAAGATTTAGAACAGCTGCTACAAAGACAGGAAAGACTTTAAAAAAAAAAAGAAGAAAAGAAAAGAAAAGAAATGAAGTGCTAGTAGCAAGACAAACACTCCTGCTAGAGAGTAGTGAGATGTTGGGGATCCTACAGGTCACTTCAGCTCTTCAGTCACATGAGGAAAGGAAACACCCAACAGCTCTTGACTGGCAAAAGAGTTTGCTTTTCTCTCATGTACAAAAAACATAAATGCAATAAAGTTAATAAGTCAATGCAACAAAGCAGTTCATTTTTCAAAAATGTTTTCCCAGTCAGAATGGTATGTTGAATCTAAAAAGTACAGAGAAACTTTTCACTGGCAGAGCATTCCTCTTGAGATTTGAGTAGTTTTCCTATGCCAAACTGGCAAAAGAACAGTATAACTTTAGCGCTTTTGCTAAAGGAATTAATTTATTGCAGGCCAGTACATGCTATCCCTTATATACACATATTTCATATAAATTGGAGAAAAAAGGTAATACCCCCAGGATTTTTAAAACCAACCATCCTTCTGACAAGATTAGTTTGCAATAAACTCACTGTACATTGCAGAAGGCCACATTGCCATGTTTCTTTGTGGAAAAACAAACAAACCTGAGTACTGCAAAGTCCTTCTGTGTGAGCAGGCATTGGTGGAGGGCCTAACCATTGAGAGTGGTTTATCTGTCAGGTGGGAAAGCATGGTAGTGGTCATACAGCTGTGTTGATAACAGGCGTGGTAATTAAGTTGTGTGTGATTGTGGTAGAAAGAGAGACAGGAAGAGTGCTGCTGCTTCAAACTGTTTATGTTTTGCACCTTCCACATTCTTGTGTTTTTAAATTTATGTCAAGCAGTCTTGAGTTTTGGATGGGCACTCTTATGTGGAGTTTTGTAGATCAAAATCTAAACTACATAAATTATGAACATAGATAAAAAGTAGCAGGTATGAATGTTTAAAAAAAGCTTGTTATCCAACAAGTATTTAAAATTAAAGAATAATGAATTTAACTATCAGTCATCAACTGATGTTAGAAAGGCCCAAATAATTTTCGGTTGGTTTACATATGGAAGCTTTTTTCCTTTTTAATGCTATGAAGTACCAGTTCCAAAAAGAAATCCAACCAACTTCAAAGATTTCGTTCTGCATACCCTCATCTACAAACTCTCTCTGTAAACTGGCCTCCCTTTTTGTTGTTATAATGGTCTGGCTTCTCAGCTTTTTCCAATGTTCATTTACTCACCTAGACAAACTGGAGAGTTGGCTGACTGGCATAATATTGTCCAGCAGACTCCAGGTTCAGATCTACTGCAGTAACACTACAGTGGCTAGAAATGTCCAAATATCAGATGCTGGGATATTCAAAGGATTTAGGCACCCACTCCACTGAAATTCAATGAGTTGGGCATCTAACTTCCTTGCACTCGTGAAAATTTTACCCATGACAACTTACAATAGAGAAATAACCTTAGAATAGCAGAATCATACAAGCCAAAGAGATTAAGAAGATCTAGTCATATAGTCCATTGTCCTGCAAATGCAAAATCATTCATTACAGGGTACCTCTAGTGCTGTGGCAGTCTAGTTTCATATGTTAAGCAATGGGGCTTCCAGGTTTTCCAAAGATGGAGGAAAGTTTTGATTAATTTTGCAAAAAGCGAACACATAGCCACAGCCCAGACATGTGTGAAATGAAGATGATGCCATTTTATTCGTCTTCTCTGTCAGGGAACAGATGCTGACCAGTGAATAAATGAGAGGTATCTGTGAATACTGGCCACTTTAATCAATGGTAGATATGCAGCAGGTATACATGTTACATATGAATTCTTTCCAGTTAAACATACTCCCAATTTTCATTTTAGGATTTTACATGCTGCTCCTACAGCTATAGTTGTGGTTACTGCTTAGTCAGAAGGCAGATCTGGTGCTGTTCCGTCTCACATTCTTTCTTTAAGACCACAAGCATAGGCATGAAATAAAACTCTTATTGTATGGGCATTAAAATAAATGTGTAGAGTTAAACAATTTAGCACTGAAATGCTGCTGTTTAAGTCTGACCCTAAGGTCACAATACCTAAGAGCCAATCTCCAATTATTCTGGTTCCTTTTCCATTTTTAGAAGCTATTTTAACAAAGCACATTAACTTTTGTAAGCCTCCTGCTAGGAGATAAGGACCGAAGTTATTTCCTTTAAAGGAAATTCAAGTTATTTGAATCTTAAGTCACATAAACATTTCCCGATGTATAAGGAAAAATATCCCAGGTTTAAAGTCTGAACAACTATCTATGAGTTTAAACACCAAGGAAAACAATTGATTAGGGTGGTCTGAGGAGTTATTCCAAAACGTAGGCAGTGCCTATATACAGAAAGGAATAATGGGGAAAATTAAGAACTTCGGGTGAAGAGTAGGAAACATTCCTAATGATAAGATCATCATTCCCAAGAGAAGCAATGGAAACCTAACAAATACCAAACAAAGCAATACAAAATAAAGCCAAAGGTAGTCTTGTAAATTTGTCAACATTTACTGGCCAACCTAGAAAATCATCAATCCTTTTCCACAAGAATTAAAATAATAATTTTAAAATTGACTGATATTTCTCTGGTTGGACAAGTAGAATTTTGCAAGGATGCTAAGGGGAACAGCCCTGAATTGGCGAGGTGGAACATGGACAAAATAATCTAATTTGGCTTTTCCATCTCTAACTTTTAGGATTCTCATGAAAAATGAGCTGAACAGGGGAAGGTATTTGTCCTTGTCCATTTTGTTAATCTTGTAGCCAGAAGGGAAATCCTGCCACAGATATTACATGTTACTCAAATATCACCCTCTGTGATGTAAGATATTAGAGAATAGCAAAACTCAGCCAATTTTATCTGGAATGGAAAAATGCTAAACAAGACAAATGCTTGCTCATGGAAACAGCACAAGATGATTTCCAACATGCAGACCTCAAATTATATGCAGTAGTAATTTAAGGTAAATAAATTGCACTGCAGGAGAACGCTACTCCATATTCAGGCGACTGTGTTTACCCCAAATTTATGTGCAAAAGCTATACAAAAAGAATAAACTAGTAATTAAATATTGACTTAATCGTTCCTTAAAAATAGATCTCATTGTGGAGCAGGGCACAAATGACTTTCAGGAGTCACAGGCTATCATCTCTACCTGTAAACAGTTTTAATAATTGCTGTGGGAAGTTGAAGCTTTTACATAACCTGTATTATGTTATTTAGCCAATGTCTAGGTTTAGGTTCCCACTCTGAATGCTGTGAATAAACTTCTGCAATTATTACAGCAGAACGGGGCAAACAAAGCAAGAACAATTACTTCAAAACCTCTCTCCATTCCTTCATATGTAGGCTCACAGAGGCCACATTTAACAGAGTAGGCACCTAACACTACAATGCAAGCTTTCTCCCTTTATGGAATGGATGGAGTCCTTCTGTGAAAAAGAAGTAATACATTATCAGTGCTAACATCTGTGTAACTATGGCTTGAATGTCTCACAGTGCAGATTGGTAACTTAAAGACAACCAGACCTGATGAATAATGAATAGGGAATTTAGGGAAAAATGAAGATGAAACTGACAATAAGCATCATTGATCAGTTCTCCAGGACCACAAAATATGTCTTAAAACTGCGGCCCTGTGAGATCTTTAAAATCCTGGGTAGTTCCTGCAGACACGGTGGACAATCGCAACTCCATGTATACAGATGATGCTATAGGATTCCAGCAAGAGGCTTTTTACTCTCTTCCCCACGCACACAAAAAAAACCCTCTTTGTAACAGCTGCAGACTATTGTGATAAGCAGTGTCAAAAATACCAAAGCAAATGAAGAACTTGTGTTTGTGAAGTGGACTGTCTTTTCCTGGCCTGACCCTAAGGTAGTCATCCCAACTGAGAGTAACTAATTAGAAGGCTTCACCTTTTCGGGCATAAAGAATGTAGTAAACAAGGTTGGGATTGTGGCGAGGAGGACTCAAACATTCGAATACTCCCAGTTCCCAGAAGCTCCCTTAAGGGTGAACGGACTCCTGTGGAATAGATCTTCACTGCTTTTTAGGCAATCTTCTGTTTTGTTATGTAGGATTTGCTAAATGGAGTTGCTGTAGTATCCCCCACAGTTCTGTCATTCTGCCTCCCATAACCAGTCCAAGAACTAAGGTCATGTTATATCAGAACAGAAATTATTCACTTTAGGGATTTTCATTTGGTTTTTTAAACAAGCCTCAAACTCAGGCAGTTTTTTTTCTGAAAGCCATTGAGCCCCAATGTATTTTCATTCTTTAACCCCATGTACCTCTTTCCTAAGAAGCCTTTACCCACCCTTTCAGTTGGGCCAAGATTATACATTTAAAAATCACTTTTGGAATTGTCCAAATCACTCCAGCTCAGACAATTTAAAAATGCTCAGTTTGCAAGTACGATGGTTGTTTTTTCCAACTGGCAGCCTAGCAAAGTCAGGCTGGTTTCTTGCTGGCTTACCCATCAAAGATGCAGTATGCCAAATTTAGCCCTCTATTGTTTTCAGCAGGGTTGAACACAACTGTAAAAAAAGGGCAGAAATTGATCATGTAAATGAAACTTCTGCCCTTTCTATACTGGGGAGTTTAGGTAGCTAAATTGTTTCAAATCCCCAGAATAAACTTGCACCAGTGTAAGAGGGGGCTTGCAGCAGAGAAAGGTGTCTGCATTAGGGCTTGTCTTGGTGTCACTAAATTGACATTACAGGGGTGCAAATTTCCCTAATCTAGACAAGCCTCTAGCAAAAGGTGACCTGTAAGGGGCAATAGCAGGGAAACAAATTTGTCCCCTTTTCCCTTATTTACAGGTTAGAGTCCTGAAATTCTTTGAGAGATTTCATAAAATGTTTGTCCTGCTTCCTTTAAAAATAAAATCAGAAATTCAGGTTTTATCTATCTTAAAAAGCTGCACGGACAAAGGAAAATGAACTCTTACATAGCCTGGTATGTGAAAGGAAATCTGTAAACAAGGTATTTTCTATTGAAATGTATTCCTACTTCTCATGTTGAATTAATTCAACTAAGTCAGAAATTTTACCAGTGAAAACATTTTGTTTTCTATTTGAGTTTGATGATTAGTCTCTGGAATCTCCAAATTTAGAGGTTTTTACACTGCAGCTTGGCAAAGCCCTGGCTGGGATGATTTAGCTGAGGTTGGTCTGCTTTGAGCAGGGGGTTGGACTAGACACCTCCTGAGGTCCCTTCCAACTTTAATATTCTATGATATCCCAATATTTGAGGTTTTTTCTTATATAGGTGCCCCTCCACCCCTTGTCCCAATTTTTCACACTTGCTATCTGGTCTCCCTCTTTCTAGCCTATGCTGAAGCCAGCACTGCTGTGTCCTCACTGATATTTTTAACAGGCTAGCTAAATTAAAGCTAGCATGGGTATGTCTATACAAGTTGCAAATGACATCTCTGGTTGCAGTGCAGATGTAACCTTAGGCTCTACCCTGGTAGAGGGAGGCTCTGCTTGGGATGTGTGTGTGGTCTTTTCCCTTCCACCCTCTCTTTCCCTCCATTCCCTCTCCCATTAATTGGCTTGATACCACAGTATCAAGGAAGTTAAACATGATTTATTGAGCGGAAAACTGATCATTATCCAGACTATTTAAATTTGTCTTTATAAACATGTAAAACTGAGCCCAATCCATTCAAAAAAGCTGCACACTGCCTTCCCTTGGGTGACCAGATACAAGTGTGAAAAATTGGGACGAGGTATGGGGGTGAGTAAAAAGTGCCTATGTAAGAAAAAGCCCCGAATATCAGGACTGTCCCTTTAAAATCAGGCCATCTGGTCACCCTAGCCTTCCCTCACAAAGAGTAAGCCCCCACACAGCTCCACATTCATTCAGAATCCCTTTCTGATTCCCCTTGTTTCAAAAACCTTTCTTAGACCTGCCTACTTTCGAGCTTGTCTCTTTACTCTCCACCCACTATTTATCTAGCATCTGCCTCCACTGTCACTTCACTCAATCTTCATAGTGCTGGTGAAACTCCTGCCCAGCAGCTCCTAATGTCTGGAACAGCCTTCCTGTCTGCCTCCACCTTGTTTAAAATCTACTGAAAACGGTTCTCTTCCCTTTCTGGTACCTCTTCACCAGGCGAGGGAGTAAAATTATTTAACTGTTTTGCAGTGCCTCTTTCACATAAATTACAGGCCTGATTCTCCACAGTTACAGTGCAGCCTTATACTAATGTAACTATTCAGTGACTTGGGCCCTATACTCAAAAAGGAATGTAACCTAGTGATGCATTAACAAGTTTACTAGAAATAGACATCTCTGTGAAAAGGGGTTTCAAGCACATGGGCTGTACCCTTTGAAGACCATTTCCACAGAGACAACAGAAGCAATATAAAGGGAGATGAACCACCAGCCTGAAGGAATTCATGGATTGGTTTTGGACGCTTATATGAGTCACATGGTGTGGAGATCTACGTTTGAGATGGAAGTTAGAAAAGCCCATTCATTTTATGTTTGATGTTAGAGAGAGAATATTAGGATTTATGAGGGTCAATATAGCAAAACAGAACCTTGCAATCCTTAATGAGTTATTGCTAAGAAAAGCTATTCACTTTCTAGTCAGGGTAAGCCTTGCACTTCATAAACTATTCCTACAATAGCCCTCCTTAACTTTTATAAACTGCTGCAGAGGTGAAAATGTCTGGGGATGGATAGGTTACAAGTGTTACAGTAAGTTACAACTGACAAGAGCAGACATATTTGAAACATGGTTTTGCTGGGATGAATGGGCCAGCTGTTTATTTTTTAAGTTACGCAGGTTTGGGCCCGGTTAATGCGTATACCAATGCTGCTTGTTTTTCTGAAAAAGCAGGAGACTACCTGAATGCACTTATATTTATTATTGCATGATGGCAGAGCCAATCAGGATCAAGGTCCCATTGTGCTAGACCAGTGGTTTTCAACCTGTGGTCCGCAGACCCCTGGGGGTCCATAGACTACATCTAAGATTTCCAAACAGGTCCACACCTCCATTTGAAATTTTTTAGGGGTCCGCAAATGAAAAAAGGTTGAAAACCACAGTGCTAGACAATTTATAAACACATAATAAGACAGAGACAAATGTAAGACCCAAAAAACCCAATAAGCAGAACACACCACACAAGTCCATTGGACGGGGTGGCTGCTAATTCCTTTTTCCTTTTTTTTTTTTAAACACCTAGGGCAGATGACATGTCAAGGGCAAGGGAAAGGGATACCATCAACATACAATATTTATTTTAATACTATAGGTAGGGCTCATAGTTATACTTTGGAACGAAGAGACAAGGAAGGGGAAGACTAGTACTGGAGGTTGGCGGGAGCGGGGGACTAGTTGAACAAGGAGACTGGGAGTCGAGGGGCAGACTGGGAGCCAGTGGTTGGGGAGGGAAAATAAGGTCGGCTAAAGAAACAGGGGAAGACTAGTACTGGCGGGGCAAGAGGACTGGGGGCATAAGGGCACACTGAAATTAGAAAAAGAGCCTGGAGTGGGAGACTGGGAGCCAGTGGAGATAAGGAACGTGTACCAATGAGAGAGAGACTGCAGGAGTAGCCAGGAGGGGAGAGACTGGGAATGACTGGGCAAGAAGATTGAGGACAAGGAGCTGGGGGGAAGAGGAGAGACTGAGTCGGGAAGTCAAGAGGGCTGAAACTAGGACTTGGTCTACACTACAGCGTAATTTAGGACCTAATCATGTGTACACATTACAGCCTTGCTCCTACCAATGAGGGTGCACTGCTTCACTGACATCACAACTCCACCTTCACAAGAGACACAGGGCTTATCTCAGTGTAGTGAGGGCAACGCAGCACCCGTGTGGACACTGCGGGTTACTTACATGGGCTGTAGGCTTCTCAATTTCACAGAACCAGGAAATTGGCAAGGAAGCCAGGTGGGTGGGAGGCTCCAGCTACAGCCCAGCTTTCCCCCCAGCCCCCGGCTACCGCCCCCGGGGTCCTGGCTCCCCACTCCCAGATGGGCTGTTGCCCAGATTCCCAGCTCCCCGCTGGGACCCTTGCTGCCCCGAGGCTCCCCTTGGGGAGCCCAGGTGCTGCCCTGAGGTTCTCAGCTTCCTGCTGCCCCATGGCTCTTGATGGCTCCCGGCTCCCCACCGGGAGTCTGGGGGCTGCCCCCCCCAGCTCCTGGGTCCCTGCAGGGAGCACAGCAGCCGCCAGGAGCACCGCTACCCCCCACCCCAGCCTCTCGGCTCCCCACCCTCCAAAGGGAGCATGGCAGCCGCCCAGCAGAGAGCTGGAAAGGAGGGGGAGCCAGGAGCCTCCAGGCAGCACGTGGGCTCCCAGCGGGGAACCTCAGGCAGTCAACTCCCCGCAGGGAACAGGGAGCTGAGAGCTGGAGGCAGCCTGGCGGGGAGCAGGGAGCCTCGGTGCAACAGTCAGGCTCCCAGCGGGGAACCAGGGTGCCAGCAGCAGCCCCGCTCCTGGCACAGGGCTGAGAACCAAGGCTCTCAGCCCCCCACACTGTCCCTCTGACGGTGGTGGAAGCGCTCCTGGCGAGGCTGCACATCACTGAGAGAAGAAGAGCAGTGTGGACGTGAACTACGGCAGTAATTACTGCGGGGTCTGTAAATCGAGCTTAAAGAGGTTGACTTCAGTTTTTAGTGTGTACATACCCTAGGAGTTGCTAGCTAAGGAACCTGGGACTAGGATGTAAAGCCTGAGGAGTAGAGAATGGGACTCTAACAAGAAGCTTCAGGTGGAGAAAAAGACAGGACTGGGACAGGGACAAGTTGGAAGGGAATCCCTCAAGATGAAAGGTAATATTGAACAACTAGATATGATGTAAAACAAATACATCTTGCACACATTTCTACGGTATCTTTCTCACCTGCTTATTGCTTTCCAAGTGTGTGACCACTCTGGAATAGATGAATGGGCATCCATTTACCAAGCAGCACACAGTAATCCTTATCTTCCTAACTCTGGTCACCCAGCCCAGTCCCTATATCCAATGGGGTATCTGAGGGGGTGTAAATACTGGCATGGTCACAGCAGAGAAAACCACTAACAAAGTTTGTTCTGCCTATGGTGTGCCTGAGGAACGACAGGAAACTAAGCTGAGCTAAGGAAGGGCCAGAAGCAAATGGTGGGGGTAGAGTTCGAAAGGAGCTGGTGAATCAGTATAAGACTTAGAGTTGCTGTGACAGCACAGCTTGAAACACTTGACGGCTGAACACCACATCAATTAATGCAGTCAAATCCAAGAAGCAGTGCTTGAATAAAGTGTGCAGATAGCTCAAAGCAGGAGCCTAGCACAACTAATCCACAGAGCCATTTACCCTTTCTGCCCAAGAAGTAACAAAGGCCTTATTAAAATGGGCCTGAGTCTGGTGGACACGGAAATACAACATACTTTAGGAAAGAAATTGGGATAGGTACAAAGGGTCACTACTTCCTTGTGAAAAACTGAGTAGAGAAGGGTACAAATAAAAGCAGACAGTTCGCCCAACTTCTCACAAAAAAGCTGTGATCACCCAAGGATTCAAAGAATCTAAACATGGGGAGGTTTGCATTAAATTAAGACTCCAGGGAGGAACCAGCAACTTAATGGGAGGTCAAATAATAAGGACTTACCTACACTTAAACCACTACAGTGGCACATCTGAGCTGCTTTAGCACTTCAGTGTAGACACTGCCTACGGGGTTCTCCAGTCAGCATAGGCAATCCACCTCCCTGAGAGGCAGTAGCTAGGCTGACAGAGAATTCTTCTGTCGACTAAGTGCTGTCTACACTAGGAGTTAGGTTGGCATAGCTACGTATGAGAAACATAGATATGCCAATTGCAAGTTTTTAGTGTAGACCAGCTCTCAGATAATGTGAGATGACAGTAGAAAAGCCCTGACTTTAAGGCCAAACAGAGGCTCAGGATTGAAGGAAATCTAGGATGACTGGGATAGGCTTTTTTTTTTTTTTTTTTTTTTAAAGGAAATCCGCTTGCAACAAATCTCTCAAGCTATGAAAATAGTGAAAACCCTCTATTACAGGACAATATTTTCTTTCTGCAGAAATAAAGGAGTGGGGTTAGGACTCTGTCCAACATGCCCAGTTTCATTAGATAACTCCTCCTTAGGTGCAGGACAGGACCCTGTCAAAGAAAGTCAGGTCTTTTGGGAAATAAGTGGGTTGAGGCCCTCTCCAGCCTCCATTTCTAAGTCATCCTCCCTACTAAACAGCTGCCATGTCAGTCTCGCATGTAATGATGCTCACACAATAGCTATCCCATGGCAAAACTTCTCAGTTTTATTGCTCCCTACAGGGTTCCGGACAGCGTTCTGCCACAGTCTGGGACAGCTCTGGGTTGTAGCAGAGACACTGGTGCTGTCTGTCTGCAGTCTTAGGAAAACAGCACTACATCAGTTGGCTCATATTTGGAAGGGGTTTTTTGCAACAGTAAAAGCAACACCATTTTATTTTAAATGAAAGCTTAGATTCTGCAGAGGTTGAAAGCACTCCTCTGGGAAAATTTTCTATTTAAAAAGTGGATTTTTCAAGCCCCAAGTATTGAACTTTTGCACAAGTGTGATAAATGACATATTGTAAAGTACATACACCCATGACATGGGGCAGGTCGAACGTCACTATAGAAATCTCAGCCCTGAATTTCCTGACACTTGTGCATGCTAAAGTCACAACCTCAGTGTTACATTAACATCACATTGCCCTGTCCACTATTCACACAACTGAAAGAGGCATGGTCATTGATTCTGATGTTTCTTTTATGTATCTTTGATTCTTCTGTGCAACAACACAACAGCGCCTTTGTTATGCTCGAAGCAAAGCTATTTATACATTGCGACATGCAGTGTCTGCTTCCTGTGTTCTCCAACAGTCTCAGACAAGTAGTTTACACACACACATTAAAAAATGTAAACAGTTATTTTAAAGCCAAGACCACTGTAACAAAACTACAAAATATGCTTGATGAAAACTAGGCTCACGCTCCAGAAAACTGAATGAAGGGCCATCTGACAGCAAAAGGATGGCAATCCATCGCAAGTGTTAAGGAATACACCTGGTAAGGAGAAAAGAGGAAGGACAGAAAAAACACATCTCTTTCTTCCCCAGGCCTGAGAATATGGAGCAGGAACTGAGAACGGATCTCAAAAAACTGGGTGACTGGGCAACAAACTGGCAGACGAAATGCAGCACTGATAAATGCAAAGTAATGCACACTGGAAAACAGAATCCAAACTTTACATACAAAATAAGGAGGTCTAAATTTGCTGTTACCACTCAAGAAAGAGATATTAGAGTCTCCATGGGTAGTTCTCTGAAAAGATCAAGTCAATCTGCAGCAGCAATCAAAAAAAGCAAACAGAATGTTAGGAACCATTAGAAAAGGGATAGATAATAAAACAGAAGATATCACAATGCCACTATATAACTCCATGGAGTACACTGACACCTTGAATACTGCATGCAGTTCTGCTAACCCCACCTCAAAAGAGAGATATTGAAATTAGAACAAGTATACAGAAGGGCAACAAAAATGATTACAGGTATGGAACAGCTTCCATATGGGGAGAGATTTAAAAAACTGGGACTGTTCAGCTTGGAAAAGAGATAAATAAGGAGGGATATGATAGACATCAATAAAATCATGAATGGTGTGGAGAATGTGAAGAGGGGAGTGTTATTTACTGCTTCATATAACACACAAACCAGGGGCCACCCAATTAAATTCATAGGCAGCAGGTTTAAAACAAATATAAGGAAATACTTCACACAATGCACAGTCAACCTGTGGAACTCGTTGCCAGGGGATGCTATGAAGGCCAAAAGAATAACTGGGTTAAAAAAAATTAACTTAGTTCATGGAGGATGGGTCCATCATGACTATTAGCCAAGATGGTCAGGGATGCAACCTCATGCCCCAGGTGTCCCTAAACATCTGACTGCTAGAAGCTGGAACTGGATGACAAAGGATGGATCACTCAATAAATTGCCCTGTTCCATTCACTCCCTCAGAAGCATCTGGCACCATCCACTGCTGAAAGACAGGACACTGGGCTAGATGAACCATTGGTCTGATCCAGTATGGCCATTCTTATGTGATCATCCTTAGATCCCTGTTACTGACTGAATGGGATTTTAAAAAGACATTCAACTGCCAAATGTATCACAGCTACTACAGTCCCTTCTCAAATGATATTATAAGCCTATAAAAAGCCAAAAAGTTTGTCTGGCAAAATTTATATTTAAGTACTTACCACAGTGATTTTTCATCTTTAAAGCATTTTATAAATCTCAATTTATTCTCACAACACCCCTGCTAGGAAAGTAAGTACTACAGATGGTAGAAGATGAAGAAGATGGAGACAGGAATGAACTTTTTTGGCCACAACTGCATTGAACCTTTGTATGTCTCCTAAAAACAAACTGTCCTGGCAGTGGTGGAAAGAGGAAACAGGATGGGGATGGTTTGCAGGCTATTAGCCGTCCCAGGCTGTCAAAGGCTTCCTCCGTTTTTAATCACTCAAATTCACAGCACCCTGACATCTCCTGAGCCTGCCAGGCCCATGTTATTCCTAGGTTTGTCTGCCTCTCAGGTGAAGCCAGGCTAATGTCAAATTTGCAAGAAGGGGTCAGGAACACCAACAACCCCACACTAATTTTATCTGAACTGAGGGAAAATCTTGCTATGCAATGAAACTAACCACAGTTATGATCATGTGAACTGAGACATCAATTGTACCAGATGCCAGTGCTATCCCTTCAAAGCCCAGAAGTGCCCATGAAAAGCAAACCAGACAGTTACTTTTAAATCCAGATGTGTCTAAGCTCATCCAAAAGCTAAATATATATATATTAAAGCACCAAATTTGTGTTCACACACACACACACACGTTTCTTTAACTGTGCCAATTTCACTGAGCTGAAAACAATAATAAGCCAAATTAGTTGGGAGGAAGAATTGAATCAGAAAAATGTGCATGCTAACTGGGAATCACTTAAGAAACCCTTACTAGATTTCCAAAGGGCCAAAATCCCACATGAAAGAAGAAGGCCATACTGGCTAAAAACAAATCCTGGCAATGCTATTGGTTCATTATCAGATGGAAATGATAGAGCATTATTACTGATATCAGTAATAATGCAGAAAAAGCAGAAGTGTTCAATAAATATTTCTGTTCTGTATTTGAGGAAAGACAGATATTGTCTCATGATGATGATGATAACAACACTCTTTTCACTCCACTTATGCCTCCAGAATTTGTTAAACTGAAAGTAGTAAAGTCAAATATTTTTAAATCAGCATGTTGAGATAATTTTCACCCAAGAGTTTTAAAAGAACAGGCTGAGGAGACTGATGGACCATTAATGTCGATTTTCAATAACTAGGGGAGTTCCAGACAACTGAAAGAAAGCTAATGTTGTGTACTTAAAAAAAGAGTAAACAGAATGATCCTGCTAATTACAGACATTGATCCTAGGCAAGATAATGGAGTGACTGATACAGGACTCAATTAAAACAGAATTAAAGGTGGGCAATGTAATTAATGCCAATCAACACAGCTTTCTGCAAAATATATCCTATGAAACTAACAATATTTTTATGAGATTATAAATGTGGTTGATAAAGGCAATATTGTTCATGTAACATACTTAGATTTCTGTAATGCATTTAACTTGGTACCACACACATTTTCATTTAAAAAATCTAGAAAGATAAAATTAACATAGCACACATTAAATGGATTATTAAAGCTGGCTAATTGAATGGACTCAGAATGTAACTGTATACGGGAAATTGTCATTGAGCAGATCTGTTTCCAATGGGTCCTGTGGTGATCAGTTCTTGGCCTTACATTATTTATCACTTTTATCAATGACCTGGAAGAAAACATAAAATCATGACCGATAAAGGGAGAGGACAGGTCAGATTCAGAGAGATCTGGATCTCTTGATAAACTGAGAAGAAGCAAACAATGTGTTTTAATATAGCTAAATATAAGTGCATACATCATTTAGGAACAAAGAATGTAGGCCATATTTACAGGATGGGGGACTCTATCCTGGGAAGCAGAGATTCTCAAAAAGATTTGGGGGTCATGGTGGATAATCAGCTGAACATGAGCTCCCAGTGTGACACTGGCCAAAAAAGCTAATACGATCCTGGAATGAATAAACAGGTGAATCTCTGATAGTAGAGGTTATTTTATCTCTGTATCTGGCATTGGTGCAACCACTTCTGGAATATTTTGTCCAGTTCTCGTGCCAAGGATTCAAGAAAGATATTGATAAATTGGAGCGGGTTCAGCAAAGAGCCATGAGGATGATTACAGGTTTAGAAAACATTCCTAATAGCGACAGACTCAAAGACCAAAGAGAAGATTAATGGCTGATTTGATTACAGTCCATAAAAACATGAGAACAGCCATACAGGGTCAGACCAATAGTCCATCTAGCCCAGTATTTTGTCCTCCAGTAGTGGCCAGTGTCAGGTACTTCAGAGAGAATGAACAGAACAGGACAATTATTGAGTGATCCCTACCGTGTCATCCAGTCCAAGTTTCTGGCAGTCAGAGGTTTAATACTTACAGGAGAAACAAATATTTATTATTGGGCTCCTCAACCTAGCAGAGAAAGGTATAACCACAATCCAATGGCTGGAAATTGAAGATAGACAAATTCAGATTGAAAATAATTTCTTAATGGTGAGAATAATTAACCATTGGTACAATTTACCAAGGGTCAGGGTGGATTCTCCATCACTGATGATTTTAAAATCAAGACTGGACATTCTTCTAAAAAAGATATGTTCCAGGAATATTTTTGGAGAAATTTGATGGCCTGTCTTGTACAGAAGGTCAGGCCAAATTATCACAATGGTCCCTTCTGGCCTTGGAATATATGAATCTATAAATAGTATATTTGTCACGTAGTTTTTAATTGGAGGTTCAGGTGACCATCAGATGAAGATTCAGTTACACACTGGCTCACCAAGGCAATCTACTATATTTAAGAAACTAAACCAAGGTCTGAATCAGTCTAAACAGAAGAGATTTGCAGAGGGGAAAGCAAACACACTGTTTTTTGTGATTATTATGCAATTAAATGGGATGCAGTAACAAAAATGAATGAAAAAAGTATATTAAATTTCTCTCTCTGTATAGATGTACATATGTATCTTTCATTCATAGGTAGATCATCATAGGTAGATATAATCTTTCATTCATATATTTATATTTATATAGAGCAGAAGAGCCAGGAATAACATAGAAAACTACAAGCTTGGGGACTAGGTTCATTGCCCCCGCAACTGTTTTTAAAAACTCTACCACTCAAGGCATTTGAATAGCTGGGTAAAAAATACATTATAATAGTCACTTTCTTCCTCAGCTCTCTACTTCACCTTTAAAAAAAGGTACCAATGACAAGAAGTCTACAGTTATTCCATTCCTTTGTCCTGGGATACATCAATGCACAACACTTTTCATCCATAACTCTCAAAACCTTGAAGAAAGTTAAGTCCAACAGCCACCTTTGGAAGTATGTCTCAATAACCACTTTTCAGTGACAGGGAAACAGAAGTACAAACTAGTTAAGTGATTTAGACAATGTCATACAAGAATCCTATGTTAGAGCAAGGAACATAAACCAGAACTCTGAGCTCCAAGTCTGCTGGGCTCACCCATATCTACTTCTTGATAATAATATCTCCTCCATCTCAAATTCAATAGCAAATGCTTAAGTAGAAAAACAAAAATTTAATGTCAAAGACAGAAATAGAACGTTCTCTTTAACAAAATTTTTAAAAACACATTTAGAGTAATATAACCCTTCCAAGAAAATTACACAGGAAAATACTACTGAACAGGGGGCACTTTTGCAACAAAATAACAGTGTTCAAAAACTGATGCAGTGTCTCTCAGTCCATTTCTTATAAGCGCGTTATTGACAACAATTTATCTAAGCAGAGCACGTAACCAGCTTGTCCTAGCGATATAGTGGGGTGGGAGTGTAACCAACAATTTCTGCAGAATTTAAGCTTTCACTTGGGATGGAGGGGAGTTGTTTCTAGTTGCTAAGGTTGTGAATAAAACCCTCCGATTGTGAAAAGAGGCAGCTCTGTCTTCCCAAGCCTACAGGCAGCTCCATTGTCGCTACTGCTGCTGCTAAAGTGTACCAAAATAGTTGAGCAAAATAAAGACTCTTGTCAGTTTCACCCTAAGTATTCAGAACTCTATGGGTAGCTGTGACACTGACATGAATTATATGCGTTACACTGTTCTCAGAAAGCTATGATCAGCAGACACAGACATGGGACTGAGACACTGTGGAGAACTTCCAAATCCAAAAAAACAGAAGTTGCAATAGAGTAGTGGAGACATATACACCTCAAGGGGTCAAGAAGTCCCTTCTTCCTTCCAGCTGTTAGAGGAAAACAGAGGGGGCTTCAAATTTTCAGATCCCTACTAGCCACAGATATAGCTGCAGAAGCTGGTCTTCTCACTAGAGCAGGGGTGTCAAACTCAATTGGTATGGCGGGCCACATTTACATTAAGTTGAGTTCAAGGGGGCCACGCATAACACACACTACTCTACTCTACCTTTCATGCTCTACTCTCCGCCGAAAAATCTCCCCGCAGGGTAAAATTCGGCGGCACAGTAGGAGAGAGAGGCTCTCACAGGGACTTGCACACTCCACTCTCCACCGTTAAATCTCCCTGTGGGGTCACATTCGGCGGCCATTTCCTTTTTAAGAGCTCACGCAAGATGTCCCACAACTTGCCTGAGCTCCGCTCAGAAAACACTGACAGCACAAGCCTGCGGCCCGGATTCGGACTGCGGGCCAGATAACACAAGCCCGTGGGCCGCAGTTGGCCCGCGGGCCGCAAGTTTGAGACCCCTGCACTAGAGCATCTCTCCTGAAATACACAGGCAAGCCCCTTCCATCTTTCACGCCAACCTCTGGCTGGCAAGTATCCAGGAAAATTTCCAAACCTTGTAGACAAGGAAGAAAATACCACGTGCTAATTTACAGTTAGAATGACATGTTTGGAATTATGGAGAAATGCATGCCCCTTTTAAACAATGCATCTATTAAGCAAACACTAAAATTCCTTATATTTTCTAAGTTGTATACAGTTTAGCTTGGATCTTTTTTTAAATAAAGTTCACAAACATGTCAAGTTGACTTAAGAAAAAGGTACTGAATCAAATGTGTACTGAATTAAGTAGGCTGATTTACTTGTTGACCAACACGGCTATTAGATGCTAGCCAATGACAAAAACACCACCACACACAGTATCCTGCATTTGTTACAGGGGTTTGTATGCAATTAAGAGTATTTCATTGTTTCACCAGACATTTCATTGTTTCACCAGACTCCTGTGGCATCCAATTAAGTAATAACACAAGAGAGGCACTCTTAATTAATGAGGAAATCCTCTGCAAACTAGACACAGGTGTGCAAGTCTCAAGCAGTGCCTGAAATAGTTGAATAGATATTTTTTTTTAAACTCAAATGCATATGCAATTAACTCAACAGTAGAAGGATTTTTTATGATTTAACTTCTTTCAAGGGGTTTACATTTCTTTGTAGTATCAAATAATTAAGTGGGGTATAAAAGATTAAAATACAAAACTAACACTCAGAGTGAGATAGGGTGGTTAAAAGTGATGACAATTTTCACTTGACTTAGATTTCACAAATTGCACTCAGCACAAGTTTAAGCTCTGACTTTCACATGAAAAGCTTTTTTAAATGCTGTCAGTAAGTGAATACATTTTGATTAGTTAGTCCATTTAATCTAGTTTTTAAACAGCTACAGAACACTTTCAACCATTATTATTTTAATCAGCTAAAATAAAACCAATAATATGAGACAGTATTTCATGCCTACTGTATCTCATGTAATATCATTCGGGTTACAGGCTCACTAACCAATGTGAAGTTAGATAGCAAGAGGTCAAATTAATAGAAATGGGCATCTGTTGTTTTGGAGAGAGGAAGAAGGCAGGAAACTGGTTATGGCTTAAACCCAGCTTCTTTCAACATTCATAATTTTTCTTGTTTTTCTAATCAGTGACGCACTATTTTCTCCTGTACTACACAGAAGAGACAAATATTTACAAAATACAATCTATCCATTACAGATTTTTGCCATATGAAGTCATATCTGCCACAATTCTTGCATATTTTCAGTTGTACATAGTCAGTTAAAAGCAAGGTTTTCACAATGGGGAAGAAATTTAAGTTTGTGAAACTTTTATGTAGCACCATAGTACACAGATCCCTTCCAATTTTCAGAACAGGTAAGCTCAGAGAGACTCTAAATCCAGACAGACAAAAAATAAAGGACATATTCTGTTTGCTAATGAAGTTAAAATAAGAAAAAAGCTAACCATCAAAAGGTTTTCTTAGATACAAGAAATAATTTCACAGGACAAAGAACTAGTAAATGTGAAAACCAACCCAATAGCTTCACGTCTATGCACAGAGTTCAGAAAAATGGATAATTAACACAGCACAGACATACATGCAAAAATTCCCTCATTGTAAACTTGTATTATACTCAACTACAGTATTTTGACTTTGAGCTAAATAAAACCCCATTATAGCTACGATCAGTACAACATCTCTGTAGCACATAGAGATGCCTGTCAAGGACAATGTCATAAAGAGGGGTGTTGTGCAAAATTACAAGAGCAACCTTTAGCACTCTTATGATATTCCTTACACGCTTCAGTAGAACAGAGGAAGTTAAGTATTGCATGGATTGACATTTCCATTAGAGTGTGATGTACTTTTGTCCCCAAATTTCCCAAACCTAAAAAATGAACTTGTACCTTTTGAAGCACTCAAGGTATAAAGCTATCCATTATAACTGCACATAATATTGTATGTGAATAAATATTTAAGGAGGAGCTGGTACTGATACTCAAGATACTCTGAAAACTCAGACCATAGATGTCTCAAGTTGGGTACCCAAAATTAGTGGATACATTTGAGACAATTTTGTTCTTATATCTCTGGGGCTACGTCTATCCTGACGGCAGCAAATTCGCTGCTGTCAGATCGATTTCTCTGGATTGACTGAGCAGTCAGCAAAGACCCGATCAGTCGATCCAGAAATCGACCTAGTAAAACCACATCTGAAAGTGGCGTAGTGCTGTGTCAGGGGAACGCTGTTGCCATCAGCGCAGCACAGTGTGGACAGCACACAGAGCAGAAGCAGCGAAGTCGACAAGAGTTACGCAAGTTTTTTACGTCGCTTGCATATCTCCCATCGACGGCCACTGAATCTCGGAAGTAAGTATAAACCAGGCCTGGGTCTCAGTTCCCCATCCATAAAAATGGGGATACTAACACTAGCTCACCTAATAGGAATATTATGAAGATAAATTCGTTCATGTTGATGAAGCTCTCAGACATCTTGGTGACAGCACTACAGAAATGCTCAGGAGGAGATTAAAAGTTTCATATTCTGTGCACAGTTTGGAAGGTATGCAGTAAATAAGGCCATTGGCCACACACTGAATGAAGATTTAAAGAAAGAGAATCATAGAAATGTAAGACTGGAAAGGACCTCAGTAGGTCATCTAGTCCAGGACCTACAGAGAGGCAGGACTAAGTATTACCTAGAGACCATCCATGACAGGTGTTTGTCTAACCTGTGCTTAAAAACCTCCAACAATGGAGATTCCACAACCACCCCAGGTAACTTGTTCCAGTGCTTAACCACCCTGACAGTTAGGAAGTTTTCCTAATGTCTAACTTATATCTCCCTTCCTGCAGTGTAAGCCCATCACTTCTTCTCCTGTCCTCAGTGGTTAAGGAAAATAATTTATCATCCTTCTCTTTCTAACAACCTTTTACACACTTGAAGACTTATGTCTCCACGCAGTCTTGTATTCTCCAAATTAAACAAATCCATTTTTTCCAACCTTTCCTTATAGGTCATGTTTTCTAGACCTTTAATCATTTTTGTTGCTTCCCTCTGGACTTTCTCCAATTTGTCCACGTCTTTCCCGAAGTGTAGTGCCCAGATCAGAACACAATATTCCAGCTGAGACCTTATCAGCGTGGAGTAGAGTAGAAAAATTACTTCTCATGTTTTGCTTACAGCACACATGCTAATACATCCCAGAATGATGTTCACTTTTTATGCAGTAATATTACTTTGTTTACTTTTATTTAGTTTGTGCTCCAATATAACCCCCAGATGGTCTTCTGCAGCACTCCTTCCGAGGCAGTCATTTCCCGTTTTGTATTTGTGCAACTAATTATTCCTTTCTAAGTGGAGTATCTTGCATTTGTCCTTATTGAATTTCATCCTATTTATTTCAGACCATTTCTCCAATTTGTCCAGATTATTTTGAATTCTAATCTTGTCCTCTAAAACACTTACAACCCCTTCCAACTTAGTATTATCCACAAACTTTATAAATGTACTCTCTGTGCTACTATCCAAATAATTTATGAACCAGACCTGAGACACATCCCTAAGGGACCCCACTTGATATGCCCATCCAACTTGACTGTGAATCATTGATCGCAACTCTCAGTATGGTTTTCCAACCACTTGTAGGTTATAGTAAGTTCATCTAAGCTATATTTCTCTAGTTTGTTTATGAGAAGATCATGTGCAAGTGTATCAGAAGTGTTACTAAAGTAAAGCTGTACCACATCTGCTGCTTCTTCTACCCACAAAGCTTGTTACCCTGTCAAAAGAAGGCTATTAGATTGGTTTGACATGATTTGTTCTTGACAAATCCATCTTGACTGTTACTTATCTTATTATCTTCTAGGTACTTATAAACAGGTTGTTTAATTATTTGCTCCATTACCTTTCCAGGCACCAAAGTTAAGCTGACTGGTCTATAATTCACTCGATTGTTCTTACTTCCCTTATTCTCCCCTTTCTACAGAAAGGTACTATATTTACCGTTTTCTAGTCCTCCAGGATCTCCCTCATAGAGCCCTGTGTGGATACAAAAATGTGGATCCAAATCTAATCCGCATCCATTAGACTCAATTTATACCCAATCCACCATCTGCAGTCTCTCTTTTCCATCGCATCCACACCTGCAGCGCTGGGGCTCCCAATCAGCTGTTTAGAGGCCAGACCCCTCCCTCTCATCCCTGCTGATCCGCTGTTCGGTGGCCAGCCCCAAGCACTTGATTGGTAGCCCGTGGGAGGAAGATGGGGCACCTGCCAAGCAGCCGATTGGTGGCCCACGGGGGGGGGAAGGGGCCCCCGCCAAAGAGCTGATTGGCAGCCAGCCCCCATCCCTGGATCTCAAAGGCAGGGAAGCAGCCTCAAAGGCTATAAGCTGCATGGCCTACCCATGTAACTGACAAGGTTTCCCTAGCTACCTGTGTGGAATGGGTGGAGAAGCATGTGGGCTTCTCACCCCACTCCAGGCACCCGGGCTTCTCACCCTACTCCCATCCAGGAGCTGAGAAAAGCTGCTCAGCTCTCTGGGGAGGTTTCCTGTCAGTTTCACCCCTTCCAAACTATCCAACCATCTCAGTTCAGTATGTTTGAAGTAGTAATCTGGTTTATTTGGAGAGAGTAGTCTGGGAGCAGAGGGTGTTATATTTAAGACTATGCTGTATGTGAGCAGTAAGGTGTGTGTCTATGGGTGAAGGAGTAGCAGGTATGTTTTGTTAGGCAGCTTAACTTTTCATTTCCTTGCTTTTGTGACAAGTGTGGGGCAATCTTAATTATTCCACAATGAAATTTTGGGTATGATATGTCCACATGCGCGCGCGCACACACACACATACATAATAAACCCAAATGGAGCTCCCTGTAACTAAGAAAGAAAGAAGAGGGGAAGACTATCTTGCTTAAATTCTGCACAGATGGACACTGTAGAAAACCTTAAGATGCCCCAAAACTTCACTAATGCAGAGTTGAAGTTGCCCACAGTCTCTTGACCTTCCAGAACATCAAGTTCAGCTACAGTCAAACCTCTGATAACCAGGAAATGAAGGGTTAAGATAGTGCCAACAAATTCTGAAAACCAGCAAATACTAACTTAAAGTACCTGCCACCTCTGAAACACAACTTTAGCTCTGGCCTCTTTCAGCGACATGCAAACATGCCAACAGCACACGTACTAGCACCCTATTCATACAAATGGTACAGAACACTCTGGGAACATAGCATATGAGCACTGCAGGACAAAGCCTAATGCTCTCTTTGCTAAAGGCAAAACTTAATTTCTATGTCTGACATAAACACAAGACCTACCTATGTGCGACTAACACTCAAACCCTGAACCTACTCCACGCAAATCACCCCCGACTTGCTAAATGTTACCATCTTTTCACCCTTGCTCTGAGGTTCCTTCTGTGAAGATATTGCCTTCACTTACCCCTCCTAAGCCCTAGCGACCACTGCCGCATACATCCTCATTCTGACAATCCCTTCACTGCCTCTGCATCATCTCCTAATCTCAGACCTCACAGGTTAACAAGCACAGCCCACCTCCCCAGGCAGTGGTAGTATTGGAATGGGACCCACAGGCTGAGTAGCTGGGGAAAGGATACAAGAAACAGCGTAGGAACTACCATGGGGTCAGTGAGAGCACAGCTGAAGCCTCTTCAACAAGCCCTACTGCACAACTCTGAACCTTCTTTTCACCCCACTCTTCCCTGAACTACATATTCCCGCCCACTGCTCAGAATCGCCCAACAAGCCCATTGCTCAGACCACCATCAACATCTAGTCTTTAAACAATCCTTCATTGTTCAAGATTTGGTTTATTGTCAATGTTTTTGTACTAAGACCTTTTATTAAAGGGCTGCTTACTGCACAGCAAAATATGAGAGACACAGAGAGAGAATGAATGTGAATCCTGTGGTAGATAAGCTAAAACAAAATATCCTTTAGAAAACAAGTCTTCAGAACTTCCTGGATCAATATATTTTAAAAAAAGAAAACAACAAATTTTGAGTGTCAATAATTTCAAAGTTGCAATCAACACAAAAACATGAGCTATTTAGCCTTTAATCATAGGGTTATCAATTTTGTGCATTTTTCCTGCACAATCCAACTAGTTACCTAGTAACCACCTGCCAGCCCAAACCCAAGGAAAATGGTTTGTGCATCAGACTAATTACTCAAGGATATTGATCACACTAGTCCAGAGCTGGCCAGTGTAAAAGAGCGTATCAACCAGCATATTACAGAAATTAACCCCAACAAGAGATTTGCAAGGCCAAATACATACAGCTATTTCCATGAGAATAAATTTATAAATAATTTATAAATCCTGCAAATTATACCATTATTAAAACAAAGATCCAATTTAAGCAACTCTTATCAGATAAATAGCTTTATTGTATCCATTGTTTCCTCCACTACTGCAAAGAGGTTCAAACTGCATCATCATTTACCAGAAGCAGCAATTCGTAAGAAATTGCAGCACAGACCTCCATCTTATTGCTCCTTTTTGTTGCGCTAAAAGAGTCCCGGAGGTGTGGGGTGGGGGGGGTACAAGGAGCACGTACACTGTAACATGTGTACACTAATTATTTATGTCATAATAGTCTTCAATGGTAAGATTTATTTGATATATTTTTCATATTAAATATAGCAGAAATATATTACATACAAAATTTCTATAGTTTAACAGGGAACAAGTTGAATTAGAGTCTTCACAAATTTCAGTCATTCACTGTTAAAACTCATAATTTCTCCAATCCAAACATGTCTCTCTCTCTGCTATGTCACTGCTTTTGGCAATTGATTCAATACATGCCACCTCAGATACTCAGGGGTTTCAGAAAATATCAACACATTGCATTAGGTATTATTTATAACCCTCAGTATATATTCCCAGACAAAAACATGAAGATGGAGTTACGGTTGAGAGTACATAATTAGCAATTTTGAGTAAAACATTACAGGAATGGTGCAATTATACCAAAAATAAGCATAATAAAATCAAGGAATTCAGAGATAAGGTTAAACCTAAAAGAAATCCAAATATGTTAAGGTATGGAAATGCAGAGTTAAGGCACCCAAACAACCGTAACTGCCCTGTACAGATACCATGGCAATAACCATATGAGTAGGATTAAGGTATGTTTGCAGTCACAATTTCTTATCAAGTTAAAGGGATACAGTCAACTTGAAATTTGGTCAGTTTCAAAAAATTACTGGGAAGAAATTTCAGAAACTACACCCGTCCCCAAATTCCCCCTTACCAGGTTTTGAGGGTTAATAATCACATTTTCCTATGGTTTTAAAATTGTTTTCTTTTTCTTGCTGCTGTGTGAGAAATCCACATAAGCAGGGCAGCTGGCCAAAAGGAGGAAATGGCAAAACTGACTTTACAAAGTACAACTGAAAAGAGAGAAATATCTTCTTTAATCTCTTTATAGTAATCTCAGGTGTTATTTGTAATAATAGTAGGTAATTAGTTTTTCAAACAGAAGTGTGATTTTTAAATAGTTTAAATAAAGGGACACAGAGAATTCCACAAATTATATCCATCAGAATTCAGACAACCGAGATTCAGAGACTGGTATTTTGTTCAATATCTCCATGGTTGCTGCCTTTTTTTTGTTGTTTTTTATTTTGCTTTAGTCCGCTTGAATTAAAATATAAAATGTTCAAGATTTCTGGGATCTATTAGATAGATGGGCTGTTCATCATTTCTTGTCATTGTTCTGGAAGAAAACATGGCTTTAAAAAGCCTGCACTGATTTAAATAGGCACCCTTTCTAGGAAGTGGGATTAGGGTCTAGATACTCCCAAATGATGTTAAGTAGTATTTGGATACTTCTATTACATGTTTTTTCTACAAAAAAGACTTGTAGAGACTATTGGTCCCCATGGAGAACTACAAATATTTCATTCTGAGAATGCATCTTTACATGTAATCTCCAATTATCTTTCCAGCTGCCATTTCACAAACTGTCAATGGAGGAAACTGTTAAATTCAAAAATCCCTTGAGGCGTCTGTGTGTCTTTGAGGAGGAAAGGTTATATTTTTTGTAATTAAAGGAAAAATATTTCAGTGTTTCAGGTTCTAGCCTAGGATGCATGAGCCCAGGGTTCAATTCCTGGTTCTGCCACAGACTTTCTGTGTAACCCTGGGCAAATCCCTTTGCTTCAGTTCCCCATTTGTAGGGTAACCATACATTCCATTTTGGTTGGGACAGTCTCCTTTTTAAGCTCTACCCTGGATGTCCTGACTTTTTTTGCCAAAGCTGGGCATTTAAATGCCCAGTTTTGTCAAAAAAGTGGGGCATACTCCCTTAGTGGGGTGCAGAACATTCAAGAGTGGTGAGCGCCAATGCCAGCCCTGCAGTGGGCCTTGGGCGAGTGGTGATGCCAGATGACTTGGCCAGCCCTGCGTAGGAAGGGCACGGGGGGCTAGGTAAGTCTCATGCACGGGGGGGGAGGGGTGCGGAGGAGGGAGAAGGAGCAGGAAGCTCGGGCAAGTCCCATGCAATGTCCCGTTTTTCCTTTGGGAAATATGGTCACTCTACCCATTTGTAAAGTGGGGACAACAGCACTGCCATACCTCATGAGAGCATCGTAAGGATAAATAGATTAAAAACTGTGAGGCACTCAGATACTACACAGTGGGGGGCCATGAAAGTACCTTAACTATGTTTCAGTAGATAGTTAAAATGCCAGTTTCATAGAAATGTAATTTTCGGTTACTTGACTATCCAAAGAGGTCTCATAGCAGAGTATAACTTCCAGCTGGGTAGGCCCTTTGTTCGGAATAAGAATCTACTATAACAAAGAAAGAAACTAAAAGCCACATACAGTAACAATTCCACAGTTTCTAGGCTCTGGGTGCCAAGGCTTCTGTGGCTTACCTGCCAAGAAACCCAGTGAGGATTCACATAGCACTGAATTCTGGGGGCAAGCGGCAGGACGTTCTCAATGGCCTGCCCTCTGATTTGGGACTGGATCCCCGTCTTTTAGGGTTCAGTGCAAGGCAACAATATAACCTGACTTTTAGGCTCAGAAGCTGCAAAAGCATTTATCATTTGTGAGGATGGATGGGTGTTAATGGCAGGGGTCTTGTGACTGATGGCAAATACTTTTCCTTCTTAAGTTTGGTTTGTTATAGTGTGGTAATGCATTCAGAGGTGACACTAATGGTCTTGATGAAGATTTCTCAATTAATATCTTCCCTGTGGAACAAGCCCTGTGAGTGTAATAGTCCACAAAACCTGACACGTGCAGAGTTAATATTCCCTTTTAATTTAATAGGGAAGTGATTTTAAAATTTTCTAAGATACAGAAAATATTTGTAGCCACGTTGGTCCTCAAGGTAAAATACAGTGAACCAAGGAGAAAACATAGAACCTTTTATGGGAACGAGTTATGAACTTTGCGGTCAAAAACATCCCCTCTTCAGCATCTAGAGCATGAAAAATACAGTAAACAAGTCAGCATAGCCCATCTGATTTAGACAACCTGTATTTCTGTGTATTCTGTCAATGCCTAAAGGAAACAATTATGAGCCAAAAGCCTGGGAATAAGTTCTGATTCACAATACAACTTTTGCAATCTCTAGGGCAGAGCATTAAAAAACCCACATAAATTAAAATAACTAAATAAGAAAAGTATAATCTCATAGAGAAGTCAAAGGAAACACCCAGAGCCATTAAAGATACTTAAACCCCCCTCAAGCCACCACCTCAGGCAAAAGCCTAAGTGATCAGGTAGGCCTTGAGGCCTGCCTTGAGGGCCAATGAATTCTGGTTCTGTCTGATCAATGGGTAAAGTAAATTCCGGAGTCAAGGGCCCCTAGAGAGAACATCCTGCCCAAGACCTCCCAGATAGACAGAGACTTTCAATGAGTGAATCCTAGCTAATCTCATCTGTCAGTATGAAGCATGGGGATAGAGAAACTCTCCTAGGCAGATAGGATTCAAAACAAAAAATACCACCTTGAATTGTATACAGGAACAAATAGGAAGCCAGTAGTCCGTGCATCACTGATATGTAATGCTTCCTACAAGAGACTTTTCTAACTAGGTGAGCAACACACATTTTCACACTTGTTGAAAAGCGTGTGTGATTTTAAAGAGTAGCCCCCTACAGTAATCCAATCTGAAGGTCACAAAATGGGAGAAGGATGTCTTATTCTGTCTAGTTTAGGTTTTTATATGGTCTCCATCATCATCGTATCAGAGGGCCTCTGTCTTTAATGCATTTATCTTCCTAATAGCCTTGTGAGGCCAGGCCATGCTAATATCCCCACTGCACAGATGGGGAATGGAGGCAAAGAAAGACTAAGGCTATGTTTTCACGAGAAGCGCTGCACCGGCACCACTGTAGTGCTTTGGCGTAGACACTACCATGACGGGAGGGGTTCTCCTGTTGCTGTAGTTAATCCACCTCCCCAAGAGGCCGACGGAAGAATGTCATCTACACCAGGGTCTAAGTCGTCATAACTACATCCCTTAGGGTTGTGGATTGTTCACACCCCTAAGCAACGTCACTGGGTCGACCTAACTTTTTACTGTAGACCTGCCCCCAAGAAACTTGCTCAAGGTCATACAGGAAGTGTGTGGCAGTGCAAGGAATTGAACCCAAATCTCAAGTTAGTGTCCTAATGAGTGGACTCTCCTTCCTCACTAGGAAGGATACTCATTAAGACATGAGGCTTGGAGATATGGAGTCTCCAACAGGATGGTGTGCTGTCTTCCCTTACGTGAAAATACGAGAGGTACCTGCAAGATTGGATGGGATTATGAAGTCATCTGGGAAGTCTCCTCTGCACTGATGATGATGTGATGGGGGTTAGGGGAGACCTCATGGAAGGTAGTGGGTATAAAAGCCGCACTTCCTTCAGGATAAATGTAAAAAGCAGTTCTGATCCTTTCAGAGTATTTAACTGAAACAATAGGGGCCACCACCCAGAACACGCATGGCCAGTCAGAAACTAAGCTGCATGGGTGGAGGCCAGAGGGGTTTCACTGGGAGCTGGATGCGAACAAAAGAAGCCTGGGTATTGGTTTGGTGGAGATATGTGCATGAGCAGACACAGTGAGAATACTACAGAGGTGGACAGAGAAGGCAGCAAAAAGCCAAGGAGAGCCAGTAAAGCACTTGTAGCATGACCCTAGAAGAAAGCTTTTCAGGTAGAGTGTTGGCTGGAAAGAAAGGCTTGAAATAGTGAGCAAAAAAATTATCTCCTAGCTCCTGACAAAGTGGGAGCAGCCCACAAAAACGTATGCCCGCAGAAATCTGTTAGTCTTTAAGGTGCTACAGGAGTCTCGTTTTTGATTTTTTTATCTCCAATTGGATTTCTACTGTGTTCAGGGAAACAGATACATTCTTTTTGTAAACAAACAGGATTATGTCAAAAGTACCTGACTGTTTCCTCGGTATCGCCTTCTGATGGAAGCAACTCACAAGATGCTGAATACTGCCTAACTGCTCTGGTCAAAAGAGGTATCAATACAGATGGGAACCAATGACAGCATTACATGAAACTAGAGACTATAAAAGATTGCAGGGATTTTGGAAGGGAATTGAAGCGAAGAAAATGAAAGCCCATGTGATTTTCTATGAGATCCTTCTAGCCCCGTGAGCAAAAGGAGGTAGAAAATACTGGAGGTAAACCACTGGCTGCACAACTGGAGTGAAGTTGAAGGTTTTAGTTTTGTGGTACATTGGGACACGTTCTGGTGGGAAAGGGGGCTGTACAAACAGGTCTGCCTGCATCTCACAGGTGGAGGGAAGAGCTAATCGCTGTTGAGGCTAACTGGACCATCCAGGAAGGCATCAACTATTAATGCAAGGAAACAGTGCTAAAAAGAGAAATGTGGTACAAACTCAGCATACTGGAAACAAACTGAGCCAATGTAACCAAGAAGAGAAGAAATATTTTAATATCTTATATACCAGTGCTAGAAGACTGGACAGTAAGCAAAAGGAATTGGAAATGCTCATTGAGAAGACATTTGCTGTGACAGGCATTATTAGAATAAATTGCATGAATGAAGTGTTAAAATCACTAGTTATAACCTGTTTAGGTAGGACAAGATGCGGTACGCCCATATCGTGAATGCTATGTGCAGATCTGGTCGCCTCATCTCAAAAAAGATATATTGGAATTGGAAAAGGCACAGAAAAGGGCAACAATAATGACTGGAGTATTGAACAGCTTCCGTATGGGGAGAGATTAAGAAGACTGGAATTTTTCAGCTTGGAAAAGAGACAACGAAGAGGGAATATGATAGAGGTCTATAAAATCATGACTAGTGTGGAGAAAGTAAACAAGGAAATGTTATTTACTCCTCATTACAAAAGAGATAATGATCACCAAATGAAATTAATAGGCAGCAGGTTTAAAACGAACAAAAGGAAGTATTTCTTCCCACAACACACAGTCAACCTGTGGAACTCTTTGCTGGAGGATGTTATGAAGGCCAAGACTATGACAGGGTTCAAAAAAGAACTAGGTAAGTTCATGGATGATAGGTCCATCAATGGCTATTAGCCAGGACAGGCAGGGATGCAAAACCATGCTCTGAAGTGTCCCTAGCCTCTATTTGCCAGAAGCTGGAAGTGGACGATAGGGAATGGATTACTTGATGATGACCTGTTCTGTTCATTCCCTCTGAAGCACCTGGCATTGGCCACTGTCGGAAGACAGGATAATGGGCTAGATGGACCATTGGTCTGACCCAGTGTGGCTGTTCTTATGATAAAGTAGGTAAAAGAGGTAGGGGGTTGGCACTCTCCATTAAAGACACCGTTATCTGTTTCAGAGTTACTGACAATTTGTCTGTAATGTAAGGAAAGAAAATGTTTGATATTATGGGGAATTTCAATATGATAAACATATTCTGGAATTTCTAAAAATTAAAGATGATATTTTAAAACACAAAGGTAGTGTACCTAACATGAGGTAACTATTTTGGACCTCATTATAATTTATAAAGATTAATTATTCACTGGTCTGGAAGCTGGTGACTGCCTAGGGACCAGGATGCATTGATTTCAATTACTGATTATAATCATAAGTTAAATCAGTAAGAAGGAAACTGATTTAAATAATTGATTTTAATTGTGTATTGCATTTGTACCTCTTAGTTATTTTCCTAAAGAAAAGGTCACTCTCAGTGTTTGGAATAACCATTAAAAAAATGTTGATTTGCAACCAAATAGATCCTTTACATTAAATGTGGTACTTTGTTTTGCTAACCAAGAGGATTGGCAGTATCTATTTATATGCATTTATCTAAGCAGTTATAGAGCTTAACAATGAATTATTCAGATTCTTAAATTTTACATTTTTATGACATTAGAAAATGGTGAATGATGAAATTCTTATTTGCTAGATTTTTTTTAAACCTAGATTTGTGTGAAGCTATATTTTGCAAGGACATTGGAATTCCATTAAAATGTAAATGCCAGCATTTTAAAATTGCTTTTATTAGTTAAATGAAGCTACCTTAAAGGTGTTGGACAAGAAAAAGTAAGCTTATCAAAATAAGATTTGCTTTTAAATAACAAATTCATTGAACAAAGGAAGTATTAACTGTAGTCAGTGACTAGATTAATTATTTCTGGTCATAATGGGCCTAGTTTTCAAAGATATTTAGGTGTTTAATCCCAGTTGGATTTGGAGAATTGCCTAAATCAATAGGGGTTAGGTACCTCAACTGCTTAGTTGCTTTTGAAAGTCCCACTAGGCACCATCTCTTGAATGTCTAAATACCTTTGAAAATCTGGCCCCATGCCCTTCAAGGTTTTTAGAATTAGTAGATCTCAGCCTCTCACACCTGGTTCTCATTCATAGATTGGAAGAGGAAAAAAGCTTTCCATCTCCCAGTTGGTTTCTCAACATTCAATGAACTAGTACAAATGAAGAAAATATTCTTTGCACCTGCTAGCTAAAAAGAAACCAAACATAATTAAGGCAAATGCTTCTCTACATAATAGAACCAAAAGTACTTACACATTTGGAAAAATGTAAATACTAGCATTCACTCTATTGCATAGACTGAAAATAATGCACATACTTAATGCAGTACACAGCACTGTGACATTTATAAAACTTGAATTGACCTCAGAAACGAAAGATGTTTTTCCCTCTGATTCTGTATATAATTTAAAAAGTAGCAACCTTTAGCTCATTCAAATTTGAGGAGGGCTCATTGATGCAGCACTGCTTTCATTTATTTAATGATTAGCAGATTATTGTAAATTTAGGCCTTAACACAGGTTGCCATAATTTTAAATGTATCTTTAAAAGATTTATTTTTCAATAGAAAAATATATATAATTTAAATTAAAAACAATTTAAACAATTTAAATTAAAACCTTTTTTATATCAGCAGGCCCAGATAACTTTCACCCAAGAGTCCTAAAAGAGCTGGCTACGGAGATCTCTAGCCCACTGACTTTAATTTTTAATAAATCATGGATTACTGGGGAAATTCCTGAAAACTGGAAGAGTGCTAATGTTGTACCAATATACAAAAAGGGCAAGTGGGATGATCCAGGAAACTATAAACTGTTTATCCTAAGATCAATACTGGACAAAATAATGGAAACGCTGATAAAGGTTTCAATTAACAAAAAATTAAAGGGTAAGAATATAATTAATGCCAGTCAGTTTGTTTTATGGAAATTAGTTCTTGCCTAACATGCCTGATTTCGTTCTTTGATGAGAATACAAGTTTCTTGATAAAGGTAATTGCACAGATGTAACAGGCTTTTATAAGGCGTTTGACTTAGTACCTCACAACATTCTGATTAAAAACTAGCACTATAAAATATCAATAGAGCGCACAGTAAATGGATTAAGAACGGGATAACAGGCAGATCTTAAAATGTAGATATCAATGGGGAATCATCACTTAATGGGATTCCTTCTAATGGAGTCCCAGGGGATCGGTATTAGGCCTGATGTTATTCAAAATATTCATCTGAAAGTAAACTAAATCACTGCTGATAAAAATGTGCAGATGATTCAAAAACTAGGCCCATTCAAACAAAATGCATTTTAATACAGGCAAATGCAAAGTTATATATTTAGAAACAAGTAATGTGAGCCATACCTACAGAATGAGGGACTATCCTGGAAAGCAATGACTCTGAAAAGGATTTAAGGGTCGTTATGGACAAGCAACTGAAAATGAACTATTAGTGCAATGCTATGGCAAAAAGGCCAATTGCAATCCTGGGGTATATAAATGGGAATAATGGATAGGGAGATTATTTTACCACTGTACACAACATTGGTAGAGATACTAGAACACTGCATACAGTTATGGTGTCCACATTTTAATTTGGGTGTTGAAGAGGGTGCAGAAAAGAGACAAATTATTTGAGGGCTAGAGAAAATGCCTTATAGTGAGAAACTCAAAGAACTCATTCCGTTTAACTCATCAAAGAGTGAAAGGTGACTTGATCACAGTGTGTAAATATCTTCACAAGCAGAAAATAAAAGGTAATAAAGGGCTCTTTAATCTAGCAGAGAAAGCTATAATAAAAACGGATGGCTGGAAGCTGAAGTCAGACAAATTCAAACAAGAAATAAGACGCTTTAAAAACAAAACAGCTAGGGTGATCAACCATTAGAACAAGCTGCCAACGGAACTGGTGGATTTTCTCTCTCTTGGTGTCTTCAAATCAAGACTGGATGCCTTTCTGGAAGATCTGTGTCAGCCAAACACAAATTATACTTTAGTTAAACACAAGTTACTGAGCTCAATCAAGGGGTATGCGGGTGAAATTTAATGATCTGTGATATTAATGAGGTCAGACAAGATGATCTAATGGTCTCTTCTGGCTCTGAACTATGAATTATGCTCCTGGCTCTGACCCAGATTTCCTGTTTAACTTCTGAAAGCCACTTCACCTCTCTGTGTACAGTTTCAGCATCTATAACATGAAGATATCAGCACCTACTCACACGGATAATGTGACGCTTACTTCATTAATATTTGCACTGTCTCTGAGAACCTTGGTTAGAAGGTGCTACAGAAGCCGTAGTAGTATCTGAAGCCACAAATAACTATGGCGAGGTTAACGCAGCCCTGGGCAAGCCAATGTAAAAAAACAAAAAACAAAAAAAGCAATATTAACTACAGTTGCTGCCTGGGAATTCATTGGTTGACGACTCCTCAAGTTCTGAGCCTTGTTAGCAAAGAGAAATACCCTCTTCTGAGGAAAATATCTCCATTATCTCCTTTGTACCTTTTTCCTTACCCAACCAGCAACACCTCAGACTCATCTGGAATGAGTTTCAATAATCTAACTTTCATTCAAGTCCTAGTCGTGGCCAAGTACTAAGAAGGCAAACAGTCCATACCATATAAAACTAATGAAAAGGGACAAAATTGAGGGGGACAGCAACATATTGAAGGCACTGTAGCCTAGACATCTCACTAACTCTCAGAGTAACTGCCTTAATATGTAGGGCCACAAATTTGTCAACATTTTTCATTTAAAAGAAAACAAACAAAAAAAACCAGGGCAGTCACAGGCTGGATCTTCACTGACGGCAGCAAATTCACCGCCATCAGATCGATTGCTCTGGATCGACTGAGCAGTCTGTGTAGACCCGCTCAGTCGATCCAGCAAGCAATGCAGGAAAACCACCCCGGTAAGTGGCGTAGTGCAGTGTGGACAGCGCGCGGAACAGATGCAGCAAAGTCGACGGGAGATATGCACGTGATTTACGTCACTTGCATATCTCCTGTTGACTGCCACTGAATCCAGAAGGTAAGTGTAGACCGGGCCACAGTAAATTTAGTAAAAGACATGCGCATGGGGGAAGTGGCATGTAAAATAACGGAAGTGCGATTTAAGATAGGAGGGACTCCGTGGGGAGTGTCAGATCCTGCCACCCACACAGGGCAGGTGCTGAGAGCGAGCCCAGACCACACTCACCTCAAAACGGCAACTTGCTCCCCGCAGGACTGGGCCCAGCTGCCCGCTCCAGGCATTACAGCCTGATGCACAGAGTCTCAGGCCTGGTCTACACTTACCTTCCGGATTCAATGACGTAAAACACTTGCCTATCTCCCATCGACTTCGCTGCGTCTGTTCCGCACGCCGTCCACTCTGCGCTGTTCCCGTCGGTATAGTGCTACGACACTTACGGGGGTGGTTTTCCTCCATCGATTTCTGGATTGACTGAGTGGGTCTACACAGACCACTCAGTCGATCCAGAGACATCGATCTGATGGCAACGAATTTGCTGCCGTCAGTATAGACCCCGCCTCAGTGCTGCTCAGGTTTGGCCTAGCAAGTGGTGTTCAAAGGCCAGAAGAGATCATTGTGATCATCTAGTCCGACCTCCAGTATAACACAAGCCATAGAACTTCCCCAAAGTAATTCCTAAAGCAGATCTTTTAGAAAAACTTCTGATCTTGAGTTAAAAATTGCCAGTGATGGAGAATCCACCACAATCCTTGGTAAATTGGTTAATTACCCTCACTGTTAAAATTTACGACAGAGGGCCAGCTGAGCCAAACCCAAACAGCACTGCCACCTCATTGGCCAGATCACAACACTTGGAGCAGGGAGCTGGTCCCGGCCCCACAGAACAGGAGCCACTGCTGCAGGCTACATTTATTAAAATCACAGACTCAAAGAAAAGCCATGGACAAACAGAAATATCAAAGTATTCGTGACATTTTTTACCATCATGACAACCGTGATGCCCCTATTTATGTGCAACCTCCTTCTCTGCAATTCCCATGTACCCTTGCAAGCATCTGCAGGCACACCACCACCTCCACATGATGAATGGCAACAAAGAGCTGAGAGATTAAGAATCAGCACTGAGCCTATATCCATTGCCAAAAGGTGAGATACTATATAGTCCACACTTGCACAGAATCTACCACAGAACTGTGAAGCAGAATCTAAGCTGCTTTTTTTATAATTAAGTTTCTAACCTCTACAACTACAAAGAAAATCTTCCAAACGTGACCCAGATATAACCGATGTAACGCAGACACTGCATCTGAAACAGTCAGGAAGCCCAGTTACAACATGGTTGAACAAGACGTTTTAAACATAATGTATGGGAGGCAGAGGGTAAGTGTGTTTTAAAATACCTGGGCCGGCTTGATTCAGTTACAGTTGTCTTGGACTCTGCAAACAGCCTTAAACACCAGCTGTGAGAGAAGTGTGAATGGACATATCCATCTAATTTTAGTGTTAACACTAATGGCTAATTATTTCACAGCTGATCATTTTAGCCAAAATATCTACTGTTAGATGCAGTACTAGAAATTGTGCAGGACATCACTGGGGCAGACAATTGGTATTATTTATTTATTTGCATTACCCTGAGATCAACAATTATTCAAACATGAACTCCCCGTCTTCCCAAGTGAAAAACCTCCAAACTGTATGCTGTGTAGTTGTAATGGAGCTATGTTGGTGCCAGTATATTAGAGACACAAGATGGATGAGGCAATATCTTTTATTGAAACTTCTGTTGGTCAGAGAGACAAGGGAAGCCAAACTTATACTCAGTTGTCAAAACCTCCAGTTGTTCTTCGGCCTTCCAATTTCTACATTTCCACTATATGTTGTCAGTACAAGACTCTTCAGCAAAAACTGGAGTAGCATTGAAATAGCAAAATAATAATACATAGGATAAAACATCGAATGTGTTGTTCATTTTCCTATTTAATCCAATAAAAGCCTCCATTTCTGAATTTAACTGAAGTTTGCATCTGAATTTTCAGTTTGCCGCACTGTTGTGCCTCTGAAACCAGAAGGTACTGTTCACAGGCCAAACACTCCAGATAATACCAGAGCTGCCTTGACACAACCATTTTAATAACCTTCCTTCCAAAACAAAGCTTCAGACAGAGAGAGAGGTGCTAGTTTATCATTATAAAATAAATAGTTCCTTGAAAATGGGCCTAACAATGTAAGTGCATTGTAAGTGCAAGTCAAAGCCTGAAGTTAGCCCAATGTCTCTAGGAGGTCAGTGAGAAAGAATGGCCGAAACTCACCAAGACAAGATATCACATTTGTTCCCATCCGTCTATCCTGCTCACAACATAAATCTGCTATCGCAAAGGCGGCCAAACCAGGCTGAATCCAATCAGTCTCATCCATGAAAAACATACTGTGAAAAACTTTTCAGCAAGAAACCTTTCACTCTGGAAAGTTTTGATCTTCCGGATCAAAACAGCCCAGATCCACTAGACAGTTCAGCACATGGTAAAGTGCTGCTGATTGGGACTTTAGATGTTGTAGTGGAGGAAAATAAAACATTCCTGGAGCCCATGGAATTACATCTTCAAATTTAAAAGATTCTTTATGTTGAGTTCAGTCAAACAGAACAAAGTTTTTACCACTGGCACTTTACCCTGTTCCCTTTACACTTGATTTGTCATCCATCACCTGTATACCACAGTAACATGCATGGATGACATGAAAGTGGATGTCATTCAGGAATCTTGTTTCAATGACTCCAGACAAAAGATGACTAGTTATGATGCCCTACAAGACCTTCCAAAATGTGCCTCAATGCTTTAACAGCAGTCAGTCTCAAAGAGTTCAGACACCTAAGCAAGTCTGTTAAATCTCAGAGATTAACAAAATATGTATTACTCCCAGAGAAGAATGAAGATGAGGGTAGGTTCTTCTTTTGTTTTAATGTTTTCTCTGTAATGCTCTGACCTTCAGAATAAATGACCTTGCTTAGAAAGAGCTGTGCAGTAACTTGTAACTACTGGCAGTTATGAAGTTCATAGCTTTCAGAGAGAAAGCAATGTGCAGATGTTGACCCGTTTAGGCAATCTGGTTTGCTGGGAATATCACAATGTAGGTTGAGAACTGTGCAGCCTGGATAAACCCCAGTCAGGAGGGAGTAAGGCAATGGCTGGGAGCCAGAAACATTTAAATGAGTGCCATTGATGGACCATGAGTGGTGGAATACAGGTGCAGTGACTTTGAAACTGTGATAACAGCTATTTTGAGACCTCTGCAGAACAATGTCTATTTGAATAACCGGTATTATAGCCCTGTTGGAAGAATGCTGGGAAACCTACTCTGTCTCTAATAGCGACCAATCAAGAGCCAATATATTTGTTCTCAGTCACATAGCTAAATATCATAAGTTAACAGGTAAAAATATTTAAGTAGTTTTAATTTATCCTTCAGTTTTGTGACCTGAAACAATTTCCATGTGGTTACAAGAACAATTTGTCTGTGAGAAATTCTACTAATGTCAGATAGTCAAAAGGACAAAGTTGTTGACATTTGAAATGAACTAGGAATACTATTAGAGAAAGAAGGCAGGTGAGATAATATATTTGATTGGACTATTTACATTGTTCTTCAAAGCAACAGAAAATTGCATAAAACAACCTGACTCATTAAATGACTCTATATTACGTATTTCTACAAAATCCTATCACACTCTCTTGTCCTCAAAACCAAAAAGGAACAAAATCATCATAAAAGAATAAGTATGAAAATTATCTTGTTTCCTAAGCGAATCATTTCCATTTTTCTCATTGCTACAGCAATGGATGGATGTACTCTGCTCCTGTTTTAAAGAATCGCTCTAGTCTAAATATTGTTATTCATGGTCCCTTAGACTGTAGAGGACGTTTCAAATACATTTTTGTCACCTCAATATTTGAAGGAGGGGATAGGCACAACAGCATGATATTTCTCCTACATCAAGACAAAGGTTAACTTGCCCCTCTCTGAAGTTTATTGGCTCTAGAGTGCAAGGAAACAAAGCTCATGCTGTCATCCAAAGCAGCAAGTGATTTCCCTCCAGCCAAGGGAAACCTGACAAAACTGAGTACTCTCCAGCAGCACACAAGTAAACATGGGTACGACAAATTCATCAGAGGACTGCCATAGTTAAGAGACATGGGGTCTGAGGAGAGACTTTATGAATTACAGAGAAAATGAGAAACAGACTGAGCATTTGAATTGGGCAAAAGGAAATCAGGGCTTCTGCAGACATAATCAAACCCAAAGGGAATGACTGAAAGACAAATGGAGATCATAATCTGCATTGAAGGAAAGAAGGTGAACTCAGAAAGGAAAATATAAAATTGTATTTCCCTTTAACAACCTTATCAAATCCAGCCACCTAGTGTTTTATGAACGATCTAATGTCCATCCATGACTGTCACATTTTAAAATTAGTCAGAAATTGTTGTTAACCTGAAGTACACACACAAACCTCACTTAAGGAAGGTATCTTTGCTATTTTTGGCCATAGTGACGTTTATCTGCACTTCAAGTCAGATTGAATAATTAAAATTATAATGAAATTCTATGTGAATTAATTATACTTTCAATTGAGGTACTGTAGACCCTTTAACAGAATGTTTCACTGAAGTGTTTTCAGTTACCTAAGAAATATTTTTAAATGTACAGAAAGCCGTAGTTTTTCCTTTTTTTATTTTTCTGCTACCACTACAGTGGTTAATATCAGGGGACATGAAAATTTATTTTTAATTTCTTGCAGCTTTGCCCTCAATTATTTCTTTAAAATCATTATTAAGGGTAGTTCATCCACTCCAACTTTCAGTTATCACTGAATTTGACAGGCAGTTTAACATCCGGTCAATAAAAAAGTAACAATTGCATTAGATTCAGCTTCATTAGGGAAGAACAACATATAGACATTTCACATCATAATTTTAGTGTTGCACATATGTATCGTTTATGTTTTTCACTCTAAACCAGGGGTGGCCAAATTGTGGCTCATGAACAGCATGTGGCTCTTTTACAGATAAAAGTGTAGCTTGCAGAGCCCTCTATACCCTCCCCCTTTCTCTGCCTATCAGACTGGGGTGGGGAGCTTGGAACTTCTGCCCTATGGCTAGGTGCTGGGGCTAGAGGATTCTGCCCGGTGGGAAGAGGAACCTCGGGTGGGTCAGTAAGTTTGACCCACCCCTGCTCTAAAGTCCTTCATTATAAATAACAAATTCAAAACTAACCCCATGTACCACAAAGCTTTTTAGCTTCCAATATGCTTATCCCATAATTCAAAGCGGTGAAAAAATGTGTTCAAAATATCTTTTGTTTACCACTTAGCAAACCCTTTTTAGAAGCATAATCAGGTATTTTCATCAACCAAAAAAGATGCAACATTTACAGGCAGAAAAAAGTACCCATCTTAACACCAATATGTAAAATAATTAACATGGAAATTTGAAATTTAAAATGTTTCTACAAATCCAAAGATATCCAAAGAATACAACTGAGAATTCAAGTATTTTTATTTACCTTAGGAAAAAGTTAAGCAAGAACTACTAGGTAACTTGATTACCTCACTTTCATTTGAGACATAAATATCAGCTCTAATTTTCACAGCAGCTTAAAATAAACTGTATTAACTGATCTAAGTCATTTCAATAATTGTACATATTTAGTAAGAACAAACATTAAACATATCAGTTTTGTTATATGTACTCAACTGTAAAGGTCAAGAGAAGACAAGTTAAAATTTAAAAGAGGTGCACTTCAATAAGAAACAAAAAAAAACATTTTTGATCTCATAGTACTAATTTCCCTTTTTCTTTACATCATTCACGATCTCCACTCAGTTTGAGTTCTAATCAACAACCACTTCACAGTTAACATTTCATGAAATAATGCAGTTGATGCAATCAAGTCCATCAAAATGTTTCCCTAAAGATGTTTCCATCATCCACATTCCTTGAAAATGTTCTACTTTTCTCCATCACAATTTCTCACTAACAATAAACATAGTACTTCATCTTAAATCATATTTTGATTAAAACATAAATGGAGTTTCGTTTTGGTTAACACAACATGTCTTTGTCTGGGAAAAAAAACCTGTTCGTTTTTCTACATTTGACAGCATTCACCACCAACTGAAATCCTTTTGGATAAAATTCAATCCATGGAAATAAAAGCTATAACCTGAAAGCTTATCTTCATGCAGTGCAGAAAAAAAATAACCAGTACAAAACCTTCTTGCAAATGAATATTTATTGCATTTCCGTATTTCACCACTCCTCTGTTTACATAAAAGACTGAAGCACAGGCTCCTCTGTGGTATTATTAGACCACGATATAATGATGGACTTAATTGCCCTGAAAACCATGACACCAATAAATGAAATCTTCGAGAAATTAATTTTTAAAAGAGAAAAAAAGCTAAATCCTTTTTTTTTTTTTTAACATTGGTAAAATTTTATATAGGTGGAAAATTAATGCAGCCTTATATTTCTCAACCTTGAAATCTCTGTTTTCAGGCTACAGATGTTATGTGGTGACATCCTCAATCTTATCAAATCTATGTTATTTTAAATCCTGTATTTGAATATGACACACAAGAGGGCAGAGACACAATACAATTCACTTTTTCCCCACCACAAAGTTACACAACAGTCAATTTTTAGTCTCATGATTGTTTGCTCCCCCACTCCTTTACGTTTTAT
This sequence comes from Mesoclemmys tuberculata, assembly GCA_007922155.1. Taxonomy (NCBI): domain Eukaryota; kingdom Metazoa; phylum Chordata; order Testudines; family Chelidae; genus Mesoclemmys; species Mesoclemmys tuberculata. Next base: position 13,365,122 of record ML675690.1, read on the forward strand.
GCAGACATTCCTGTACTGTATGCTGCAAAACAGAAGCATCCACTCATTTTAAAAATAGCCCTTCCGCATCAACCTGCATGGATTTCCAAGAGCCTACACAAACCTAGGTTTTAAACACAGCCTTGATATAGAAGATAAATAATAAATAACCTTAACCATGAACCCAATGATTTAATTCCCTTTTTAGCACTGAAAGGGGAAAGTTGGAACAGAACCCACTTTCTTACCTCCCCCCACGATGCTCTTCCCAGATCCTCTGATTCCCCCACGCCAGTTCCCTGTATGGCTGCCAAATCTCCCTATGACTCCTTCCTATCACCTGCCAGTTCCACCATAACCCCTGCCAATTCCTCTCACCCCTGCCAGCTCTTTCCTTAGCAGCTGCCCTTATGCCACCTCCCCGTACCACCTATGCCAGTTTTCTACATACAACTTGTCTTCCTGCCAGATTTCTGCATTTAAGTATTTATTGTTTATATTGATGAAGTGTACCCCACCACAAGGGCTCAGGACACATACACTAGTACCTACTATTCCAGCTCCTCATGCGCCACCATCAGCTCTGTATGTTACCCTTCCTGCTAGCTCTCCAGCATGCTACCACCACCATCCAAGCTCTCTCCTGCTACCATCTCCCAAAGGCCTGCACCACCTTTATTTCCCCAAGACATTTCCCCAAATGCTCTCATATACCAGCCCGTCACATGAGCTCCATGCCAGACCCTTCCTGATACATCTCCTTACTATTTCCCTCAAAACCCCAAACAAGAGCCCCTCCTACCAAACACCCATGTCAAACCCCTTGTGTTATCTCCTACACATACCAGCTCTCTACTGCTTCCCTCATGCCTCCCCCACATGGCAGCTGCCCCCAGGCCAGTCCCACTGTGGCAGTTCCTTATATGTACCCAGTTCCTCCTTATATCACCGTCAGCCCTCTACCAACATGCCACCCCATGGCAGTCACCTACAACCACACCAGCTGCATGCCCTCTGCACAAGCTCTGTCCATCATGTCAGCGCATTCCCATATGCCCCCATGCCAACAGACCCTCAGACCAGCTCCCTCTGGCTCCCTGCCTCTATGCAGGCTCCCCCCATACCAACCAGCTCCACCACAACTCCTGCCAGCTCCCCACACAAGCCCCCTGCCGCTGTGTCAGCTCTCCACACAGCCCTCATGTCCCATAACAGCTTGAGGTCCCCACCCCTGCACCCTGCCAGGTCTCCCCACAATTCCCACTGCCCCATATCAGCTCCCCCCACTTCCCTCCTGCCAGCTCCCCTTACATATCCCCATTCCCTGCTCTGCTTCCC